>VDFB02000017.1:498055971-498183026 GCA_007258455.2 Sequoia sempervirens
CAAGTTTGTTGTAGTGTTATATAATTTGTGAAACCTATCAATTATCATTTCAATCCTCTTGAGAGGATCTAATTCCTCTATGAAATACCCCAAGAAATAATTGTGCTTCATCATTTTTTCTTCCTCAAGCCTTTTCACAATTTCCCAATTTCTCCTCCTCTCATATACCTGTCGAGGAGTGAAAAAATTTATGATTACATCTTCTTCATAATCAATCTAGTGAGTAACCATAGCCTTGGTAAGGATGGTGTGTCTTACAAAATTAATGTGATCCTCAAGGTCAAAAGCTCTTTCCTTTCCAGACTCTAAAGAGTACCTTGTTTTAAAATAATTCTACAACTCTTCAAGTGTATCAGATCCCACTGATAGTTACCCACATGTTGTTAGATTGGGTAGAAATGCACCCTTCCATTGTTTATGCAAGACATCCTTTTCCATCCATAGAATCTACCACATAAACTCTAAAAAGGCTAATCGAAGGGGGACAAACTTTGGCAGTAAATGTGGGGCCAGTGGGCATCCATAAATCTTAATTATTGTGATATCTAGTAGAAAAAAAAAATCACCAAATTTATTAGTGTGGCCTTGCTCCGGTTTCAAAGAAAAAGGTCTTAATAGTTGTAGCACAAGTGTGTGTAGTCTTGGTGGTTGGTGGCCAAAAATTCTCATAATTATGTACACAAAGTCATCATGGAATATCACATAATTTTAATTCTTACATTTGTTGTCCCATATATAACACCATCGTTGCACTGGAAACAAATTCCTCTACTAGTCTATCTTACCCAAACACATCCTTTTGGTCCATCTATCTTTATTCTGGTATAATATTAGGTGGGAAAGAAAAAAATATTGCCTAAATGCTATGGGGGTTGTATTTTCCTTGAATTGTAGAGATCCTTCATGTAGTGCTTTCTCAAGATATGAGGCAAAATCATATTCAATGTTTGTCTCATGGTTTCAGATCCTCATAGCCATCATCATTAAACTAACTGGAATTCAATCTTTTGCATCTATCCTAAGTACTTGATCAAGAGAAAAGTAAGTTTTCTTGAAATAGAATTGGAAATTTGTGACAACAAATGGTTCAGTAGCAAAAGGGAATATAGGAATCACCCTGTTGTTCACACCCCTTTTCATGTAAATGGGGAGTTCATCACTTCTATAGGTTCTCTTCAATCTAGTATATTCTTCTTCACTTATTTGAAATTCAATTTTATTCAAGGCTTGTTTGTTTAAGTGAAAACATTCAATAATTATCGATTTAGTCAACACAACTAATGGTAAACCATCTGGAAATCTCACAAACTTAATAGCAAGGTGATAATTTTTAGCCAATACTCTGATGAACTCTACATCTATAAAAATATTTGAGACAATTACTTGGCCAAATCTAATTCCCATGGATTTGACACTTGAATCTTTTCCTCCTTTTTGTCATAAAAGTACTAGAATATTTCCCACCCAGAGATAGGGATAGGGGAATCTCTACAACCATGAGCCACATCTTTAAAAACTTTCTTAAATCCTCTATCATTTGATTCAAGGAGTATATCCAGGATAGATTGTTGTAAGGACCACTTTTTAACCTTATATTCTTCCTTTTTAGTTTCAGGTTCTTTCTTCTTGGGTGACATGATGTCTTTTTTAGTTTCAGGTTCTTTCTTCTTGGGTAGCATGATGTTTAACTATCTTACTTCTCCTATACTTCTCAAATGCAGAATTCCAAACAATCTTGTACTCATAAAACTTAATTCACAGTTTAACTATCTTACCTCTCCTATACTAGAAGGAAATGTAAAATTCCAAAAAATCTTGTACTTGTAAAGCTTAATTCACAATGATTTATGTGCACTTACCCAGGTTGCAATTGATGAGCTCGGGATATGCTCATAATTTGTGTATCATGATGTATTTTTAATATCTCTACTTTTATTGCTAGTGGATGTTTTAACTCTTTTATTAAAGATTCTTTATCTAAAAATGGATAGTATCCTATAGCAATATATATTCCTACATTCCTGCAGCCTAACGTCTCTATGTGTCTTATTAATTACCATGTTTGACTTCCCGAAAGACTGATATAATGCTTGTGGTTTTTGAATAATGGGATAGATTTAATATGTGGTTAATGGATGTATCATTTTTTTCGCCACGCGTGTTTTCTTTCGCTTTTGTTGCCATGTGCATCGTAGGTTGTTGAAGGGAGCATGAATGAGTCAAGTGTAGCAGACTTCGGCCTTGCAGTGAAGTCCGTTTGCAGCACGGTGTTGAGGAAGTTGTTCCAGCGAGGACTCTCTGACTAGATTGTTGGGAAGAAACCTAAATGATCATTTAATATGGAAAGAGTGGAATGCTAAATCTTCTCCCTAGATTGGGTTGAATGGATATGCTTTCATTTATGAGAAGTATGTTCATCGGTTTCAGGATACATTTATGTCCACGACTTTCTCTATTAGAGTTAGGTAGTTAGTTGTTTTTCTGGTTTAAATAAGTGTTCCTCTTGTGCAAGTGAGCAAGCAGAGTATGTAAAAGTTAGTATTATTAAGATGAGATGGTTTTCCTCTGTTAGTTTTCATATGAGCAGAACAATGTATATCATTATGAGTTTATGAATAAAAGATGATGAAGTTTTGAGTTCAATTCTTGCATAATTAGTTGATGCTTGCTAAGGGAGCCCACTTAGTAAGTATCTGTAGTTAGTTAGTTAGTCATTTATTTTCTGTTGATCATAAGTTAGATTTCATTCTTGAAGTTTCAGTGCAAACTCAGTCTTATATTTTTCCTGCAACATTGGGAATCCATCCCTGTGTTTGTTCCTACAGCATAAGGCTGGTTCATAGTTTGCTTCTTAGTTATAGTTTTTATGGTTTCTACTTTGATTAAGTTTAGAAGGCTTTGCATTACATTCTTGTAGCATAAGTAGCATTCCTTTCACGCTTTTTTTTTTGGTAAATCATGACTAAAACTAGTTCTCAGTGCACATACAGTGCTACTCCATTTCAAGTATGTATTCCCTGGTTTGACAAAGTAAATGAACGACCATAAGAAGATGTTAGTCGCCTGCTGGAATGTCCAATTCCTAGGTTAGGATTTTCCATGACTTTTATATCCTTTTGTGGGCATGACCATTTTTGGTGTCGTTGTCGGGGATGGTGTCAAGCTAAGAACCTATCATAAGTCATTGTTAGCAGTAGTTTAGTCTGTTATTCAAGCATTTTCAAAATTCCTTCAATTCACCATTCATTCTATTGCATGCATAGAAGAAGAGACGCTCTGGGAAGATTCCTCCCTAACCTTCCATTCATTGATAACAATCCTGAACTAGCTTATAATCTATTTGAGGAAGAAGGAGACCAAGATATCAATCCATTTTCTTAAAACTTGTTTGTTGAATTTCCATTTGACCCAGCTGACGAAGAACCTAAAGAAAATCCATTTGCTCTAATACTCCATCAAGCAAATATGGCACGAAATCCACCTAATCCACCTCCTGCTTTTGAGTTTCCTATCATTGCCCAGCAAGATAATGATAACCTTAAAAATATTCCTTCTTCATTGCTTCCCAAGTTCTATGGACTAGTTACAGAGGACCTAGACACTTTCTTGTTTGAGTTTGACATCCTCTGTCGCAACTATGATTACACTTCAGATGCTCACAGGATGAAGTTGTTTCCTGCTACTTTGAAAGGAGTTGTTTAATGGTTCATGAGTTTGGGAAGGGGTGTTTTTGATAGTTGGGTAGCCATGCAAACAAAATTTCTTGAGAAATACAAGGAATATTGTAAGAGTGGTAGTAAGGGAGATGATATATGCAGAATTCAACAAAAGGAGGATGAAAGTCTAGAAGACTATATCTCAAGATTCTTGTTTTCCCTGAAAAATAATTCAGACCATACTCTCAATGAAGAATCTCAAAAACTACTCTTCCTAAAAGGAATCAGTGATACCTATATAGATGCCCTAGACCTGATGGGAGGAGGAGATATAACCCAACTACCTTTGGATGATATCAAGAAAATATCTCTCAACTACTCTCGAGCAAATACTAAGAAGGGTAGAGGTCATCAAACCATAGTGGTAAAATATTCTACTAATGGAGTTTCACGGATGGAGATCACAAATTTTCTATCCGACTTCAAGCAGGATATCATAAACAATATGGCTACACAGTTGGATACTATGCAAGCTAGGAAGAAACATGAGGAAGCTGAAACAATCTTGGTTGAGTTCTATCCACATTGTAGATAAGAAGAAACGTGACTGTAGATGTAAGATGGTGGCTAACCTGGAGGCTAAGCAGTTACCTACTAACTTTAAGATGGTAGAAGGTGATGATGACCAAGTATTCTTCGTCGCACAAAGGTGACCATGGGCTCAAAGACAAGGTATGCCTCAAAACCCTTTGACTTTTGGTAATCCTTATTCTAATTACAATAACCAATGACAACCTACATATGGCCCAATACCACCTTGGAATACTTCTCAACCTCACTGGCCTAGCTATCAGAGTCCTCAATGGCAATCTCCTTAAGGAGGTTGGTAGTATCCACAAGGACAATGGACTGCACCCCTAGGTAACTGGCAGTAGAATCCTCAATGGAGAAGTCCACAGCAATGGCAGAACCAATCTCCTAGCTCCCTGTAGCTTCAGCAGCCACAACCTCTGGCTCTCATGCCACCTCCTACAGCACCTGCAACAAATACTGACCCTCCAAAACAAACCCCTATTCCTGCTCAACCATTGACAAACCCTAATAATAATTAGCAACAACAACAACCTATGTATTTTGCAAAAGCCAATCAGCATCTAGCTTATGCCCTGAATACTCATGATATTCATCTCAGATCTGGAACCACACTTCCTACTCCACAGCCGCCTATAATTACAGAGATTCCAGATTTTGCATCTGAACAACCTACTGATCCAACAAAACATATACCTGTATCAAATACTGTCTCTAAGGAACTTGTCCTGCAGCATTACACCAAATCGCTTTTTCCTCAGAGATTGCAAATTACTACATCAAAGTCTATGGAAGAACCTACCTTTGATATTTTGGATCAGCTGAAGAATGTACACATCCAAATTCCCCTTTTTCAAGCCATTAAGGGGCCTATTTAAAGAAATAGGGAAGAAAGAAAAAGGATCCCGAAACTATCCATGTTCTAGGACAGTTAGCAAATATTATGTTCAGGAAGATAGTTATTCCAAAATATACTGACCCTGAGAGTCCTATGGTACAAATAAATATTAATGGACAAATAGTAAATAATGTTTTGATAGACCTTGGTGTAGCCATCAATGTAATGACCAAGTATACAATGGAGTGCTTGAAAATCCCAACAATTTGGTCTACACCTATAGTCCTATAGTTTGCTGATAGTTCCACAGTAAAACCTAATGGAGTGGTAGAAGATATCATTGTCACCCTTGAGTCTTGGGAATACCCATCAGACTTCACCATATTGTCCACTAAGGAAACTTTGGGAGGTTATCCTATTATCCTAGGTAGACCATGGTTAGCTACGGCTAATGCTTTTATAGGATGTCGTTCAGGAGATATGACAATTTCTAATGGTCAGTCAAGGAAAAAATTGGCTTTATATCGACCTGCCCAACCTTAGCCAGACTTGTCTCAACCAATTTGGCCAGATTTAGGAGAAGAAATTGAAGAAGTTAATTCATTGGCCCACCTAATGATGTTGGAAACTAATCCGTTTTCACAGCTCCAGAGTGAGGATGACATGCTTTTACACATTTTGCAATACAACCCTGGTCCAAGTAGCCCATCTACTATAGATAGTTGTCCTCAGCAGTGTTTCCTGCAGCAACTAAATTTTGAGAGTTTGTCACCTGAATCTCTTATAGTTTATCCTAACTTGCTTCCACATGAAATACATACACCACCTTTCTCAGCAGCCTCCATGAATGATCTTACCAAGAAAATAGAAGTTTCTCTAGGCCGCTATCTGAACGTCAATAATAAGCTGCCTCAATCTCAACAAACTGCCCTAGTCACAATGCTGCAAGATAACATAGAGCTTTTTCCTGGGATTATGGGGATATGAAGGGAATAGGTCCTCAGCTCTGTACTCATAAGATCTACATTAAGAAAGACTGTTTACCTGTTAGATAGCCTCAAAGGAGGATAAACGCAACACTCAGGGAAATAGTTAAAATAGAGCTCCAAAAATTGCTTGATGTTGGTTTTATCTACCCCATTTCAGACAGCCAGTGGGTATCTCCATTGGTGATTGTCTCTAAAAAAGGTGGAAAATGGAGAGTTTGTGTAGACTATAGGGAGCTGAACACAACAACTAAAAAGGATCACTTTCCACTACCATTTGTTGACCAAGTACTGGACTCATTGTCTAGGAAAAAGTATTTCTCCTTTTTGGATGGATATAGTGGCTATAATCAAATTAGAATCGCCCCTAAGGATCAAGACAAAACAACTTTTACCAGTCCATGGGGTAGTTTTTCCTACTTTGTTTTACCTTTTGGACTGTGTAATGCACCTACAACATTTCAAAGGGTAGTGATAAGTATTTTTGCTGACATTTCTCATGATTCTATGGAAATCTACATGGATGACTTCACTACTTATGGAGTTACTTATGAAGAAGCATTAGCCAATTTGGAAAAAGTGTTGAAAAGAAGTCAGGAAAAAATTTTGTCTTTGAATAGTGAGAAATGCTTCATGATGATGCAAAAGGGAATTGTTCCAGGCCATCATGTCTCTCAGGTAGGAATTTAGGTTGATCCTGCAAAAATAGAAGTTATTCTAACTTTGCCAACACCTATAAAATAAAAGGATGCTAGAAGTTTCCTAGGACATGCTGGATACTATAGAAGATTTATCAAAGATTTCAGCAAAATTGTCAGTCCATTATATGCCTTCTTGACCAAGGATTCTGAATTTAACTAGACTGAGGCCTGTGACAAATCTTTCCTGTAGCTTAAGAACCTACTTACTCAGGCACCTGTTCTTCAAGGACCGAAGTGGAGTCTGCCATTTCATATACACATAGATGCTTCTGATCGTGCCATAGGGGTAGTTTTAGGACAAAAAGAGAATTTCATTGAGCATGCCATATATTTCATTAGCAAAAACCTTCAAGGACCTGAATTAAACTATACTATCACATAGAAAGAATAGCTAGCAGTTTTGTATGCCCTGAAAAAGTTTAGACATTATGTCACTAGTTACCAAATATTTGTTCATACAGATCATGCAACAATAAGGAACCTCATGAATAAGCCTGCCATATTTGGCAGATTAGCAAGATGGCTCCTATTGTTGCAGGAATTTGATATCACAATTATTGATAAGCCAGGTCGAGCTAATGTGGTGGCTGATTTCTTGTCAAGACTTCAAACACCTACACCTGACACTTTTGAGGTAATTGATGATAGCTTCCCTGATGAACATCTATTTTTTATTGCTGCTTAAACTCCATGGTATGCCGATATTACAAATTATTTAGCAGCCAACAAAATTCCAGCACACTTCTCACCAAAGGAAAGGAAATTGTTGGTTGAGAAAATTTTTAACTTTTCATGGATTGCAGACTGTTTATTTTATACAGGAACTGACCAAGTCATGAGAAGATGTGTGAGGGAAGATGAGACCTATGACATTTTGCATGCATGTCATGATGAGCCATGTGGAGGGCACTTTGCAGCCAAGAGAACATCTATGAAAGTGCTTAATACAGGATATTACTGGCCCACACTACACAAAGATGCTACAGCCTACACCAGGAAATGTGACAGATGTCAACGTATGGGGAGACCAACAAGGACTGATGAAATGCCCCTACATCCACAAGTGGTAGTCAGTCTGTTTGACAAATGGGGCATGGATTTTGTTGGGCCTATTGATCCTACATCCAATAGGAAATCATACATTTTGGTGTGTACTGATTATGTAACCAAGTGGGTGGAAGTGAAAGCAATGACACATGCCCATGAAAATAAAGTTGCTGAGTTCATGTATGAGCAGATTTTTACTCGGTTTGGAGTCCCAAGGGAACTTGTTACTGATCAAGGAGCTCAGTTTACATCCAATTTAATCACTGCATTGATGAATGATTATAATATTAGGCATAGAAATTCTATCCCCTATCACCCTCAAGCTAATGGTCATATAGAGGTTACCAACAAAGAAACTGAGACAATCCTTACAAAGACAGTCCAATTACACAAGAAGGATTGGAGCAATCACCTTCCTGAAGTAATCTGGACCTATAGGACAACATAGAAAACAACTACAGGGTTTACTCCTTTTGAGTTACTCTATGGTAAGACTACCATGTTGTTAATTGAGTTTGAGCATAAGACCTTACGAACTGCTCTTGAGTTTAACATTGATATTTTTGAGGCTCAAAAGGAATGCCTCCTATAGCTGAATGCATTGGATGAGCTAAGGAAAGCTGCTCTGCAGCATACTAAAACTATCCAACAGCAAAGAAAGAAATGGCATGACAATCATATTTGAACTAAGCAATTCTTTGTCAGTGACTGGGCGCTGCTCTGACTCCAGATACAAAGAAAATCAAGGTAAACTAACCACACGATGGCTTGGTCCTTATGAAATAAAAAATGTATTTGATAATGGCTCAATGCAGTTAGCCACAATAGATCCAGTTCGATTCAAGCTACTGGTTAATGGACACTTTCTTTGGTTGTATCATAAGCCAACATCCAAAGATGAATTTATGCAGCAGTTTCTTTGAAATACGGCCACTGATCTTCCTGCAGTGAAAGGCTTCGGCCTTTCTCCTGCAGCATCTCTTTAAATTTCACGTTGCATGCCCATAATAAAGGTTTCCTTTTAAAGGAAGACACATTCTCTGTTTTCCATCCATCACCGCCATTCATTCTCTTTTCTTCCACGTCATCCATCCTGTTGTACGGCCCTCATTCATGGTTTCTATTCCAGCCGTCATTTCATGGTGCACTGTGATTTTTTCCAGCATGAACGGGCATTAATTAAAAGGTACACGATATCTTTTGTTAATCACATTATTTATTTATTTCATTTATTCAACAATTGCTATGTACATATCAGTCTTTATCGCCTATTCTTCGCTTGTCCTTTTGCACATGTGTGGACACATGTCAACTTTTAAGTAGGGGGCAGGATAATCCATTTCAAACCTTTTCTTATGTCGTTGTCACAACTAATAAGATATTTCTATTCTTCTTGTACTTTCCAAATATGGCTATGTGTTTTATCTAAACAACATTAACTTCTTGATATGAGTAGTTCTTAATAATTATTACATGCAATTATCTTTCAAGTCATTCTTGGAAAAGAAGAGAAAGTGACGGTAGGATAGAAAGAAGCAAAAAGAAGCAGAGCAGAAGAATTTTCTTTTAAATTTTTAGAAAAGGTTTGAGTTTTTGGAATCTCAGCTGAGGTAATTTGTGAATATGGGTGGTTAATTGGTAAGACATGAGCCTGTAGCTCATAAGCTCTTAGCACAAAATCCTCAAACAGTGCAGGCATTCAATAATTGTGGTTGGCTAAACTATTTTTTGAGGTTAGATTCTTTCAATGAGGAAGTTGCTGGTGAATTTTTAAGAACTCTTTCAAAAGGGGAAGCTTCAGTATGGGGTCTGATGGTGGCTGTAACAGAAGAACGAATTTATGAAGTAACCAGACTTCCTGCAGTAAGAGAAAATTTCTCTTCAAATGTTGTTTTCTGCTAGGGTAGAGTTTACAGTACCAACTGATGGACCCTTGGAGGTTTCTAAACAAGGATGCAAATGAGTGTCACTGCCCTTCCCATATTCAGAATATGCTGCATTTATAATCAGTTATTTAACCTGTGAGGGACGCTTCTTCTATTTATATTCTTACCATTTTAAGTTATTGAGCCATATAAGGCATGGGTTAGCTATTAATGTTCCAATTTTTTTGTTAAATCTTTTAAAACAAAGTGCCCATGAAACCCAGAGGGGAAGGAACAACTCTATTACCCATCATGCCCTCATTAAACTGTTGATTGAGTGTTCCCTGAGGGATGTATCACCCCTTTCTTGGCAAGAATTTGTTGCCCAAAAGTGTCTACAACTTCCAGAGCCTCCTAGAGCAAACCCTGCAACACCTACCCCTACAACATCTATTCTTGCGGCCTCCACACCAGAACCCTTTACCAAAGTACAAACTAGGTCTACTAGTAGAAGAGAAAAAGGAAAAATGAAGATAGGAGAGTCATCTAGGGTAGAAAAAACCCCAGAGTCTGACCCTCATGTTCAAAAACAATAGTGTCCCTCTCCTGCAGCACCTCCTCCTGTAGTAGTTCCTCCTGCAGCAACACCTATTGCCACTGCAGTTTCACTATCATCTTCTTTTGTTGTGTTTGAACCCTCTAGGCAAGTCAGGAAGAGGAAAGCCATGAGAGTGCCTCCTACAGCTGCCACATTGCCAAAAAGAGTTTCAGCAAGGAAACAACGTAAAGTCACCTCAACGTTTGCTCAACCTGAAGTTATAATAATTTCAGAAGAGTCTGAAGAATATAGCCATGATGATTCTCAGAATGTACCTGAGAATGTTTCACATAGCCCACCTATTGTTCCTGAGGAAATGCAAAATGAGCCAATAGAATTTGACGAAGCACAACATGATAGTAATGAAAGGGGAATGCCAAGTCTTGATGACTTGGCTGAGGGAACTATGAAAATTTTAGAGGAAGAACAACCTGAGCAATTGGAAGTGTCCAATGAAGCTTCATTACCCCCTGCAACTTGTCAAGCCATGGTTGTCTATAAAAAGACATTTTTTATTGAATTTTTGGAATACCTTAGGACCACATGGAGACCAGTCACATTTCAAACCTTAGGTTTCTGCCACTTAGCTAAGACTGAAATTCAACAAAGTCTTTGGGAGGAAGAGAAGAAGAAACTGAAAAGAGAAATTGAAAGGTAGAAACAAGAAATCCAAGAAATGAGATGAAAATAACCGGTAAGATTGTGGAGTGTAGACCACCGCCTAGAGCCTATGCCATGTGCCTAAAGGAACAATTTCTTTGGTTTCAATTAATGAGAATTTTGAGGAATTTAGATCCTATTATTCATACAGCCAAAGAATTTTATGATGCATACCAAGTGGCTCCTAATTGGCTAAAGAGTTCTTTATGTGAAATTTTTTTTCATGGATTGATAATTCCATCTGAAACAGAGTGGAATCCACTTCTTTATATTGGTGATATTCATTTGAGGTCACTTATGGCATGGGAAGCCAATGAAACCAATTATGGTAGACAATTAGAAGCCTATGAAGAAGCTGAAAGGGATGAGCCTATACCACTATGATCAGAAAGCATAGATCCTTACACAATGCTGAAAACTTGGCTCACTATTGCATATGGGTTCAACAATCAAGCAGAAAGAGTAAAATATTTTATATCAAAAAGCAAGTCTATGAGGAATTCAAAAGCCAACCGTATCTATTTTGGAAGCTTACCTCTTCCAGAATTGAAAATAGATGGGAGAAATTGACTGTTGGGCTAAGAAAATCTGAGCCACATAGCCCCCTGAATTTTGAAGCAGCCCTTGGAAGGACAGAAAAGTACATACAACTTGGTCTTCAGAAGAGGTTCGAGTTATGGTTTCCAATAACATTCCGACCTCCGGTTTTAATGTGGCCACTTTATCCCTATCGAGCTACAAATGTTTATAAGGATACATAAACCTGCAGTTATGAAGGATGGCAACATTTCAGAGGTTTCTATTATAAATTTGGGACTGTGCCAAAAATCCATACTGCTCCTATGAATTTTAGGGAAACAACCAGGAAACTTAATTCTAGTGGACCATCATTAGGTTAAGTAGGGGGTAGTTGATGAGCTCAGGATATGCTCATAATTTGAGTATCATGATGTATTTTTAATATCTCTACTTTTATTGCTAGTGGATGTTTTAACTCTTTTATTAAAGATTATTTATCTAAAAATGGGTAGTATCCTACAACAATATATATTCCTACATTCATGCAGCCTAATGTCTCTATGCGTCTTATTAATTACCCTGTTTGACTTCCCGAAGATTGATATAATGCATGTGGTTTTTGAATAATGGGATAGATTTAATATGTGGTTAATGGATGTATCATGTTGTTCGTGACGCATTTTTTCTTTCACTTTTGTTGCCATGTGCATCGCAGGTTGTTGAAGGGAGCATGAACAAGTCAAGCGCAGTAGACTTCGGCCTTGCAGTGAAGTCCATTTGCAACACGGTGTTGAGGAAGTTGTTCTAGCGAGGACTCTCTAACTGGGTCGTTGGGAAGAAACCTAAATGATCATTTAATTTGGAAAGTGTGGAATGCTAAATCTTCTCCCTAGATTGGGTTGAACGGATATGCTTTCATTTATGTGAAGTTTGTTCCTTGGTTTCAGGATACATTTATGTCCATGACTTTCTCTGTTAGAGTTAGGTAGTTAGTTGTTTTTCTGGTTTAAATAAGTGTTCCTCCTGTGCGAGTGAGCAAGCAGAGTATGTAAAAGTTAGTATTATTAAGAAGAGATGGTTTTCTTGTGTTAGTTTTCATATGAGCAGAACAATGTATATCATTCTGAGTTTATGAATAAAACTTGATGAAGTTCTGAGTTCAATTCTTGCATAATTAGTTGATGCTTGCTAAGGGGGCCCACTTAGTAAGTATCTGTAGTTAGTTAGTTAGTCATTTATTTTCTGTTGATCATAAGTTAGATTTCATTCTTGAAGTTTCAGTGCAAAATTAGTCTTATGTTGTTCCTGCAGCATCGAGAATCCATCCCTGTGTTTGTTCCTATAGCATAAGGCCGGTTCATAGGCTTCTCAATTATAGTTGTTATGGTTTCTGCTTTGATTAAGTTTAGAAGGCTTCACATTACATTCCTATAGCATAAGTAGCATTCCTTTCATGCATTTATTTCTGGTAAATCATGATTAAAACTAGTTCTTAGTGCACATACAGTGTTGCTCCATTTCAAGTATACGTTCCTTGGTTTGACAAAGTAAATGAACAACCATAAGAAGATGTTAGTCACCTACTAGAATGTCCAATTCCTAGGTTAGGATTTTTTGTGACTTTTATATCCTTTTGTGGGCATGACCAATGATGGTTGCAGAGATTAACCTCCTCAAACTCCCAATTCCCTGTATGACAATTTTTACAAATGAGTGTGAAGAGAATGCCAAATTCTTGGTTTAATGGCTTCTAAGCTCAGTCATGTCAACATTAATATCAACCTTATGCCAAATATTTTTCTCATAGTTCGAGTTTGAACATGCACCATTGATTTACAAGATTGGACAATTGATGTGATTCATGCATTTAATATCACTTTATCTCCACCACTTTCTGTAACTTCTATGAGATATAGGGGTATAAATCACTATACCGCATGCTTCTTTGCATTTCACCGTGGGGTAGCGGGATCCTTACCTCTATATTGCAAGCTTGACTTGTTTAACCCATAGTACTATGGTTTACATTATGATCACATATGGCTTATTGCCATACTGCATGCTTCATCACATCCTTCTGTGGTATATCAGTTCATATTTCCTTACCGCATACCTTTATGATCTTCCTCGTAGGATGGCAGGTTACCCTACTATACCGCACCCTTCAATTTTCCTTCTCGTAGTATGGCAGTTTATGATGTATTTTTATTCAATCATACTACCCAACCATGTCATCATCATAATACTTATGTGGGATGGTGGTAAATATCTTCAAGTTGTTTGTTACACACCACCAGCCCACCAAGGGTTCAGATTACTACTGAGGGATTGTGGTAATAGATTGTTATTGGATTTGGAATGTTTTTAGCTAAACATGTTTTTTCTTAAGTATATATGATGAATTTTTGGCTTTGTATAGGTCTTTCAGTGTTAGTCAGACCTAAAAAAATTATATGTTTGTTTACAATGGGGGGTTAGTCAAAAATAAAAAGGAATATAAGGCTCAAGGCTCAGGTCATGGAGCTCAAGGCTAATTGTCATGATGGAACTAGGAAAAATTTTAAGGCTCTAAGACACCTCATGATGAACTAGACTATGTTTTTCCTTCATCTTGCTTGTGTTATATTTTTATGAGTTCTTCTCTTATGAATATATCCCTAAGGAAAAAAATTCGGATACCTATAATTGTAAAATCTTATTTTTGACTGCAAATTTTTTTTAATTTGTAAACCAAATTCTATTTTAAGTTTCCATTTGCAGTTATTAGTGCATTGGAAAGTCAATAGTTATCAACTTATGAAATCTATAAATTTTTACTAATTCAAGTTGTTGATTTATGCATTATTGTTTATTTGGACTTCAAGAAATGAAGACAAGGACAGTAAGGTGCAAATTAGATGATAATGATCATAATGCTGAAATTCTAGTGATAGAATATGAGTGTGCATGTAATGAAAAAGTGGCCAAGAATAATGAATATTTATTGAGTCTTGGCTTGACAAGGAAAGTTGTAAATCCACTAAGTAGTATATTATTTGTTTAATAGTGTTTAATGAAATTTTATAGGAAATAGCTTTATGTATATAAGACATAATATGTTTTTTTTTTTGATTTATAGGCAACAAAAAGAGTGTAAAGAAAATTTGGAGAAAAAATAAAAGGAAAGAAAAGATACAGTTCTTCCATCTTGTAGAAGTCGACACTATTGTGATTCAACAAATGCAGTTGGTGAAAACAATATTTGTGATGATGTGCGGCCTGGTATAGCACATAGTGATGTGCAATATGATATAGCACATGGTGATGTGTAGTCTGATATAGCACATGGTGATGTGCAACTTGATATTGCACATGGTGATGTGCACCCTGATATAGCACATGGTTATGTGCAATGTTGTGATGATCTATTAGAACTAAGTCTCAGAGAGATTATTGAGAAACAACAAGGATAAGGAACAACTAGTCTATAGATGTTATTTTCAACATTATTAATGGATGTGTTTAATGATGTGAAATCTATAGAGACCGGTATTGATCTACCTACAAATTCCACACTTGAGGTGGCCAAGGAGCATGAAGTTACGATTAATGAAAGTGATGAAGAGAGACCTATTGCATCTATTGTGCCTCAGAGTGCATCTGTTGCATCTAGCAATTTTGATGGAACTAGTGGAGAACTAGTGGATCAACCAAAAATATTGGTAGTGGTAATTTAATAGAAGATGTGGATGCTTTTGTCAAAGGACAAAGATTGAGTCAAGATTTGTACATATCTACAAAAAGGAATGCAAAATAAATAAAATTAGAAGGAAAGAAGCCATTCTTCCTTGAGGTATCAAGAGATGGTGAGCCCATTGGGCCAAATGCTACAAAGTGGGCCACTGAGTTGGGTGTAAGATGTAGGGCCCATTTGGATATTTACAAATCAAGTTTTGCAAAGCAAGATCCATGAGCTATGGAAAATATTATACAAAAAATGGAAAATGATTTTGAGACTACTAGTGGACAAATCTCTAGAAAATATTACAAGCAAAGGATGAGAATTTTGATGAACAATTATAGATACAATTGCAGAAAAACAATCATGGGGGGAAACGAGAGTTTTGACTCTAGTCTATCGCCCAAAGAGTGGGAGGCATTGAGAGAAAGTATGCATTCCAAAGAATATTTGGAAAAGAGTAACAGATGCAAGAGAGCAAGAGATAATGTGAGGGTTGGATATACATTTGGGTGAGGCGGGTTGCACGCCAAAATGGAAAAATTTACAATAAGTGTATGGATTTTTGGTTCAATTTACATTGTGTTATTTATTTCATTTTTTTATTGAACTGAATATAAGTTGAAATTGACATTGTACTTTAGATGGGAAACACTAATAAAGAAGAAGGTGCAAAAGATATTGTCAATTATATGATAGCACTAGATGCTAGTAAATCTAAGAGTAGGATGAAGTGGAAGTCTAGTTCTTCAACAAAGATTTCACAACCATTTGTTCAATTCCTAGTAGGAGACTCTGTAGGTCATGTCAACTCAAATGAAATAGGGTACCAAAAGGTAATGAGTTGCATATTCATTCTCACTCAACAAGTTACATAGTTGGTTGAATTCATTAACCCTATAGTTTCTGCATGGAATGACCATAAATCCATGGATTCAGATGAGGTAAGAGGCTCTATTGATCTCATTTATTCTTGTTTGGTAGTTCCATA
The DNA here is from genome assembly GCA_007258455.2 of Sequoia sempervirens. Taxonomy (NCBI): domain Eukaryota; kingdom Viridiplantae; phylum Streptophyta; class Pinopsida; order Cupressales; family Cupressaceae; genus Sequoia; species Sequoia sempervirens. The sequence goes on from VDFB02000017.1 coordinate 498,072,142, forward strand.
TACAAATGCCTCTTAATATGTAGATTATTGAAATCTGAGCATAGGAGAATCCAACTGATGTAGCCATGGTCAAAGGGTTCTTAAAGAGAATAGTTTGGACCATGCAGCAAGAGTCACACAATGGAAGCAACACAAAAAATGGAAGAAAAAATAACTCAAACATTCTTATTATTAGAAAATTTAATTACAAACAACCGAAAACATCTAGACTTAGAGATTCGGCTCACAGGCCTGATTACAACATGCTCAAAATACTATCTTCCTACATGCTCCTCAAGATGAGCGAAAATCCTATAGAGAAATTCTTTCCTTCTCTAATCTCTAACTCTAATCTTCACTTCTTCTACTTTCTAATGATCAGTTACAATGTTTTATACATATTCACAAATTAGGAAACATCCGCGTTGGCCCAAAATTATTACAATCTCTGATTAAAGAAAATGTAATGTGTGCGTGCATAGGTCGGCCTCAAATTTGAATTAATTCTTGGTGATTGTAATAAATCAAGTATGGACCTATAAGGAAGATTGGGGACACTCCATAGAACATTTAAAATCACATTATTTAGATCCACAAGATACAAAAACAATCCACAAGCGATCAAACTAGCTGTTAGATAAGAACATTATTCTGGTACCAGTTCAAGAAACTACCATATAATTTGGAAGCGATAAATTGCTAGAAATTAAACCAATCACACTCAAATCTTGGAATAAGGTAAATGAACATGTCCATGATGTAAACATAGATCCGCAAGTTTTGGTGATAAAACATGAAGAATTACCGGATCTACCAACTCAAACTAATAGAAACTAAAACAAAGACAAACTAGAATGAAAATATTTTTGGGTGATGCAAGATTTCCATGACCCAAGGATGCTCTTGCATCAAACACCCTTGGTGAGAAAAGATGTTCGATGAGAGGAACTCATGAACATCGAACTAGGTTTAGGATATAGATCCCATGCTCATTCTTGATCCAAATTTCTTCTCTGTCTGTACTCCTCTTCCTCCTGACCTCCCCTCTTTCCTCTATCAAATCCTACAACTTCTTCCTCTCTTTATCTTCCTTTCCCTACCTCATACCTACACAAGGTAGTAAGGGACATTTACCACCACTCACCTTCTTCCACCCATCTAATCTATCTCTTCTACGAGACTTCATTTTATCTTCCCTTCTATCTACAACCCAAGTCTTCCGCTGCACAATTCTGCCTTTACATTCTTCTAGTTCCATATCACTCTTAGATTTAGCCACTAGGTCCTTCTTCAAATCTAGGCCATCCTCCAATACAATCTCTGCATCTCGCCTCTCAACACTGCAACTCTTCACAAGACTCAAGTTCCTCACTTCCTCCTACTTATTCTTCAAGGAAGCCAAATTAAACTTTTTCCCATCCTTCTCTACAGTAATCAAATTCATCCTGCAATCATATATAGCTCCTCTATCAAACTGCCAAGGTCTACCCAATAGAACATGACAAGCACTCATGGACAGAACATCACACAAAACTTCATCTCTAAAGGGGCCAATATTAAAGTTCACCCAACACTTCTCTTTCACCTCCTTTACATGATCCTATTATAACCAACTTATCCTATAAGGGAAAGGATGTGGAATCCTTTTCAAACCAAGTTTCACCACCATCTCCTCAAATACCAAGTTATCATTACTTTCATTATCCACAATAACCTTACAATACTTACCTCATGATCTGCACACAGTCCGAAAAAGATTCTTCCTCAGTGAAGTGTCAACCTCTTCCCTACTCTGCCTCATCAAGACTCCCATAAGCATAATAGATTCTCCTTGCTCAAGTTTTATCCCATCTTTAGTTACCTACTCTTCATGTTCCATACAATTCTTCTTACCAGTCCCTTTACTTGATCCCTTAGGAAACTCAAAAAATCAATTCCCAACTTCTCCACACTTGAAACATTTATCCAAGAATTCTCTACTACCATTTCCTCTCCTTTGTACCCTCTGATCTGATTCTTTACTCCACTTAGGTCTTGATTCTTCTTCAATTATTTATTTCTCCTTGCTACTACTTATCTGCTTCTCTCTCCCTCTAGGATTATTTTTTTGTCTTTAATTCACTTTGTCTTCTCCCTTAAGAGCATACTAGTAGTCATCTTCAACTATGGAAATCCTTAGCATACTCATCTCAACCTAAATGTTAAATCTAAGGCCATTTATATACCTTGCCACCTTCTCCCTAGTCATCTCTCAATGCCTAGATCTGATTGTCATCTTGTAAAATTCCTTAGTAAAATCTTTCACACTCATGTCTTTCTACTTCAGGTTCTGCAACTACTTAAAAAATTCCATCTCATAGTCTCCTAGAATGAACTTAGCCTTCAGTCTTGCAACCATTTGTCTCCACCAAGTGATTCTAGTTTCACCATTTTCCACGTTGTCCTTCTACAATTCTTTCCACCACAAAGAAGCATTTCCTTTCAACTTAGTTTGTTCCAACCTAACCCTCAATGGATCTCTAATATCCTCAAGCTCAAAATAGTATTCCAACTCTTCTATCCAATCTATCAAGTCTTTTAGATTCAATGTACTAGAGAAATTAGCAACCTCCATCTTATGACTCCTACTTTCTTGTGCCACTGCTCTCAACAATCTCTCTTATCTCTCATCTATCAGTCCTTTGGCATCTTTAGCCTCAAGTTCTTCTGTAGCTTCTTCATATTCATCCTTCGGTTCAAGGTTTCTCCTCAAACCATCCAAGAGGTTATGGATCTCATTCCTCATCTCATTTCTAAAGTCCTCCATCATTTGCTCCATTATTTTAGGGTTCATCCTTCTCATTGGCATCTCTCTTCCCCTACTCAGTGTAACTGCCTCATCTTGACAATCTGACTATAAGGTTTCAATTGCCTCTCTTTCAGCAATCTATTGAACACACTTGCAACCTGCCTCCAATTGGTAGTTTGTTCACCCAAGGAATACCACAAGGATGACAATCCACTCAAGGTTTGCAACCAAATCTCATCTCTAGATTCATAGGTTCACAAGCTTCTACTCTGATACCATCTGATGTAGCCACGGTCGGAGGGTCCTCAAAGAGAATAGTCTAGACCATGTAGCAAGAGTCACATAATGGAAGAAACGTAGAAAATGGAAGCAAAAATAGACTCAAACATTCTTATTATTAGAAAATTCAATTACAAACAGCCAAAAACATCTGGACTTACAGATTCGGCTTGCAAGCCTGATTACAACATGTTCAAAATACTATCTTCCTACATGCTCCTCCAGATGAGAAAAAATCCTATAGAGAAATTCTTTCCTTCTCTAATCTTCACTGCTATTGCTTTCTAATGATCAGTTACAATGCTTTATACATATTCGTGAATCAAGAAACATTCATGTCAGCCCAAAATTATTACAATCTCTTATTAAAGAAAATGGAATGTGTGCGTGCATAGGTCGGCCTCAAATTTGAATTACTCCTTGGTGATTGTAATAAATGAAGTGTGGACCTATAAGGTCGGGGACACTCCATAGAACATTTAAAATCACACCATTTAGATCCACAAGATACATAAATGATCCATAAGCGATCGAACTAGCCATTAGATAAGAACATTATTCAGGTGCCAGTTCAAGAAACTACCATATAATCTGGAAGTGATAACTTGCCAGAAATAAACCAATCACACTCAAATCTTCGAATAAGGTAAATGAACATGTCCACGATGTAAACATAGATCCACAAGGTCTTTCCAGCAAACACGAAGAATTACTAGATCTACCAACTCAAACTAACAAAAATTGAAACAAAGAAAAACTGGAACAAAAATATTTTTGGGTGATGCAAGATTGCGACGACCCAAGGATGCTCCTACATCCCCAACCTAGTTTCTTTATTGTTGGAGTGACCCATAAAATGTTCTTTTGGACAAATTTATAGCTTACATTCTTTACTTGACCATTCAATGCTTTGCATACTTTTTGCATGGTGGTTAAACCACATGCAGAACAATTTTATCAAAGCAAGAGGGAAAAAAACACCTTCATGGTTTCAATAGAGCTACTAATATTGATAGTGATGAAGTGGACAAGAATGCACGACATATTCATCTTAGTTGACCTGAAGTTGAGTTAATTAATATAATAGTTGTTAGTTATTTGTCCCAATGTTTTATCATTCTTCATGCTTAAAATGTTTTTTTGGACATAAAGTTATAGCTTTTGCATTCTTTAAGTTGTAAGTTAATCTATCCCAATATTTTTTCATTCTTCTTTTGGAAAAAAATTTATAGCTTTTGCATTCTTTACTTGACTTATATTAACTTTTTCATGATGATTAAACCACGTGATGCAAAGCAATTATATGAAAGGACAAAAAGAAAAAATCCCTGTCAATAGAACTCTCTACAAAGCTATAAAACTTCATGTTTGCAATGACGTTGATAGTGGTTATGATGATAAAATCGACAAGCATGCATATGATATTCATAGTGGTAGTCATGATGAAATCAAGGTGAGTGCTATGAAACCACAGGCAAGTAAGTACTATTCAAGTAAGTAATGGTTTTTTTATTATGTAAATAGGGGTAATCATTACCTATTTGATAGAAGTTGGTTAGAATAGTAGTGAAGTTTAATTAGCCAATATACATAGATTATGAAATAAGGGAGAACATATAACTTACATATGGAAGCTTAGATCTTAGTTGCAATAGAGTGTTTAATAAAAGCACATACAAAAACTGATTTTGTTCCAAGACATAAGACATTACATACAACTGTCAAAAATAATATAATGTGTATTGTTTTTGTTTTTCCAGACATTTATTGATAAACTCCAAGAAGGGGATAAAGTTGAGGTGTTGGATTCATTTGATGGTGTTTTTGTGGGAATTGGGTAGATTCACTCACTATCTATTGTGAGTATGTGCAGGATCATGATGGGACAAAAAGTGGCAATATAATGGGTATGTGGCTGACGACTTTTTTTTACCCAAAATTGATGAAACAAAAAGGGTTTTTAAAGGAGATTCTCATCTTTCCACCAATATAAAATATTCTTTACTTTGAATTTAATAAGTAATTATTATTCATTTTCTATTCAAATTACTTACTAAAGTCTTGACGATAAGTTGATTGAAAAACATATATAGCTTTCAAATGGTATCACACTTTTTGAATCCATAAAATGTGTCACATTCTATGCTTCGTATACTATAGGATTAAAAAATAAAAATTGAATTTCATGAAGTTTTGACCAAGTTAAGGTGGTCAAACATATGAGTTTTTTATATTTTTTAAAAGTTGTAATAAAAAAATCATAATTAATTATTTACTTGGAAAAAAATTACACAAAAATATGCATCACATCGGAACATGAGTCATCTACATATTTTTGAAATAATATAGATAACTTATTCAAATTTTTACATCAAGTTTCCTAATCTGAATTTCCTAAATTTTTTGCCACTTAAGGGCCTATTTTTTTCATGATGATCCTGCACATACCCTTGTACATGGAGTCAAATTGAGAGGAACAAGAGATGCAAATGTAAGTATTTTACAGGTCACAAGTAACATACCCCTTCCTTATCCAGACCAAATAGATGGAGTTGTCCGTTTGAAAGAGAAATAAAGGACCTTCACATAGTGACCACCAAAATATTTGAAAAAACTTGACAAAGTGTTAGTCGTAAGTGTAGAAGAGAAAAAGAAGGGTTAGCAGCAATAGAGTGTAGAGAGTGAAGTTGCAGACAAAGATTAATGTACTAAGCCCAAGACTAAGTTCAACCCAAACAAAAACCATAGAATTTGATTTGTGTGTACATTATGTGAGTAGAATAGAGAATGTTCTATCTTAGTGCACTTGTAATGTAAAACCCCTTGATTATGTTTTGCTCTTTGATGCAATACAGGGTGGTTAATACTCACAATGAGACTCAAAATGATCATACTTCAATAAGACGTCAACCCTCAAATCACAAATCACCCAACATTCCAAACCCACTCACAAGAGGCTTCTAGCCCTCAAACACAACAAATGGACTTATCTTTTAGAGGTCATACAATGACCAACCAAACATCAAATTTGACTTGTCATAGATCCCAAAACTTTTCCCTAAACTATCTCAATAAGTTTCTTTGTACCAACATGGAGAAACAACAAACTGACCCTACAAAAGGCTACTCAATTAGCCCACTTTTACAAAGGAGGTCCCTCCTTTTCAACTTTCCTTCACAAAAACACATCAAACAGTCAATAAGCATGTGACAAAACAACAATTTTCACAATTTATTTCTAGGTTTAAGGCTTCTTCAATACTGTTCCAACAAACCCTCCATTTACAAGCAAATACCTAGGGTTCTATTGAAAATCATATCTCTAGGGCTTTCTTGACCAAACCAGTGCTTCAAACACCCCACATATAACCTGCACATACTCAATAATCCCTTACAAATACCATACTCTTAACATTCTTTCAAAACCATCATCTTACAACTCAATTTCACATAAAAATGGCTTTTCCTAGCCCTAGGACATCTTCCCACTTTGACCAACACAACTTCCTGGCCTACCAACACAATAAAAAAATCCATCTCTGTCAAATTACATGCCATTCCATTGAGAAACAGAAAAAAATAGTAAGAAGAATTCCTTAATACATTATGTAATCACCAAATAGAGCCCTCGTTGGTTTTTACCAAGTAGTCACAGAAAAATTAGGAGATCTTCCTCTAAAATTATTGTTAGACCCTCAAAATTAATTCAAATTATTGTTAAAAAATGATTCAACAGGATACCATGAGTTTCAAACCATAAAAGAGTCTATATGGGCTGTACAAAACTTGAAAAGTTTAGAAATATAGAGTAAACACAAAAATAATGTTGACTTTTTATTTGGAAATCTTCAATAATTTCTCCAACAACCTTGATTGAGCCTTTGAGAGGAATTTTATACACTTTCCATCCAAGTTTTAACTTCCCAACACCCATACCTACCTTTTAAACTACCATGAATTTTCATATTCTCCTAAAATTGCAACTTGACAACATTTCTTGTTATTGACAACATTACATGTTTTGAGAAATTTTTCATATTTGAACTCCAATAACTCCTAAACACCTAAATACATAACAAAATGGTCTTTGAGGCCTTATTCAGCATAAACAAGAATTTAACACTCCCAAGGCCCCATTCCTCACACCTAGTTACATTTTATTGCATGTTACCAATTCAAACTTTATATTATGGTTGTAGGTGCTCCTGTACCATACAACCCCACTAGAAAGAACTCATTCCTCATGAGTTGAGGCTGGTACCAACTCCACCATCCTTCATACATAGTTCTCTTACCTGTAAATGGATTTCTTTGGTTCATAAACCCTTTCCATTGTCCTCCTTCAATCTGCCCTACACCTTGGACTGTATTTGCACTTGAAAGTGACAGTACTTTTAGGCGAGAAAACCTGATGTCTTCCCTCTCTCCACTCTTTTTCAAAACTTGCATGCTTCCCTACACTTACACCTACACACAAACAATGGTTGGTATCCTTTTGCACTATTTTCTTCCCTAAGTCTCTTCCTTGCTTACAACTATTCTTACTGCCTTATTCTTCATGTCTTTCACTTATTGCCCCATTAATTTTCCGTGTCACTGTCTTATTAGACCTTTGTATTCTTGTACCTACACATCTTGTTTGTTTCTCCACCTTGTTTTCAATTATAGGACACTCTATGGTCCCCACCATGATACTTTCACACAAACTCACTACCATTACCTTCTTTACTCCTGTGTCAATCTTTATACCTGATGTCCCTGTGTTCTCAATCTTAGGCCTGATTGCAACATCATTTTTCTTGTCTTCCTTGACAACACTTATTGGCTCTTTTCTTCCACATGTGATTACCTGGGATTTACCTTTCACATCTTCCACAAGTGGAGTTAAAACAAAATAACATCCATCCATCACAATAGTGTATGTACTCTCTCCACCATCATACATGGCACACCTATCATACTGCCAAGGTCTACCTAGGAGTAGGTGAAAACAATCCATAGGAAGGATATCATAAACAACACTATCTCTATAACCTCCAATCTAGAAATCTACCACATATTTTTCATTAACTAACAAATATTTTCCATCACTTAACCATGAAACTTTATAAGGCAATTCATGAGGTGCTCTTTGGAGATCTAGTTTGTTTACCATCTCAGTAGGTAGCATGTTCTCTGTTGAACCAAAATCAATCAAAATTTTGCATACCTTGTTTTTGCACTTACAAGTAGTTTTGAAGAGGTTCTTTCTTTGCAAAGGTTCCACCTCTTTGGCTATCTTCAACACTATCTTTATCATCATCAACATTTCCCCTATTTCAAGAGCAACTCTTAGACTTGCAGAATTTGTGCTTTCACACTCCTCTTCTTCAACCAATTGTGATCTTCTATAAATCCTTGTTTCACAACTTGATGAACTACAAACCCTTTCAAGACATTTCCAATCTAGATGACCATATTCATTGCATGTATAACATCTCCCTGCATAATCATTAGAACTTCTACCAGCACTAAACCTTCCTCTACCCCTAAAACCTCCTGTAGCATCAACACCTTTCTCTTTACCTTTATTTACTCCTTGTTCTTCCAATGGTTTCTTTGGTGTAGGGATTGTTCCTCTCCCTATTCCACTAGTGGCACCTCTTCCTCTAACTGATTTCTCTTGTCTCCTTTTAAGCTTTCCCTCCACCCTGATTGCTAATTGAAAACATTCTGTGAGAGACAATATCTACATTGATCAAAGATTGACAAATATGGTGTTAATTCTATCAATTTTGAACAAATGAGATAAAATCCCTCCCCATGAAATTGTTGAGAAAACATAAAGGAAATAATGACATTATCAAACTAGCATAAAATCATAAGCAACATAAGCATAAAATATATTCCTAAACTACTCAAGCATCATCCCATAGGGGGATTAGTGCTACTTTGATATAAAAAGTAGCCCTTTCCCAACCCCTTTCGATAAGATAAATGATGAAACTACTTTGAAGAAGCTATGGATGATCAATTAGAAGCAAGATGGTGATAAGATGAAGTACAAGATGAATGTGTATCAAGTTGCCTAAGATTGTGGAGTCAAGATGAGAAACTTGTTGAGGATTAAAACAATAGAGGAGGCATCTATTTATAGCCAAGAAGGATAGAAGAATGCCAAACATGGAGGATGTGGGACTAAAGATCCACCAATGACAAGATGCCATTTGTCAACATGTGTGAGGTTGAGGAATGGGCACATTTTGGTCAATGTGCCAAAGAGGGGGAAATTTGAAATTTGAATTTGATGACAAGATGAGTTAAATGCTATGTTTGACCTTTGTAAGAGACATGTAAGAGATATGTAAGAGCTCATAAATGCCTTGTTGGATGTACATGTAAAATTTGGGGGGAGATTCAAATTTGGAAGAATATTCCTCAAATATGCCATGTTGAGAGAAAATGGAGAATTTAATAAATCAATAAATTGATTTATTCATGCAAGTGGGAAAAGCTAGAGGATGTGATGGGTGATTAGATTAGATTTTATCTTGATTTAGTTATCTTAAGTGGATGTTAGGTGATTTTTACTTTTGACTTAGATGCTTGGATTTATTTAAATCAAAAGAGAGGAAATTGATGCACTATCCATTTAATTAAATACATTTGATTTAATTAAATGAAGAGACTTTAGGAGATCAATCAAATAAACTGAATTTATTTAATTGATGGGAAAATATGATTTAATTAAATATGCATGATGTAAATTTCATGTGTCTACATTTTTCCCCCCTTTGAAGCATGTGAGATGGATGATGTGATATGCTATGATTATGAAATTTATGTATGCTAATGGTTTGTGGATGCAAGATGGATGCAAGATGGATGCATTGGTGATGTTATGTTAGCGCAGAGAGAAGAAAGAAGAAATGAGATGATGAAAAGAGGATCCAACAAGTCCATGATCTGACAAGACTTTATTAGAGATGATGATAATGATAGATGATGATGATTTTCTTATCAGGTATTGGGACTTTAAAAGGGCTACTTACCTTCTATTTGATAACACACATAGGCATGATGCATCAAGGTATAAAGAACCAGGATGTCGTTGTACCTAGTGCAATGAAATTTGACTCAAAAAATAGATAGGAGTATTCTTGTTCACACTTGACATACGAAAACCTTGCTAGGACATACCTAAAAAATAAAGTATTCACCAAGTTATTTTACAAGAATGTCCAACAAGCACAATAGACAAAAGATAATGATTATTGCCCCATTCCTTTCTCTCTAAATCATTTTGAGTAGAAATCATTGAGAGGTCATTGGAATGAGCGCAATAAGATAAATCAAAATAAAAGATCAAGTACACAAACAAGTCCATGTTCTTCATACCTCTAGCTGAAGGGATTTGTTTTGATAGGATAAGAATCAAAAGTGATTCCACAATGATGCCAATTGTCAAAATGATATATCCTAGGACATGCATTGTATAGGATGATGATGGGTTGATAAGTTGATTGATAGGCTATTGATATAAAGTTGATTGACATGTTTCAAAATGATCAAGAGTTTGATTTTGTTTTAAAGGTTTGTTGTTTCGATTTTGATTTTGCATTTGAAATCTGATTTTGCTGATTGTTATGGTTGTTTCTATTTGTTTTGCAAAAGGGTGAGTGTCACGATTTGTTTATTATGAGTGAAGTTATTGTGGGTGTAAGTGAGATGAGATGGATAGATTTTTTCAAATATTTGGATGTTTTTTGAGTTTTGAAATGTTTTGAGGCTATTTTTGGTATTTTTTGAGATTTTATAAATGTTTTGATTTTCAAATTTTCAAATGTTTTGGGGTTTTCTAAGATTATATGAATATTTTTGGATTTTTTGTCTTGGGGGTTCATCAAAGATTAGCCTTGCCTACATTTAAGCTCAGAGACAACGTAGTTCAGATTCCTTGTTTTTGACATTTTCTGTTTTATGGAGTGTTTTTGGATTTTGATATGTTTGGGATGTTTTTTGGATTTTCACATGATTTTGACGATTTGGATATGGATGTGTGTGATGATATCAGTGATCTCTTTTGAGATTTTGTTGAAAACCAAGCTAAGGTTGATGAATTGATGATGATAACATTGTTGAGGATGCACAACAATGCAAGGATAGTGTTGTGCAACACAAGGATTAGGATGGATATCCCAAGATGATGAGGGATTGATGATGATAACATTGTTGAGGATACACAAAAATGCAAGGATAGTGTTAAGAAACACAAGGATTGGGAAGAATATGGCAAGATGATGATGGATTTATGGATTTGATTGATCAGGATTGATGAAGCTTGGTTTAGAACAAAAGTTGGTTTTGGATGAGTTGATGTGATGTTTGAAGTGAAAATTAGATGCAACTGATAGTGATTGTTTGGATTGATGTTCAATGAAAGATGAAGATTGATAAGGAATGTCTTCTCACCAAATGTGCCATGGGCTAGTGATTCAGACTCTAGATCACAAATGCTTTGATCAATTTGATTTTACGTTTGCCAATGTTCGGATCACCATATAAGTTGGAGGATATAGATCAAGATTTATTCCTGAAGCAAGATGCAAATATCTACCCCAAATTTCTAGCAATGTATGGAATACCATGGATGGATGGATTTCTAAGCATGCAAAGGATGCCAAGGATTATCTTGCGATAAGATAAGGTGTTTGAATGGAGGAATGTTTTATTGGATAACGCTTCATGGCTCAAATAACGTTGGGATAGGATAGGATCAATGAAAGTGACTCATGTCAAGACATTTTCCATAAGCATGTGTAAAGTGTGCACCAAACTTTCACCAAGATCAAGATAATTTGGACTATTGATGCAGATGGATAAAGATGGATTGGATAAATTGTTCATGGATGAATGGATTTATTATGGATAAGATGGATGGAATACTAGATTTATTATGGATGGAATAAGATGCTTTCACCTAAATTGGCGCACGTAGATGCTCGATTCCACACATGATGCTTGTTTTCCAGGTTTTCATCATGGTACTTGTCCAAAGCGTTGCCTATGCAGTTTTCACTAGTGGATAATTTTTTTCTTTATTGTTTTCAACCCTTTTTCTGATTTATTTATTTATTTTTATATTCTTTTATTTTATTTTATTTTCTAAAATATTTTAAGCTCATGTCGAACCACCTTGTGGTGTTGATGTATACACTTCTGTCATAATGTGCCATCGATATCCTACTTGAAGAAGTTGTTTTTCCAAGATACATGCACTTGAATACAACTTTTGAGATTCCTGATCTACTTCGTTGATATCGGAGTTGACTTTGTCTTTGTGTGCACATAATGATAGAGTGCCTTCTAAATCCTTATGATGAAGGGTCATTGCCAATACATGTTCAATGTAAGAACTAGATATCATGCGTAGAGGCGTGGATGGAGTGTGTTTAGGAATAAAATATGGATTGGTTGACAGCTTGGAATTTTTGACTCTCCAAACTTGGAAAGATGAGCAATGATGGGTGGATACGAAAGTGTGTGTGGAATTAGGACCAACTGCTTGATATACTTTATATGTTGCTTGGGAAGGTTGATTTTGCTTGTGTGGACATCTTTGATGGATACTCTTCCCTTCTTTATTTTTCCCCATAGTTTCTTTGATAGGGATATATATTGTTTGTATTCTTTGGTATCCATGTGTATTTCATTTGTCTAATATGCTTCTTAGCCTCTTTTTCTTTGATAGCATTCCTTGTGCTTTGATTCAAATATTTCTTTTCACATTGGTCCCAATTCATGGATGGGGTGATGGGTGGATGAAAATTCATGACACGGCTGGTTGTAGTATTAGCATCAGTTTCATCATAAGGATTCTTCGTGCTCCCTATGTTGATGTTTACTTGAGACATAGTTGCCTCTAGTATTGTGGAAGTATTACCTTCATGCTTTGATTTTGCCTATTCTGAGAGCTCTTGTTTAGAATGCATTCTCTAATAATTGACCACTACAGATGATGTTATTTCGATTGGATGCTCTACTGACTCTGAAATATCCTGTTCTATCTAACTAGTTTCCTTGAGTGGATAATGTTGGATATCTTCATGCATGATTTCCTTAGTCTGAATTTGGGATATATCTGATCCTAATGTTGACAACTCAGTTTGACTGTAGGAATCGATAATCTACTCTTTTTGTGTAATAATGTTAGGAGTAAAGGAATCCTATTCTGAATGAAGATCATCTATGTGTCCATCCACAGAAAGCATCTCTTGGGTAGATGGAGGAGTATGTTTTATATGGACATGATCATCATTTGTGACATCTTATATAGATAAGAGAGTGTCAATTAGATCATTATAGTATCGTGGAGATACAAATTCTTGATCTTGAATGATTTTGGAATTCCTTTCAACATGCCATGGATCAAGTTCTTGACATGGGTTAGTTTCAAAGGATGGATTGCTTATAAAAGGTTCTTGGATGTCGTCATTAGGCATGGGAATTGGATCAATATCCTCTTCATTTTTTAGTGGACTTGGATCAAATGTTGAGTTGAAGATTCCTTCAATATCTGCAACCATGGGGTCGAAGGATGTCAATATGTCTTAGAAAGGACAATTGCTAGACTTTAGTGAAATATGTTGATCATGCTTTGGAATGAATTCTTGAGATATGCCCTCTAACTCATTAAGTGATGTAAAGACATTTTCAACATGGGCATTGGTTGAATCCTTATCATTGTCCCATATAGTTATCATTTTTCTTGTTTGTGCATGTGTTTGTTGGGCAACTTGAGCAGCTTGCATGGCTTGGGAGGCTTGGGTAGCCTGAGCAGCTTGTTGAGCAGCTTGGTACTAGTGGAGTGCTTTTTGGTAGGCTTGGTAAGATTTTAGCGCAAGACTGTATTGGCTTGCTATGTTTGGTTTAGGTGGTAGTGGTGGAAGATTCAAAATTGTGTTGGATGCAATGACAAGTGTTTGAGATACGCTTGGAGCGATCATGGTAGTGAGGGGTTGAGATGTGATTGGTGTGAGAGTGGTGGTTGGAATGATTGAAGTGATAGTGATGGTTGGAATGACTGAGGTGATAGGTCCTTGAGAGACTGTTTTTTGACTTTTTGAGATCAATGGTGTTGTTTGATTGGATACCATCTGTTGTTGCGATATCAATGGTATATTTGGAGGATTTGATGCAATGATTTGATTGGTGCTTGATGGATTGCCTTGGATTGATTGATTTTGGACAATGTTCTAATTTGGGATGATGTTTAGATTTGGCACGATAGGTTGAAATTGAACATTGTTGATGTTGGGAATCATATTTCCTTGATTTAGGTAACTTTGACTTTGCATGGTGTTACCTTGACTTGGATTAATACATAGATTTGTTAACATCTTGTTTGGACTTTAAAAAATATTTGTATGATTTCAAAACATATCCATCCCAAAGTTTACCAAGTTTGGATTCAAAATGTTCATGTTTTGTAAAGTTGTACTTGGTACATTAACATTTGGCATGTTGGGATTTGATGGGGATGACATTGTTCATTTGAAGGCCCATGAATTGATTGTTCGGTTGATAGATTTGTAGATTTGGACTTGGACTTAAATCTACCATCAGGAAATGAGTTCCAAAATTTTGACTAGGCATACTCACATTTGTACCATTGAGGTTTGTAGGAGAGAACGATCCCATGTACGGATTGTATAAATGTGAGTGTTGATAATCAATCGGCGTTGTAAGGCTTTGAAAGTTCAGTTGATTTGGATTACTCATGATGTATGGATCAAGTTTATATTCCATGTTTTTGTTATATTGAGGACTAGTTTGGACCATAAAATAAGGATCAATTTTCAAGAATGTGGTAGGTGAACCTCTAATTCTTTAGATTGATCTAAACTCTAGGTACAAAAAAAAAAGTCTAAGATTTTAAGGATCAAAATGATGGTGATGAGATATGAAAGATGGATGATTGGTGCATGATTAGAACTCTTAAGAAACCTTGAGGAACTGTATTACTTGTAATGACGTTGAAAAATAGTGCTTCTACATGTTTGAAAATACTTGGAAGGTATGATTCACATGAAGTGTTTTTTAGCACCTTAACGTCTTCTAAAAAGGTGACTTCATGCACTAGCAACGAAAAAGCCCGCTTTTACATCTCTTTCTTAGAACAAACTCTTGCATGTAGAGGTGGTGAAAATAACTTCCTATGCATCAAGGAAGATAAAATATTTTTGTATGAGTGGTGATTTTCACTGCTCCTATATCTAAGAGTTCGAAATCATCTTCATACTTGATAAAGCGGTGAAAATCAATGTCGCTACACAATGAGTTATTTCAACCGATCTAACATGCGAGAGCAGTGAGAATAACTACCCTTCCATTTGGGGAAATTGATAGGCTTAATGCATGGGTGGAAATAAGTAATTGTTGGTATGTGGTGACTGATCATGCTATACTGTACACCTTGGCATGTTTTTTCGCATCATCACCGAAAAAGGAAAAATCATCGAAAAAGAATAAAAACAACTTTGTAAAATCCTAATTCTGGAAGCTTCTAAAAAGCTTGTTATAAGGGGTTGGGATGGGGGTTACAGTATGTACAAAAAAGAAATTATTCGTGAGATTGTAATAAGTTTTTTATTGGATAATAAAATCATTGGATGGCTATGGTTTTGTGGACGTAGCCCAGATTGGGTGTACCACATTAAATTCTTTGTGTTGTCTTGTTTCTACTATAATTTTCAGTGTGTTTTATTTCTCTATTTTATTGATCAAATCTGCATTTAACTATTAGATATTTGCTTCTAACCCTAACAAGTGGTATCAGAGTGGTTTGTGTTCAATTATCATCTATAGGGAAGTCTCACAGTTGAGTGGGAGTCTCACAGTTAAGTGGGAGTGATGGTAGATGAGGGTAAATTGAATGTAGATAAATTCAATGGGTAGAACTATCAATTATGGAAGATGTAGATGGAGGATTATCTCTATCAAAAGTATTTATGGAGGCCATTGGAAGGAATAGCCAAGAAACCAGTAGGAATGAGTGATGAGGAATGGAAAATTTTGGACAAAAAGGCACTGAGAGCCATTCGTTTATGCCTGGCACAATCGGTGACATTCAGTATTACAATAGAAAAGACAACTCAAGAGTTGATGGAAACCTTAGTGAAGCTATATGAAAATCCTTCCACTTCGAATAAGGTATTTTTCATGAAGCATTTATTTAATATGAAAATGGAAAAAGGTGGGTTAGTTGCTGAGCATTTAAATGAGTTTAATACAGTTACCAATCAATTAACTTCTGTAAATGTAAATTTTGATGAAGAAGTTAGGGCTCTTTTGATTTTGTGTTCTTTTCCTAAAATCTGGAATAGCTTGGTCATGATTTTTAGTAATTATGTTTCTGGTTCGAATAAATTGAAATTTTATGATGTTGTTGGTGTTATTTTGAGTGAGGAAATTCGTAGGAAAAGCTCAGGTGGAACATCCACATCTGGCAGTGTTTTGAATGTAGAAAGTAGGGGTAGAACAAAGGAGAGAGGAAACAATTCTAGAAGTTGTGGGAAGTCATGAGGAAAATCAAAGGACAAAAGATCCCAATCTAGAGACAAGAGGGATTGCTAGTACTATCGTAAGTCGGGCCATTTGAAGAAAGAGTGATGATCTTGGAAAAATAAAGGAGACAAAAAGGAAGGAAATAAAAAGGTAAATGTGGTAAGTAATAAATCTGATGAGGATTCTTTGATTCTTTCCCTTGATAATGTTGATGATTCTTGGGTGTTAGATTCTAGGGCTTCATTTCATGCTACACCAAATAGAAGTTATTTTCTTGATTATGTCTAAGAGGATTTTGGGCTAGTTTATTTGGGAGATAACAAACCCTGTCAGATTATTGGAAAGGGAAGAATCAATATTAAGTTGCAGAATGGGAATCATTGGCTACTACATGAGGTAATTCACATTCCAAAGTTAAAAAGAAACTTAATTTCAGCAGGGCAACTAGATGATGAAGGTTGTGTTGTTACATGTAGTGATAAAAATTGGAAGGTTATAAAAGGTGACTTAGTGACAGCAAAAGTTGTGAAAGTAGGCACCTTATATCTTTGTACAAGTCATACTGTTCCTTCTACTTGAGCTATTGCAAATAAAAATCAATGTTTAGCAACAGTTGTTGCACTTTAGCAAACACAAAATTAGATAGTTGTTGTGGATTTTGAATCAACACTATGGTATAATAGACTTCGGAATATGAGTGAAAAATGTATGAAAGTACTTCATTCAAAGAATGTTTTACCTGGTCTGAAATGTGTTAATATGGATTTCTGTGAAAGTTGTGTGTATGGATAACAAAAGAGAGTTAGTTTTCTAAAGGATGGGAAGCAAAAGAAAGATGAGAAATTGGAGCTTGTGCATATGGATGTATGGGGACCAGATCAATTATCTTCTCTTGATGGCTCTCGGTACTATGTCACTTTTATTGATGATGCAACAAGGAAGGTATGGATTTATTTCCTTAGGATAAAATCTGATGTATTTGAAACTTTTAAGAAATGGAGAAGCTTGGTTGAGAATGAGATAGGTAAAAAGTTAAAATTTCTTAGATCTAATAATGGTGGTGAGTATTGTAGCAAATATTTTGAAGATTATTGTTCCTTTAATGGTATTCGTAGGCAAAAAATGGTTCCAAGGACTCCACAAGAAAATGGAGTGGTTGAGCGCATGAACAGAACAATAATGGAGCATGCACGGACTATGTGATTGCATGATGGGATACCTTTAAACATGTGGGAAGAGGTTATAAACATTTTTGTTTATTTAATCAATAGAGGTCCCTCTAATCCTTTAGGCTGTGGTATTCTAGAGGAAGCATGGACATGTAAGAAGGTAAGTTATTCTTTTCTCAAGAACTTCAGTTGTGAAGCATTTGCACATGTAGATTCTAAAAATATAACCAAGCCTAATGCAAAATTAAAGAAATGTATATTTGTTGGATATGGAATTGATGAATTTGGTTACAGGCTTTGGAATCTTGAAATTAAAAAAATTGTGAGAAGCAGGGATGTCATATTCAATGGGAAAGTGTTGTACAAAGATTAGTTGCAGAAGCATGAGAAGAAAGAAAATGATTATTTAGTGCTAGATGATACACCAAACAGTGATGTTCCAGTGGTTCCTCATGCTCCACAACAACAACAACAACAAATACCACAAAATACAGTGAATATTAGACGATCTTCAAGGATAAGTAGACCTCTAGAGAGATTTTCTCCCTCTTTGTATTATATTTTATTAACTGATGTTGGTGAACCAAAATGTTATGATGAAGTTATGTGGGTGGATACCAAGGTTCAGTGGGAGCATGGAATGAAAGAAGAAATGGACTCCTTGCTAAAAAATCAGACTTGGGAATTATGCAAGTTGCCTATAGGTAAAAAGGATTTACCAAACAAATGGGTTTATAGGCTGAAAGAGGAGGATGGAGGTAAGAAAATATTTAAAGCCAGATTAGTTGTAAAGGGATTTGCACAAAAAAAGGGTATTGATTTTGATGAAATATTTTCTCTTGTTGTTAAAATGACTTCTATTTGTACTATTTTAAGTATTATGGCTATTGAAGATTTGCATTTAGAACAACTTGATGTTACAACAACCTTTCTCTATGGTGATTTGGAAGAGGAAATATATATGGAACAACCACAAGCATTTGAGGTCAAAGGTAAGGAGCAACTTGTGTGCAGATTGAAGTCTATATGGATTGAAGCAAGCACCTCAACAATGGTATATTAAATTTGATAGTTTTATGGTTGGGTATGTGCAGCATCATCATGGAAAAAATAGGTCCTTAAGTGGCAAAAAAATTAGAAAATCAGACTTAGGCAACTTGACATAAAAATTTGAATAGGTTATCTATATTATTTCAAAAATATGTAAGAATAGAATCTATAGAAAATTGAATGTAGTTTCTAAACTACTAGGGTTTTTTAAATCTAGTTGGTGAAAATTTGAAATTTCAATCCAGAGTACTTAAATTTCAAGGAAAAAATAAGAATTAGGTGTTTGTATGACCACCCTAACCACAATAAAATGATAATATTTTTTTATAAGATTTT
Source organism: Sequoia sempervirens (assembly GCA_007258455.2). Taxonomy (NCBI): domain Eukaryota; kingdom Viridiplantae; phylum Streptophyta; class Pinopsida; order Cupressales; family Cupressaceae; genus Sequoia; species Sequoia sempervirens. The sequence goes on from VDFB02000017.1 coordinate 498,091,288, forward strand.
AGATATAAGTAGAGGACTCATGTCCTGATGTGATGCATATTTTTTTGTAATTTGTTTTCAAGTAAATAATTAATTATGAATTTTTTTATAACTTTTAAAAAATATTAAAAACTTTTATGTCTAACCACCTTAACTTGGTTGAAACTTCATGAAATTCAATTTTTATTTTTTTAATCCTATAGTATGTGAAGCATAGAATGTGACACATGTTTTGGATTCAAAAAATGCGATATTGTTTGAAAGCTATAGATGTTTTTCAATCAGTCTATCAATCAGGACTTTAGTCATAATTTCAATAGAAAATGAATAATAATTATTTATTAAATTCAAAGTAAAGAATAATTTATATTGGTGGAAATATAAGAATCTCCTTTAAAAACCCTTTTTGTTTCATCAATTTTGGGTAAAATAAAATCCCAAACGAGATTGTTGTAATTCCTTAGTTTTTCATTCTTAGTTTAACACAATGGTGCAAAAGCACCTTTGTTCAACAATGGTCAAACAAGGTTGATATTAACCAAGCTTTAGGATTTGATGTGTTTTTGTCTTAATAACGTCAATAAGACCAACATCTTTATGTAATAAGTCATTAGGGACGGTTCTTAGGTGGATAGTATGGAGATGTTTTGAGTCTTTTATGCTAAATAAGGTATAAAAATACCATTTAATATGTAATTGGGGGTGTTTTGTGTCTTAGGTGTTAAAATGTGTAAAGATTTGCAAAAGCAAAATTGTAAGTGTTGTCCAAAACATAAATTGTGAAAATGCAACTTTTAGGGAATTTGAAGGATCAAGGAAGTTCAAAAAATAGTTATAGGTGTTAGGAAGCTTTTTTTTTAATAGAATATGTATAAAAGTCCTCCAAAAGGCTTGATCAAGGTTGTCGATGGTGAATTGAACTCATATTCAATAAGGCACAACATTTTTTCTACTATTTTTTTATTTTTTCTTAACTTTGTTCATTTTGTACTGACTCGTACAAGGTATAAATGCTCTGAAATTTATTGGATGATATAGTAGCATGAGTTATCTTTATTTTTTATCCATTTTGAGAGTCTAACTCTAAGATTAGAAGGAGATTTCATCAAATTTCTGTAGCAGCCCTGTTTTCTAAAAATTAAGGTTTTGATTGGAGTTTAAATTATGAGTTACTCATTCCACCTATTGTCTTGATCTGTTGATTAGTGTAATGACTCATCCAATGGTAGGATAATTTTTCCTATGTGTTTGTAGCCTGGGGAGTTGATATTGTATAATTTGGGTGTTGCCCTAGGGCTAAACATGGTATTTTTCATGTGAAGATGGTAGGTTAAAGAAGGATTTTGTCAAAATGTTGTTGGTACTATCCAAGTAAGAGTGAAATGAGTTTATGTAGGGTCATAGTGATGTGTTGAAGGAAATTTTTGAGTCATACAAGCTCAAAATATGCGAGTTTCAATAAACCCTTGGTTTTTGCATGTTAAATGAGGGTTTCATGGAATAGAGGTTTAGAGGTCAAAAACTTGAGAACTAATGGTGGATTATGTAATTTGGATACACAACTAAAGACTATCCATTGATTTTGGGTGAAAATTTGATGATTTGGAGGCACCTCCTTTGTAAAAGAGGGCTAATTGGTGGTTTTAGGATAGGGGCAGTCTAGTGGTTTGCAAGGTTTTTCTCAAAGAAACCATAGGGGAAATTTTGGAAAGTGTTGTTAGATCCTAAAGTGAGTCTCAATTGTTGTTGAGTTGGCCTTTGTATGACCTTCTCTAAAAGATATCTCCACAAGTTGAATTTGGAGGGCTACAAGCCTTAAGGATAGTGGTTAAGACAAGTTGAGTGAATTGAACTACAAAGGTTGTTTCCTTGTTTGAATAGGGTAATTTTGAGTTGGGTAGGGATTCATAACCACCTTGATTGCATCAGGTTGTATCAAAGCCCAGTTATTAGATCTCTTATGGTGTTTTGGTTGGATTTTGTAGGTTGGAAGGTGAAGAGGCAATACTATCAAGATACATCCCAAAGGAAGCATATTTGCAAGAAAGATGGATGAGCAGGCTAAAGAAATAGAAGCCTTGAGAAGAGAGGTGGCTGCATTGAAATAAAAAATTGGAGTGGATATGGATGAGAGTGATACTGAAGAAGAAGAGACTTCCAGTGAAGAGGAAGAGATGGATCCAGATGATGTGAGGATGATGAAGCTTTTGAAGATAGTGAAGAAAGATGGACATAGAAAAATGGATGTTCCCATGTATGGGGGAAAACTAGATGGAGAAGAGCTCTTGGATTGGATAGGGGCTTTGGAGAACTATTTTGACAGTGAGGAGATTGATGAAGAACACAAAGTGAAGAAAGCCAAAACCAAATTGAAAGGACATGCTTTGTTGTGGTGGAACTTTGTGCAAGATGAAAAGGAGAGAAAAGGAAAGAACAAGATCACTTCTTGGGAGAGAATGAAGACAAAACTGAAAGGTAAGTTCCTTCCTTGTAATTATAATGTTCAATTACTTAAAAGATTACAAAATCGTAGGAAAAAAGAACAAGATGTGCAAGCATACACTGAAGAATTATATAGGCTAAGCATAAGAAAAAACCATGAGGAGGATTAGGAAGATAGAGTAGCTAGATATCTCAATGGCCTAAGGTATAATATTCAAGATGAAATTAGTTTGTTGGTACCAAAAATAGTGGAACAATGTTTTCAAATGACAATAAGAGCAAAATAAAAACTCAAGAAGAGACAAGAGAAGGCAACAAGAGGAAGAGGAAATACTTCTATGGGTAGAGGTACATTTTCAACACCAAGATAGTCCAAAGAAGATCTTGAAGAGGCTAATAAAAGTAAAGAAAAAGCACCTAAATCAAGAGGTGGATGGAGAGGTGGAAGAACAAGCTTTAGGAAAAGAAGAGATTATAATGAGTTTTTAGGAAGGTGTTATAAGTGTGGTGAGTTTGGTCACCCTTTCTTCAAGTGTCCAGAGAATATTGGAACCACATCAAGTGGAGGAAAAAGGAAACCTGATAGGACAGCCCAAATTGTTCATGATGATGAAGTTGAAAGCTCAAACTCCAATACTCTTCATGCTACTATTGAGGTTGGTGAGATGTTGATGGTGAGAAAGAAAAACTTGAAGACATCCTTGGAGAGAGAAAATTTAGAGGAGATCCTTGTTTAGAACATGTAGATGCAAAAATAAGGTATGTAAATTGATTGTTGATTCTAGATGCACACATAATATGGTATCTAGTGATATGGAAGAAAAATTGCATTTGGAAAGAGTACCTAAAAAAAATCCATATAAAGTGTCTTGGGTTATTGAAAATCAGACCATATTGGTAAGTGAACAAGCTACTATTGATTTTCAAATTGGTCCATACAAATATAAAGTTATTTGTGACATTTTACCCATTTTATCTATCGTCTATCATGGAAGACAAAACACATATAACATTGAAAAAGATAGGAAGACATTTGTTCTAATTCCATTGGTTGAAGAGGCAAGTGAGCAAGGAGAGATCATAATTATAGGGAGGAAAGAATATGTGAGCAATGAGGAAGGTGAGAGTATGAAGTTTGCATCTAAATCACAGTTTGGTACTGTCGTGACAGTGAATAGGAAGGATAAAGGTAATGTGCAGACAAAGAGGAAGAAGAATGCTTCTGTGTGGTAGAAGAAAGTGAATGGGAATGTGTGTTAGTCTAGTACAAAGTAGTATAAGAGTGGAAATCCTTTAGAAAGGAAAGAAATCAGTTATGTTTAGTATTAATTGGGACAATCATGTGTCCTGTAGCAGAAATTAAAGGGGTGAGAAGACTGTTGAAGGTTGTTAGTACAAAGATTGGTGATATAGTGAATAAGAAGATAGAGGTTTGTAAAATTGATTGGACAATGAAAAATATAGGTGTAGGTCTGACAAAGGTTGCAAAAGGTGATCGTACAGTGGACAACAAGAAGAATGGAGACAAAAAGAGCATGGGGCAGAGGACTATTCAAGAGGTAAAAGGTAAAGTGATGGCAAAAGATGATAGTGTGTGTATAGGTGTAAAGAGGAATTTGACATCAGAGTTTGATGAAGGAATAGATGAAAGACACCCCACAGTACTGTATGACAGAGTGAAGCATGAACCAAGAGAAGACATTGACAAGAATGCTAAAGGAAATGAAGAATCAAAGCAACGTGAACTTGTTGAAGGCAAGCATGAAGGTCTGATGCGAGTGAAGAACAATGGTGGAAAAATTGCAAGATTCTTTCCAAGGGACTTGGAATTTAAGTTCTATGTTGGGGTGTATGGTGCAGGAGCACCTTTGGTCAACAATGGTCAAGCAAGGTTGATATTAAGCAAGCTTTAGGTTTTGATGTGTTTTTGTCTTAATAAGGTCAATAAGACAAACTTCTTTTGTAATAAGTCATTAGGGATGGTTCTTAGGTGGATAGTATGGGGATGTTTTGAGTATTTTATGATAAATAAGGTATAAAAAGACCATTTAATATGTAATTGGGGGTGTGTTGTGTCTTAGGTGTTATAATATGTAAAAGGTTGCAAAATCAAAATTGTAAATGTTGTCAAAAACATAAATTGTCAAAATATAACTTTTAGGGAATTTGAAGGGTCAAGGAAGTTCAAAAAATAGTTATAGGTGTTGGAAAGTTGGTTTTTGAATGAAATATGTATAGAATGTCTCCAAAAGGCTCGACCAAGGTTTTTGATGGTGAATTGAACTCATATTCAATAAGACACAGCATTGTTTCTGCTAATTTTCTATTTTTTCTGAAATTTGTTCATTTTGCACAGACCCATACAAGGTATAAATTATCTAAAACTCATTGGATGATATAGTAGCATGAGTTATCTTTATTTTTCATCCATTTTGAGAGTCTAACTCTGAGATTAGAAGGAGATTTCATCAAATTTTTGTAGCAACCCTGTTTTCTCATAATTAAGGTTTTGATTGGAGTTTAAATTATTAGTTAGTCATTCCACCTACTATCTTGATATGTTGCTCAGTAGAATGACTCATCTGATGGTAGGATCTAGGTGTTCCTATGTGTTTGTAGGCTGGGGAGTTGATATTGTATAATTTGGGTGTTTCCCTAGCACTAAACAGGGTATTTTTCATGTGAAGATGGTGGGTTAAAGAAGGATTTTGTCAAAATGTTGTTGGTACTATCCAAGTAAGAGTGGACTAAGTTTATGTAGAGTCATAGTGATGTGTTGAAGGAAATTTTTGAGTCAGACAAGCTCAGGATATGTGAGTTTCAATAAATCCTTGGTTTTTGCATGTTAAGTGAGGGTTTCATGGAACAGAGGTTTAGAGGTCAAAAACTTGAGAAATAATGGTGGATTTTGTTGTTTTGATACACAACTAAATATTGTCCATTGATTTTGGGTGAAAACTTGATGATTTGGAGGGACCTCCTTTATAAAAGAGGGCTAATTGGTGGTTTTAGGATGGGGGAAGTCTAGTCATTTGCAAGGTTTTCTCAAAGAAACCATAGGGGATCTTTTGGAAAGTGTTGTAAGATCCTAAAGTGAGTCTCAATTGATGTTGATTTGGCCTTTGTACGGCCTTCTCTAAAAGATATCTCCACAAGTTATATTTGGAGGGCTACAAGCCTTAAGGAGAGTGGTTGAGACAAGTTGAGTGAATTGAACTACAAAGGGTTTTTCCTTGTTTGAATAGGGTCATTTTGAGTTGGGTAGGGAGTCATAATCACCTTGCTTGCATCATACAAATTCCTTATTTGGAAAATCACCAAATCAGCATCACCTTGGGCATGAAGGTTCTTGATTCCTTTCTTACTTGAAACTTGCATTCCTAATAATAAAGCTTCATATTCAATCATATGGGTATGTGTAGGATCATTAGGGAAAAAACAAGCCCTTAAGTGGCAAAAAATTAAGAAAAATCAGAGTTAGGAAACTTGACATAAAAATTTGTGTAAGTTATCTATATTATTTCAAAAATATGTAAGAATAGAATCTGTAGCAAATTGAATGTAGTTTCTAAACTACTAGGTTAATTTTTATTTTTTTTAAATCTATTTGGTGAAAATTTGAAATTTCAATGCAGTAGTACTTAAATTTTAGGGAAAAAAAAAGTAGGTGTCTGTCTGACCGCCTAACCACAATAAAATGATAATATTTTTTTATAAGATTTTATATATAAGTAGAGGACTCATGTCCCAATGTGATGCATATTTTTTGAAATTTTTTCCAAGTAAATAATTAATTATGAATTTTTATTACAACTTTTAAAAAATATAAGAACTTGTATGTCTAACCACCTTAACTTGGTCAAAATTCATAAAATTCATTTTCTTTTTAATCCTAGTATGTGAAGCATAGAATGTGACGCATGTTTTGGATTCAAAAATGTGATACCATTTGAAAGCTATAGATGTTTTTCAATCAGCCTATCAATCAAGACTTTAGTCATAATTCAAATAGAAAATGAATAATAATTATTTATTAAATTCAAAGTAAAGCATAATTTATATTGGTGGAAAGCTGAGAATCTCCTTTAAAAACCCTTTTCGTTTCATCAATTTTGGGTGAAAAAGAAATTTTCTGCCACATAGCCTATACATACCCATCATATCGCCACTTTTTGGCTCGTCATGATCCTGCACATACTAATATTATTACTATTGTCAAACTACAACTTGAAAGAAAAAAGGAAAGTCTTTTCCTTTAGGTGAAAAAAAAACTACTGCAACTCTTGAACCAATGGAAGAGAAACTTCCGCCGAACTCAATTAACCAAACTTCATTCAAATCACCAAGACTGACAAGATCAAAATTTGTGACTTCATCATCTGATGAAGCTTCATAATCTAAGATAGATAAATCATCTAATGATGATTCATTTGTTGATGGAGAAGAGTCAACACTTTCCAACTCATGTTTTGTATTCCTTGTTGAAGATTCGACATCTTCATCCATTTTCAAATAATAAGTTCCAACACCTAAAGAATCAAATAAAATTTGAGCTCTCAAATCATCAAACTTCGTCATTGAGAATTTTGACTCCCTTTCAAGAACCAACTTCTGCATCACACCTTTTACAGGTATCTTAGCTTCTGAAATATCCGTGTTAAGATCTCCTCCAACATCTTTACAAAAATTGTGTCCAAGGATAATTTCATAAGATGCTAGCACATCTGCTACTAAGACTATTGTCTTGATCTTCTTTTCTGGATATGCAACAAATACAAACTATGCATCCTTAATCTGCCTGATTAGAGTTACTTGCTTGTTTTCCATAGAAAAACAATGGCTAAAAGTTTTTGTAAGATTCAAAACCAAAGTAGTGGTTGGCATCACATTGTCTAATGCACCAGAATCTATAACACAATTACTTAACTTAAAAGCATTAACAATTAGGGAATAAATAATGGATCGATATGTCTAGAAGTAGCTGGGGGAACAAAAACTAGGTTATTCTGTGGAGTTTTTGGTTTTGGGGTAGCAAGAATTTTAGAAGAGGAATACCTACTAGGAGTAATTCCTTTATCTCTAACAAACTTAACAAGTCTGTCAAATTGGTCGGGATTTGCTTTGAGGTATTTTTCTTTAGACATTCAGATCTTTGTCCTCTTTGCATGATCAATTATTTCAAAAGATTTAAATGAATTTTGCAAAGAAGATGTAGTAACTTCATTTATGGGCTTAACAAAAGGAACACTAGTCTTCAAAAGTTGAACATTGGCTTTTGGGAGAGCATAAGCTATAGGAGGATGAGGAGAACTTATTTATTAGTTGTATCTTTTAGTTGCCAAGGAAAAGGAGAACCTCTTTTTGCAATGGTAACCGATGGCTTGTCCTTTGTTTGTGGGTTAGTAGCTTGAGCTTGATCAAGCTAATTCTTTTGTGACCGTGTAAAGACAACATATGTATCAGTCACGAAGTCCTCATCATTAGATTCATTCACTACTTGCAAATAGCCAATATTGGAGTTTCTAGTTAGATCTAATTCTTCATCTTGAAATAGTGCAGTATTCTCTTCCGCAGGATAATTCAGAGCTTGTGCATACTCATCTTGCTCTGCTTCATAATACCCCACTACTACATTGGTAGGTGGAGCCTCTAAAGCAAGCCTTCCTTGTGGAACATGAAGATGATTCTGATTTTTTTTAACCATTGGATGAACAAAATTGGAGTTGGTATTGGAGGATGAATAATGTGACACTTGTCCCTTTCTATTTGTATTTGTTCTTATCTCACCAGCAAGAATCAAGTCATCCTTAAGACTTGTAGCTAATTGTTTATTGCTTCAACATTAGAAAGAATTGTGCTACGTAAAAGGAAACTCGCCTTGGGAAGTTGCGTATTGATGATGAAGCACTTCAGATTATAGGTCATTGGTTTAGCCTCTATAGGAATCCTTGTCACCAACTTATTAAACTTGGACATGAAATAATGCAAGGGTTCATGAGACTCTTTTCTCATGGTTGTAAGTTGTGCCAACAAGGTGTGTACATCTTCAACAGGTTTGAATCTTTCTTCAAACTTAGTACAAAGAGTATTCTAATTGGTAATTGAAGGAGGAGAAAGAGTATAGAACCACTCAACAACTAATCCTTGTGGAGTTTCGATGAACAGCCTCACAACAACATCTTCATGCTCAATGTCAAGAACACCATAAATAATGTAGAAAGCAATGATATGTTCATCTAGATGTTGCTTGACAGCACCATAGAATTTTAGTATGTTCTTTCGTGAAACATGTGGAAGTTCATGGAAAGGGGCAGCCAAACTGAGAGGACCAAAAGCATTTCCCCCAGGTCCAGGAGGTGGTTGAGACATAGCAATTTGAATAATAGGTACCTGAACTAGAACTCTATGGAGAATAGAAGAATCACTTGGAAGTAGTGATCTTAGTTTTCGTGCAGGATAGCTTGCAGTACATTGTAATGGTGACCTTGCTCATGGAGGAGAAGGAAGAATGTTATGTCACTCATACAATTGGAAAAATGAATCTACCACTCCTTGTGCCCTTAAACCTTGTGTATAACTTTTTTCAGCCAAAATGTAGCCTTGAAACAAAATAGAAATCAACAATAAATATATGCACAATATCACAATAAGATATTGGAGTGCTTATTCACTTTAATCAAAAGCATGAGGATTTGATTGCATGCTTCATTCCCTAGTAGAGTCACCAAAAAATTGTTGGGTGAAAATTTTATAATCTCTTTCCAGATTATAAAACTTGGATTTTCAGCCATAGTTATGCAGGATGAAATCTTTGCTCTCGAAAAGGGGAGGAACCCTTCTTACTACTTACAAAACTGAAAGTAAACTATTCTAATAAATACACTATAAAAATCATATGGGTGTGTGTCACATTCAAGATTCTCTCTTTTTTCAGAATGTGTTTACAATGTCCCACAATTTTATATCTCTGGATGCAATACAACTCTAAATAAAATCTAAGCAATAATCCTGATACTTCTAACTTGTCATAGCATAGTCTAGGAGTACCAGTGTGATAAAAATATGTAACCAAAAGGCTCATGAAGGAACAAAGTCATTATGTAGTCTTCAATGATGAATTGAGCAATAAAGTGACTAGGAACATAAATGAAGCACAAAGTCTTCAATATACCTTACAACTAGATCCATGGGCAGCATGAACAACTTCCAGTACAAATCCTTAAAGATAACTCACCAACATTATCAATAATCACGCGATTCTAAGTAAAAGGAGTAGCACAAAGTCTACAAAAATTATCTTGAAATCCATTCAATCTCAATTCATAAATCACCTCCAATTCAATTCAATAATAAGACAAACTTATGAGAATGAAATGAGAACATTCACATACATTGAAATTGACACAACTCAAAGTTTGATATGCAATTAAGCCTTCTTTACTAATTTGAAAATAGTTTCACAAAAGAACTCAAAGATTCAAAATTGCTTCACAAATGAGAAACACTTCATTGTATAAGAAAAAAGATAAATAATACAATAGAAATCTCTCATATTTATAGATGAGAGAAGAGAGATAAACCAGGAAAAACCCTAACTAACTATTTGACTTGTTCAAACGTGATGTCCATGAATGTAGGAGAACATCTTTGTTTTTACATGCAATTACATTTTGCAAAATGAAATGTAAAAATTTCAATATTATTTACATAAAGCATAGAAAAAACATCAAAATCTATCTATCTCTAGAAATGTAAGAAGACTTTATGGTTCCTTGCTCTTGGCTTGGAATTCTTCATATTTCTTCATAATATCCTACATTGTTGCCTCATCTAGTCCAATGGTATAATCAATGACCTTGTGAACCTTTGTGATAGACTTCTTCATAGAAGAATAGATCTTATTACACCTATCCAGATGTGTCTTGAGATTGTCCAAGGTTAGTTGTATATCAACAAAATAATCCACTAAAGTTAATGAGAATGCTTCATCTTCCATTTGTTTTTGGATAGCTTAATTTTAAATTCAAATAATCTTTCTTGTCAGGAGAAAGTTATTATCCTCATCAAGAAGCCTCCCAAGCAACTCTTCAATTCTATCCACCAAGATAACTCAATGTTCATCAGCATCTCCTTGTACTTGTTAATTATCTCTGATGAGATTATTGATGACAAGTATGTGGTTCTTGATAGATTCCTTAAATTTCACATACTTTTCATTATTGGGAATGACCTTGGCTTGTACTAACTTACTCAATTTTACCTCCTTTAACCGCAACCATGATTCAAGATTTTGTTCCATTTGCTTTTGTTTAGTAGAAAGTATACCTATTGTCTTATTTAGCTCTAGATCAATCTCGAAAATATGAGAAATATTTTCCAATGCATCATTCATGTACTTCGAGCCTTGTTCAATTATCCTATTAGCAAACTCATAAACGATTTTAACTTTTCAATAATACTTTTCCACCTTTTGAACAACAAGTTCCTCAATATTCACCATGGTCATAGGTTGCACACTCTCTAATGTTCCTATGATTTTTCTCAACACTGATGCATATTTTTCAGATCTTCCTTTGTACATATCCTTTCCTTTCTCCATCTTATCCAATCTATCCACCAATGCATTAAGAGACACTTGGGCATCTTCTTTTTAGTTTGTCTTAGTAACCTTCTCAAGTTCAATCCTTTTCATGGTGTAATCTTCCATACTGACTTCACTCTTATCTTGTGGAGGTGCTGGAACATCCACATATTTATAGCTTCAGTTATCCACATGTAATCTAGAGAGAATCTTTTCCTTTTTCTTCCCTTTGGATTGTGGAAGTACTATTTCCTCAAAATATAACTCATCAAATGAAACCATCTATTTCTTCTATTTAGATACTTGTGAAACTAACCATGGAGGAAGAAATGATGCATTACCCCCTTGACCCACTGCCAATTCCTGTGTAACAACTCCATCTATAGAAACAAATTTCATAGTCACAATTGGTGTTGTGTTAGTCATTATTGCTCTAGGAGTTTGAAAATTGGAAGGATCGAACAATGATTCTTTCATAAATCAATCAAACTCATCTTGTGATGAAATATCATAGGATGGTGAAGATAGACATGGAATTGATGAAGGAGAATATGAGGAAACATCAATACTTTACAAAATTGATCCATTGGAAGGAGTGGGAAGAACTGAATGCACTGATGGGGGAATCCTTACTTTTGTTGCATGCAAACCAGTTGTAGGTGGAGGTGAAGTAGGAAGAGGTGGTGGAGAAGTGGGAATAAGAGGTGTATGCGGTGTGGTAGAAATGATAGGTAATGATGTATGTGTGGGATCTTCAACAATGTTCTCTTATGGAGAAAATTACATTTCCTCATCATTCCTTTCTTCTTCCTCATTATCTTCCTCTTCTTCTCGATCTTCTCTTGATTGTTCATCCTCTCCAGATTGTTCACTTTCATCTCCTTCTTCTTCTTCTTCAAATTTCTCTTCTGATTCGGGCTTTGGTTCTTCTTTAACAACTTGTCCTTCCTTAGTAGTGTGCTCCTCTTCAGCAGTTTGTGTTGCAATCTTCCCATAGATGAATTTAATTTTGGGACCTTTGTGTGAGGAAGAGGGGGAAACACCTACATTGTGCTTGCTTCAGAGCTCCTATTGGTAGCTAGTTTCACCTTTTGATACCTCTCCTTTAGAGTCTTTCTTAAAGGGCTTCAACTTACAACCATGCCTCTGCAACCATTCACTTGTGTTGTGAAAAATAGGAGAAAGCCTCTGTCAAATAGAAATGTTCTCCTTTTTGGACCATTGGATCAGAGGCAAGGGTTTACTTGCAATCTCTTTTTCATCATATGTAGAGTCTAGAATGTCACCAGGATCTTCAAAATATTTTGGAAGATCTGCCAAGCCTACATTTTTTATCTATTTCATAGCAAGTCTAAAAAATTTCATTCTTCGGATGTCTTCATCATCTCTACATTCTACCCATATGTCTTCAAAGTGATGCACATAACTATGACCTTTCTTGATTTTTATTTTTACATCTCTAAATTCAAAATAATGCCTATACTTGTATGACCTTATGGTCATAATCTGCATCTCTACTACTACTAATTTGGCCTTTTGTACACTTTGAATTGAGTATCTTCCAATAGCAATTGGAAACCTAAAGCTTGGTTTGTGAATATCCTAGCATTCTCTATACACTGTAATCAATTGTTTGCATAACTCCATTAACACCCACTTGTTAGAAGGATATCTTGGTAACAAATATGGGCATCCTATATAGCACCCTACTCTTAAGTATGCAAAATTAGGAAACTACAAGAAAATACATCCAAACTTGTTGAAAAATTTCCACGCTTCATCGGATACTCTTTTCTTTTCTAGAGTTGGATAAAATGTGAAAAGAAAAGGTACAAAGAAAGCATCATTCACTCTTTTGAAATGATTGATACTTCTTCTCAAAGTGATCTAAGAGTAGAAATTATACACTAGCACAACACTCCTATTTCCTTTAGTTGATAATTTTGGAAATTATTTCATGACAACATGAGCATACACCAGGCAGGAGGTCATGTAGAACTTCAAGGTTGTTTGCACATTGATTAGTTGTTCGTCAATCTCATCACTAATCTGTGTACCCCAATCTATGTGTGAATTCTTCCTCCTAACGATTCTCATGTACTTGTACATCCATTCTTGGAAATTAGATGAGATGGGTAAACCTTTCACCCTACTTAGAAGAGTGATCATGTCTTGAATATCTTCTTTGAAGTCACTATGTAGAAGACCTTTGGGCCATCTAGAAATGGTGGGCCTCAAATTTTTCAACCATCGTGTGTTGATCAACTATTTGGCCTTTTTTGTATCTTTCCCATAAGCCTCCTAACCTTTTTGAATGGAAATACTTATATACTTTTCCATGTTTGGAACCTTGAAACTAATAAAACAAACTTTAGTAAACTAAAATGCAGCTAAATGAAAAGCCATGATTGTGATTGCTATATGATTGCTATTTACTATTTTTTGTTTTCTCAATGCTCAAATGCTTATTTTCTCTAATGTTATTTCTGCAAAGTAAGATTGCACAAAGTTGGGATCCATTTCTTGTAGAAAGAATTTGTATTTATAGATTCTCGACAACATATTTGTGATGTGGCAACAAGTAAGGGTCTGGATTTCATTTGAAAGATTCAATGGTGAAGGATGAAGAATCCTGAGAAGATTATGGAGATTGTTCCTCCCCACAAAAACATTTAGCCAAAGGATAGGAATGATCAATGGAAGAAGATGAAGGAGTTTTCTTGTAATTTGTCTCAAATTTGTCTTCAAATTTGTCCGTGAAGGTTGAGTTGAATTAATTAGATATAAAATATCTAATTTTGTTGGTGCATATGATGAGTGAAAAGAGGAAATAGCTATAGAAATATGCTTTAATTGAATATTTGGATTTATTCAAATTAGCAAAAGAGGATATTTAGTTTAATAAAACAAACTATAGAAATATGTTTGTTAAATAAACATGGAAGAAATGTGGTAATTAAATAAAACAAACTATGAAACTTGTTTATTTAATTAAAATAGAATGATGTGATTAAGATAGAATAAATATATAATTATAGAAGAATTCGATAATAATAATTAAATAAAACAAATTATGTGGTTTTTTTATTTAATTAAGATGAAATAATATGATAAAGATAGAAGAATTAAATGTGAACTATATAAATAAATATTTCTATTTATTTATAAGAAGATGAAAATAGAAGGGTCAATTAATCAAATAAATTGTATTTAATTAATTAGATTATCCATACCATTTTTAGGTGTATACATTTTTTCCCTCTTTGAAGTGATTTGTTTATGCATTGCTTCAAAGAAAATTTTGTTGTTGCTGCTAGTACTGACAAAAAAAATTTAGTATGTCCCAAACATTGATTTTTAGGTGATGATGGATATATGCCCCCTCGGGAGATAAATCAATCAATTTTTTTCATTTTTTGGAATTTTTCAAATTTTTATGATATTTTTGATTATTTTATAAAGAATTTCAATTTCAATGATGCAAAATCGATTTATCTCTTGAAAAAAATGATGTTTACTCCACCAGATGTGAAATTGATGAATTAAGCTCCTTGGAAAGTAAAATAAATAAATCCCACCAAAATCCCTCTTAATTAACCTATAAAAGGTCAAAAAGTTGGATTTTCAAATTCCTTTGTGCATATTGAGTTTTAAAATTTGAGAGTGAGAGAAAACTTAGCAATTGGAGCAAAATGGCTATTCCATACCACACTCACCATTTCGAGTGCGTGCAACAACATAACCGCCTAGCTGCATACAAACCTTCGGTATGTACCCTAGAAGCCTCCTTGTAATTTGTGCATTTCAATTTCCCACTTGTTTTTGGTCATTTTAAATCGGTTTTTCCATTTTAGTGCATGCACACACTGATGTAGCACATAGAATATCTACTATAGCGCATCGACTGAATTAGAGCATAGATTAGGGCTTTAGCGCATAGACTGAATAGATTAGCGCATTTAACGTTTAGTGCGTCAACAAATGGATTCAATGCATAGATTGAATAGATTAGCACATTGAATGTTTTAGCATGTTGATAGGGGGATTTAGCGCATAGAATGTATGTTGTAGTGCATCCATCGATTTGGCACATTGATAGACTATAATGGTGCATTGTTTTTTTTCTAGCCCATTAAACCTTTAGCACATA
The DNA here is from genome assembly GCA_007258455.2 of Sequoia sempervirens. Taxonomy (NCBI): domain Eukaryota; kingdom Viridiplantae; phylum Streptophyta; class Pinopsida; order Cupressales; family Cupressaceae; genus Sequoia; species Sequoia sempervirens. Next base: position 498,106,440 of record VDFB02000017.1, read on the forward strand.
GAAATTCTGTTTTGGTGCATCCAAGTTATAATGATAGAATTTGTCTATTAACTCCTTTATTTTGATGAATTTTGATTACGTCAGCCTTTGAGTTGATTTTGATCGATGATCCTGCTAGGTTAGATGTTTATTGATCTCATGATAGGTGAGATACAATAATTGATTGATGATAATTGACCTCATGATAGGTGAGGATCAATGATAAACTTGATTGATTGACCTCATGATAGGCGAGGTTGATTAATAGATTGATTGATAAACCTCACGATAGGTGAGGTTCATTGATAGATTCATGATTTACCTCATGATAGATGAGGTTCAATGATAGTTGCTCATGAGATTTGATCAAAGTCTCACCAGAGCAGATTGGATTTGATAGGCTGATTGATGTTTCATTAATTGACAAAGATTACTGACTTTCGATATTATGTGATGATAGGGGTCTTTGAAAAACTTACAGATCTAAGAGCAGTTTCCTAGGACATTTGATTTGATACCACAGCTAGTACAACCCGAGATAATAGTTATCACATGATGTGGTTTGTCTTCTTTTCTAGATATGCCCCAAATTAGGATTAATCGGGGACTATTGACAGCCTTAGCAGAGAGATGGCATAGTGAGAACAATACCTTCCACCTTCCTACTGGCAGGATGATAGTGACTCCAGAGGATGTATGGCGGATCTTACAGATACCTATTGTTGGGGAGTTGGTAGTTTATGATTCTTCTGAGTAGGGTGGGACTGATGCACTACGTTGAGTTTTTCAAGATGATACGATTTGTGGATATGAGATTTCATGGTGAGAGATGGTTGATGCCTATGCTACCTTGCCATCGATACTCATTGGTTTCATTCAAGGGTTCCTTTGTCTTGATTGTAGGTCAAAGGGACTTTCAGTTGGGTGGGGTCAGATCTTGGAGAGCATGATCGTCCATGGTACTAGATATGCTTGGGGTATGTGCATGCTTGCCCATCTATACCACGATTTTCATTAGGTGGTCTACCTCTGAGAGGCCAGTTTGTCTTCAGGAGTTACATTACTTTAGGTGTGGGTGTGGGAGCACATAGCAGTCACTCATGCCATAGCAGATAGACATCGACCCGCCATGAGGCCATACGCTCATGCATATGCAGGCCCAATTGCTCAGCCTAGACTAGGAAAATTGGATCATTGGAGGAGAGTCCTTGATGATGTAGAGACAATTACATGCGGCCCTATCTTGATTGTGAGTGTTGGCCAGAGGATGATACAAAGATGCCATACTTATGCCAGTTCATGTATGTAATTGGTAGGACACGTTTCGTCATTGAGATATTTTTGTTGAGGGTGCTTAGATAGTATGGCATAGTATAGGGCATGCCCTATGGTGTTGCACATTATGCACGATGTCAAATAGATGCCACCGAGTGGGGACCTTGCTTATCATATGATGTTGTAGTGTAGGATTCTAGGGTCTACATGCCATTATTTGGGAGATTCATCCTGAGATCATCGAGGCTCCAATTACCGAGGAGTATGCACAACACCTTGTTTTACATCCATTCCCACAGATCTCCATCCCAAATGAGCCAGTGTTGATACCAAGGGAGGAGGAGATGATAGTTGCACACAGGCACAGACAAAGGAGAGATGAGGGAGATGAAGAGGAGGAGGAGGAGAAGGATGTGGAGAGCAGTGATGATGAGGAGGGAGATGGAGATGGAGATGAAGATGGTGATGGAGATGGGGAGGATGGAGGAGATGAGGGTGGAGGAGGCCTGGCATTTGAGGTTAGAGACTTCATGGTGCCTCGTAAGAGGTGATCACTTGTAGCTCTAGTAGAGCAACATGTACATATTGGAGTACCCTCCTAGCAGCAACAGACCCATATTGCTAGCCTACAGGTTCAGGTGCAGACACTATGTAAGGGTCAGCTGACACAGGACTAGGGGTTTTTAGTCCAGACATAGACATAGATACAAACATAGGCACAGGCTCATGCATAGGTACAGACACAGTTGATAGCTTCTTTGATAGCAGAGAGAGATGCAGCTAGATAGACTATAGAGTAGGCAGAAGGATTGGCTAATAGACTATAGAGATTAGCCGAGGGTACCTCTGTAGCTGATTATATGAGAGATGTTATCTGTGTGGGTCAAGAGGCTGAGTATTATAGAGGTCGATACCATGATGTAGTTCCTATAGAGCAGGGAGATAGTTATGCTCAGTCTCGATCTGGAAGGACTCATTCCAAGACTATCAGTAGGGGTGTGACACAACCTCTTTCGAGAGATTCAAGAGATCCTAGTACATTTGGTGGGGGAGGCACTGGTCCAAAGATGTTGACACCGTCTAGGGCTAGCAACACAACTTCATGATTGGATTCCCTGATGTATTTTGAGACATGATGTATACTCCAATTTTTGATTCATGACAATTTTGATGTTGTATCTCTCTACATTTCAGACATCATTGTATTCTTGACATTATGGTTTTTGAGATTTATATGATATGTGGCAGATTTGTCGATTTATATGTGTCTTATATGGTTCTATGATAGATTCTTATGATGAATGCATATGTTGGATGTATTTAATTTCTTGTTCTATATTCCATGTGATGTTTTATATGATGATGTTATGGATGCAATATATGATCATGATAACGTGCTATGATTTTATGATGTTTTATTTATGATTGTAAATGTGATTATGCTTATAATGATGATGTATGGATGCATGGTGCCAATAGTATTTACATGGAAAAATATATGTTTGATAATGTATATACATGAAAGATATGATAATGCAACTATATGTATGATTTTGGATATGATGTTTCTATGATATATGACATAATGATGCAAATGGGATACAATGCACTTTATTTTTGGTATTTCAAATGCAAATATATGATGTAATGAATGGATGAATGAATGATAAAATATGATGATACTCCTAATGTATGATGTATGATATGATAACATTAATGAAAATGCAGCTATGTAGATGATTTGTTTATGATATTTTTCTTATGCAATTATATGATATGTTGCACAAATGAAAAATATGATATGATAAATGCAAATATATGATTGAATGTATGAATGATTAAATGATATAATAATGCCTTCCAATGTATGCAATGCAAATGATTATACAACTACATGATAAAAATAATATTTTTGTTAATGTCAAGTATACTCAATCCATTAATGATAAAAGATATCATTTTTGAATTCTCCACCAACCTTTGGAATAAACTACTCCGCAGATGCAAAACTAACATAAATGTGATCTAATTTAACCATGAAAATCTACATATGCCAAATTTTTCACCTTAATAGTCCATTTATCATGCTTTTTATCATCATTGAGCCTTTAAAATGTTGAAAGTGAGTACAAGCATCTAGGTACAATTAAACTGAGATTTCTTGAGCATTTCTTGCATAAACAGACAAGAATCAATCATTTTTCTATGTGAATTCAGAATTTCATTAGTGATACTTTGTAGATCATGTCTTGTGACAATTCACACAATAATAATGATCAACTCACAGATAGCATATAAAGAAAATTTACCATTCTCCTTCCTAGCTTCTCTAGTTCAATACATCATCAAGTTTCTCCAAAGAAATGATAACAAAAATCAAAGTACAACATTTGAACATTCAAGCTAAAGCGATAAAATCATGATTCAAAAGAATATCATCCATCTAAAGTTGTTTGGATTTATTTGATTTCAAATGTTTGATATAGTTGGTTGATTTTCTGAAATGCTTTGATGTTTGATGTATGTTCAATGTTGAGTTTCCCTATGATCATTGTATTTGCTTCATTGTCATACTATTTTTTGTCCATTTGATTAAGCTCAAGGTTTATTGCCCCAAGTGAGTTCAGGATTTTTCTCCCAAGCTAGGGTGAGACACAACCACATTGCCAGGATATGTACTTGAGGTTTTCTTTTCAATGATAGGTGGAAATGATGTCGAAAGTGACGACCAAGACATGAATCTAATAGATGGAAAAGCTAGTTTAAAATCACAAGTAGCACCTATTTCCAGGTTTTCACTACATGTTTTTATTGCACTTTTTCATATTTTATGATTTTTTTTGTATTTTTTTGTATTCCTGATTTTTTTTTATTTTTCTCTTTTCTTGATTTTTTTGTATTTTTCTATCACCAAGATGCCTATTTGCTAGGTTTTCATCAAGGCAGAAATTTTCCTAGGACTTTAACCATGCACCAGATGATTCAGGTGTATAATTTCCTAAGATGGAGACTGTTGATAGGTTCATCGAACAAATCCCCTTTAGTTGTAGACAATTGATAGGCTCCAGATTTGTAGACTGATATGACAACAAAGGGACCTAGCCAATTAGGTTCAAACTTCCCTTTTTTTCTCTATCCTGTTGGTTTTGAGGGTTTTCCTTTAAGACCAAGTCACCAACTTGAAATTCTCTAGGTTTTACTCTATGATTGTAGCTTTTGGACATCCTTTGTTGATATGCCTTCAAATGGTCCACAACTTGTTGACAATGTTCATCCAACAATTCCATCTCTTGAATTCTAGACACTCTATAATCCTCATCTGAAATAATTCCCTTTAGTGACACACAGAGTGATGGTATCTCAACCTCAATAGGTAGAATGGACTCTGATCCATATACCAAGGCATATGGTGTAGCTCCTGTAGGTGTTCTGATGTTGGTTCAGTATGCCCACAGAGTAGATTTTAGTTGAGTGTGCCAATCACGTCCAACACCATTGATTGTTTTCTTTAGGATTTTCAGAATAGTTTTGTTTGAGGCCTCTGCTTGGCCATTCCCTTGAGGATAGTATGGGGTTGAAAAATGATGTTGGATATGAAACCTCTCACACAGTTCCTGAACATCCTGATTCTTAAGAGGTCTACCATTGTCTGTGACAATGGACTGAGGAATGCCATACCGACAGATGAGGTAATTCAGTATGATAGAATTAATCTACTTTCTAGTGATTGTTGTCAAGGGAACAACTTCTATCCACTTTGTAAAGTACTCCATAGCTGTAATTATAAATTTGTGTCCATTGGATGAAGATAGATTAATCTTTCCTACCAAGTCTAATCCCCATTGATAAAAGGGCCATGTTGAAGTGAACGGTTGCAATTCTTGTGATGGTACATGGATTAGGTTACCATGGATTTGAAATTTTTGCAACTTACCAAACTGAAAAGGCTCCTCCATATTCAACTAGTAATAGCCCAAACAGAGGAGTTTATTCGCTAGGGTTAGTTCGCTTGAATGAGTTTCACAAATACCTTCATGAACCTCATGTAAGGTTGTCTTAGACTCGTTATGTTCTAGCAACCGAAGAAGAGTACCATCTAGACCTTGACAGTAAAGTATGTCAGAAATTAAGGTATGTCATGTTGTTTGGTGGATGAAGTTGTGTTTCTAGTTTCTGGAAAGATCATGAGGAAGGATATTGTCTTTTAGGTAAGCGTAGGTCTTTCCATAAATTGAGGATTCAATGTCAATTAAATGGCATATGGTTTGAGATTTAGGATTATTATAAGTAGGATTAGACACTTGTTCCACCATAAACTCATAACAACCTCACTTTTTTGGTATGTGTAAGAGAGAAGAAATTGTTGCCATAGCATCAACAAATTTGTTTTCTTCCCTTGGAATTTATTCAAATTTGATATCCACAAAGTACTTTTTGAAATCATCCACCATTTTCATATATGACATCAACTTCTCATCTTTGGTTTGATATTCATCATTTACCTGATTAATGACTAGTTGTGAATCTCCATATACTTGTATCTTTGTGATCTTCCATTCAACTGCCACTTTTATGACAATGATTAATGTCTTGTATTTAGCTACGTTATTTGTACATGGAAACATGAGTCTGTAGGACTTTGGGATGGTGTGTCCTTGAGGTGTAACTAATAGAATTCCCGCATCTAACCCATGTTGTGTGTAGGACCCATCAAAATAAAGCATGCATTGTTGTGTTGTCATAGTAAGAATGTCTACATCAGGAAACTCAATGCTCATTGGATGATGATCTAGTAGTGGAGCTTCAGCTAACTGATCAACTATTACCTGACCCTTGATGGCTCTTCAATCTATGTACTAGATATCAAATTCACTCAAGATCATGACCCACTTGGCTATTCTTCCTATTAGGGAAACCTTGCTAAGTAAATACTTTAATGGATCAATCTTGGTTATGAGTTTGACTATGTGGGTTAACATGTAATGCCACAACTTCTGAGTAGAAAATAACACATCCAAACATGCTTTCTCAATGAAGGTGTAATTTATCTCTTAACCATTCAAATTATTGTTGATATAATAGATAGCATGTTCCTTTCCTGTAGGATCTTCCTATGCTAATAGAGCACCCAAAGAAATCTTAGTTGTTGCAATGTATAGTAATACTGGTCTCTCTTCTATAGGTGGAATTAGTATGGGTGGTGACATCATATATTGCTTTATTTGATTGAAAGTTATTTCTCATCCTTGATCCCATTTGAAAGAGACATTCTTATGTAGAAAATGATTGAAGAGATGACCTTTGTCTCCTAATTGGGAGATAAACCTCTTGACTGATTGTAGCCTGCCTTGTAGAGACCATAGTTGACTGATATTATTTAGTGGTGGAATTTCCATTATGGCCTTGACCTTGGTGGGATCGACTTCAAAACCCTTTTTTGAAACTATTTATCCTAGAAGATTTGCTTATGTAACACCAAACACATTTCTTAGGATTTAATCTGACATTGAACATTTCTAATTTGGTAAAGATTTTGTCTAGGATATCTAGGTGTCCTCTGGTATATGAATTTGCTAATATATTATCCACGTAATCCTCCATAAAGGTATGCATCATGTCATGGAAAATGGTTGTCATTGCTCGCTGATATGCAGCCCCTACATTTTTCAACCCAAACGGCATGACGTTCTAGCAGAATGTTCCCCATGGACATGTGATGTTGTTTTCTCTTGGTCTTCTAGTGCTTATTTTATTTGGTTGTAACCTAAGAAGCCATCCATTAGTGATAACATGGCATGTCCTATTGTTAAGCCTACAATAATGTCAATGTTTGGCAATAGAAAATCATCCTTTGGGCATGCCTTGTTCAGATATCTAAAGTCAATACATATTTTGATACTACTATTTGGTTTAGAAATAGGTACAATATTAGAAATCCACTCAACATAATCAATTGATCTAATGAATCTTGCATCTAACAACTTATTTAGTTATGCTTTTACCAACAAGGTGATATGCGGATGCATTTTCCTTAGTTTTTGCTTCACAGGTTTTATTCTAGATGGTAGAGATAAATGATACATTAGAAGATCTGGGTCTAAACCTGTCATATCATAGTAAGGCCAAGAAAATTTAATGTGTTTTTCCTCAAATAACTTGGTGAATTTAGGCTTTTCTTGTTCAGTCATAGATACTACCAAATGTAGAGTTTTTTATTTTTCTATTGTGCTAAGATTGATAGACTGTGTAGGCTCCACCAATACCGATGATCTTTCATGATAGTGTTCTGGAAGGGTGTCAAATCTCCCATCTTTTGGTGCCTCCAAGAAATTTTCACCATCAGATGTGTTCTTTATTTTTACTTTTTTGAGATCTAATGCTGCCATTAAATGGTTTTCACCAATAGATCTATTATTCTTGTTTTCAATTTTGCAACTAGAAGAACTGACACCCTCCTAACTCAAAGCGTCATTATGAGATTTATGATTATAACTTGTGTTAGGTTTGTCACAACAAAGGAAATTAATGATAGCATCATCATTCGCAAAGATAGGTACATTGATAGGTTCAGTTGGTTCCCAGTCGATAAGTTCAAGATGTATTAAGGATAAAAAGTCAACGGTAGTGAGGGTTCTGATAGCCTTGTTTTCAAGGTTGTCAATAGTGATGTCAAGGTCTATGATATTACTCTCCTCCAAGTCATCTATCTCACTCGATATCTATCCATCCTCACTTGAGTCATCGATATTTTGTGATCCAAATACAAGGGGTCTAGTCCCTGAGCTTTTTCACCACTTACGTGTGGGTGCGTACTCTTTTATAACATTAATTTTTATGTCCTTGTATGATGTTTCGGATAAAGAATCCCACTCATACTCATTGGAATCTATTTCAGAACTATCCCGCATTTGAAGGATTCTTTCAACCACTCTATGAGTGATTTCTTCTTTTGTTTCCTCTATATAGCCCAGTCCTGTTTTATCCTTTGAATCAAGTGTGAGAGGTTGGATGGGTTCTACAATTCCCTTTTTTCTTTTTCTAATAGGTACTTTTCCTTCATACCCCATTTTCTCTAATATTGTTTTTCACTTTCCATATTGATATGTCTTTATACTAATAGTTGTCTATGTAGATGCTTCCTCATCTTTGTAGAGCCAATTGAGGATGGCCTTATCTCCATATTCATCTTCTAAAGTACCTACCTTTATAAATGTTTCATCCAAAACCGTAGTAGGTTGTGATGATTGTTTTGTTGATGTTGACAACTACCCATATGATCTTGGAGATGGTAGCAACTATGAAAGACATAAAGATTGCTCAATGGAATACTCTCCCTTGCCTTTGTCTTTCAACTGGATCTTTTCTTTGAATTTCTATGATAGAGAGTCTAGTTGACCTTCATTGTTTGATGGAGTGGAGTCAGTAACACTTGTATTTTTTGACTATTCATTTTTCTCAACCCTTTTAGATGCAATGTTTGGTTGCCTTTCACTGTTGGATGAACTAGAATTTTTTGATTCCCTATTATGGGGCACAAAAATGTCTTGAGATTTTTTAAGCGTGTTACACTATTGGGGATTGTTGTAGTCAGCTAAAATAGTGACTTATTGTCCTTTGATAGGAAACTTTAAGCACCGATGATAAGTTGAAGGAATTGCTTGCATTTCATGAATCCAAGGACATCCCAAGAGTATATTATATGTTAGATCTTTGTCTAATACTTGGAAAACTATATTATTCACAACTGGTCCTACTTGAATAGGCAACATGATCAATCCCTTGGAGGATCTCTCTTCTTTGTCATAGGCTTTTATTGTTATTTTCCTTCTGGAATCAATAGCATTATTAGAATATCCTAGTGCATGGATTAGTTTTAAAGTGCAAATGTTTAAACCAACTCCACCATCTATTAGGACACGTTTAACATGGTGTTTGTGGATTAAGAATTCAATGTGAAGGGTGACATTGTGTGGATGAGTAAGTGATACATCATCTTGTTCAAAAAATGATAGGTAATGAGGCATGGTTAAGTGTCCCACCATAGCCTAGAATTGGGAAACTTCTAGATTATTGAGTACTGTGGTGTTCGCAAGAGCTTGTTCCAAAACCTCCTTATTAGATGGTGGGATTTTAAGGAGTTCTAATATTAATATTTGGGTTGGTATTTTCTACAGTTGATCAACTATGTTGTACTGATCTTAAGGGGTAGCAGTGGTTTTAGATGTAACTCCTTTCAATATTACTTTGGATTGCCCCCTTGTTGCTACATTGACTAGTTGGTAATCTTGCTTTTCCCTAATTTTTATGATATTAATTTGATTGTTGGATGTGACCATATTTGGGATTAGATTTATTGGTATGATGTCATTGATTCCAATGTTATCAATTTTATTATCAACAACACCATTATTCTCAACCGTAGAAATACAATGAATAGTGTTGTCATAAATTTAGTTTACATTTTTACCTTTATTGTTTGTAGAAGAAGATTCTCCTTTTTCATAATTTGGTAAAGGAATTTTAAATGCACTATGATCATTGTTTGTTTGATGTCCTTCTATGAATACTATCTTGTTATCAATCGAATCTTGTACTAGATGTTTCAACTGCATGTACAATCATTTGTTTTGTGTCCTTTGTTGTTATGAAAGTCACAATAGTCTGTATCATTCCACCAAGATGGATTTACTCTTGGTTCCCAATTTCTTGCTCTAGGTAATGTCATAAGTCTATGTATAAGAAGTTCTCTCATTTTTTATTCTAGTGTATGTCCCAATGGTGTGAATCCTCTTCAATTTGATGGTTTTTGATATGATTGTGGTTTAGATTCACCATTGTTCAGATTGTTGTTTTGATTAACACTTTGATTGGTGTTTTGGTCATTGTTTTGATTTGTCTTTGCAGTAGTTTTTGTCAAATTAAATACTAGTTTCGTATTTTTTGTTTCATTTGCAGCATCATTATTACCAATATTTGTATTATTTTTCCAAAACTTTGGTTTATCATTGTTATTATAGTGATTCAAGGAGTTTGTATTATTTGATCCTTCATTGTATATTTTTATTACCCCTCTCTTGACCAAGGCTTCTTCAATTGTGAGCCCATTTTCAATCACTTTCTCAAATGTAGGTGGGCATTGTAGTTCAATCCTGTAGCTCATCTCATTAGTTAGATTGTCAATGAATAGTTCCATCTTTTCCTCTTTAGGTATGGAACGAGGATACCTAGCAAACAACCTTCACCATCATTTTAGAAATGAGAGGAATGTTTCCCCTTTCTTTTGTTTTGTATTGTAAAGATCCTTTATTATTATTACATGTTGAATATTATAGGAGTATTGTGAGATAAACTTGTTGACTAGTTCCTCAAATGATCAAATTCTTGGTTGTAGTTTAGAGAACCATTGCATACATTGACCTCCTAAGATTCTTGGAAACAACCTCATCAAATAAGTTTCCTCTTGTGCAAATTCTAAACTCATGGTCCTAAATTCCTTCACATGATCTATTGGATCATTTTTACCATTGTATTTGTTGTATTTTGGGAATTCACAATATCTAGGAAATGGTATCATGTCCACACTTGGATCAAAAGGATAGGAAAAAATGTCTTGTAATGAGAACCTTCTCACATTCCCTTTTTGCATATCTTGAAGTTGTTGCAATTTTTACATTTGATGTGTTAGGGAAATCACTTGATCTGTGTTTTGTGGTTCAGTTTCAACTCCTATAGGTGCTTCTTTTAGTCGATTAATGTCGAAGTCCTCTAGAAGTTTTTCACCTAGTTAAACTAGCATTAAAAGGATTTTTTCTCCATCCTTTTCCAAAAAAATTTCCATGAATTGGTGAAAGTTAGGATCTTGTTGTGCAATTTGGATGTCTTCTTCAATTATTTCCTTAGGTTCAGATTGATTGAATCTATGAAATGGATTTTCTCCAACCATGATATTTAGAGATTGAATCTCTTTTTCTATGAGCTTTGTTCTTGTAACCTTGTTAAAATGGGCATACAAGTGTTAAATTTTCCACTAAATTTTGATCTTTTTGTGAAGTAGTGCCAAAGATAATAACTAAGTCAAATAGAATGATAAATTATATTGATGAGACTAAGTTATATTTTTCTCTTTTTTTATACCATTTCGTTTTGTAGTTATAGGATGACTGATCCTAATAAATGAAGCTTAACTTAATAATCAAGAGTTGTGTTTGATGATAAGACACTTTAAAAGTGTAAAATTTTGGTTTAATTTGGAAGAGTTTGGCTTGTAAGGTCCTATTTTCCCAAGTTTAAGACGCTGGTTTGACTAAGAAATGTTTTTGTTCTGATAAAGATCTGAATTTTGATGTCAATTGTCTGATAGGAGGTAAAAATAACTCTTTGGCTTTTGATTCTGTGGATGTGCTATAACAGACCTCAGATGCGCTAAAACAAGGTGCAAATGCACTGATAAACTGACTAAATGTGCTGACAAAATGGGTAAATTCACTGTAAAATAGGGTGTATGTGTTGAAAAATTGGGTATATGCATTGGCAGATTGGGTATATGTGCTATATCAAAGGTTGGTTGCACTAAAATTAAATGTGTGGAAAAATTGTATAGATGCGCTGAAATAGAGTTTTAATGTGTTGTTTAAATAAGGAAGATGCGCTAATAGATTGGGTAGATGCACTGAAATAGAGGCTGGTTGTGCCAATTTGGAAGTGGTTAGTATTTTCATAGTTTTGTCCATTTTTCTGCTTTTCCTCAGTAAAAAGATTGATTGCATGGTGTAATTTTCTAACCAATGAAGATTTTGGAGGGGTATTTTGCTTGTAAATCTTGGAATTTGATGATCTAATTGGATGATACCTTTGAAAATGGCTTTACACACACAACAAAAATTTTATAAACATTAGTTTCAACACTACGTATTGAACAAAGAGTGTGTATTCTAGAATCAAGTCTAATTCTTTCAATTTCAATAGGTTTAACACAAGAAAATATAGTTCAAACACTCTTCTAATCTCAAATTTCACTAAGAATATCACAGCCCACAACTTGCAATTATGTCAGCTCACACAACCTTATCACCCCGTAGAGGGTGCTCATCTTTTTTCCTTTCCCAAGTCTTAACCAAAGTCGAATCCTCCACTTTTGGACAGGGTCTTTGATAGTTATATGGTGAGTGTCTTGGGGGTAGATTCTTCCCTCCCCTTGCACTGTGACATAAAAAGTTTTTGGAAATTGACACATTTGGATTCTACACTAAAGTTCATAGCAAGGGTTTCCATTCGACGCAACATAGATAAACTCCCTTAGGAGACCTCCTAACCTTTAAAAAAAAGGTTTTGAGGATGGTTATCTCACACATTGTTGTTGAATGTGGGTTTCCCTAGATTCACTTTTGTTTAGAGTGGGTTGGAAAACCTGGATTTGGTTGTTCCCACTTAGGTCATTCCCATAGGGTGAGTACTTTTTCCCACTACACTAGGCCTTCTAAAGGTGTTAATAAAGCAAGATAGCAAGTCCAGCATTCTGATCACCCAATTAAGGGGAGAGCATAAGCCTATTGCTTCCAGAATATAATGGACATGGGGGTTCAAACTAAATCTTTAATTAATCTAGATTCACTATCTTAACCAAAGGAAAATAAATGAAATAAACTTGAAACCCTACAAAAATCATTAGTAGTTTGTGATATTACATCTTTGACTAGTGTAAGTGTTTTCTGGCAACTTTCTTTGACCAGTGTATTTTGTGCCTGTAGGACAGAAAATAGGGATAACTCTGGGAATTTTTAAAATTTTGTAAAAATAGTCTGATGCGCAATAACAGTCATTATATGTGCTAAAACAATATTTAGATGCACTAAAATAAGAGTTCTATGCACTATAGAATTTAGTAAATGTGCTAAAATAAAAGATAGATGCACTATAGAAAAACCCCCTGACTGTGGTGAAACTAGTATTGGATGCACCAAAATAGTCCTCATATGCACTGAAATATCCTCTAGCTGTGCCAAAAAAGTCCTCAGATGCACTAGAATATCCTATGGATGCGCCGAAACAATGATTGGATGCATTGATCTAGAAGTCATATGTGTTGTAAGAACTTTCAATCATGCTAAAACAAAACACGTCAAAAAAATTGCAAACACACCTTTCAAGAAAAGATGTTAAACATGGGGTTTTTGGGTCCCACGGTGGGTGCCAATTTATGTGTGAGTAAAATATGCATAACAAATAACAAACATACCTAATAATACATTATATCAAGAGATTTAAACAAATAATTAATCTAATTAAAATAGGAAATCTCTTAAAAGCATCTTATTGCTCTCTATCTCCAAAGATTTATTAAATCACTCTGGCTCTTAGATTGTATAAGCACTATGACTGTTAAAATGACAATCTAGAGAATGAGATATTGTTAAATGTAGGAACCTAATCCTATATGATGATTTCTAAATGATATGGTGATGATACTGTAGCTGAAATTGACATGAAACTGATAAAACAAACTATAGTAAACTAAAATGCAGCTAAATGAAAAGCCATGATTACGATTGCTATATGATCGCTAATTACTAATTTTTGTTTGCTCAATGTTAAAATTCTTAATTGCTCTAATGCTATTTCTATAGAGTAAGATTGCATAATGTTGGGATCCATTTCATGTAGAAAGAAGTTGTATTTATAGATTCTCGACAACATATTTGTGATGTGGCAGCAATTAAGGGTATGGATTTGATATGAAAGATTCAATGGTGAAGGATGAAGAAGCCTGAGAAGATTATGGGGATTTTTCCTCCCCACAAAAAACATTCATCCAGAGGATAGGAATGATCAATGGAAGAAGATAAAGGATTTTGTCTGTAATTTGTCTGTAATTTATCTCTAATTTGTCTTCAAATTTGTCCATGAAGGCTGAGTTGAATTAATTAGATATAAAATATTTAATTTTTTTGGTGCATATGATGAGTGAAAAGAGGAAATAGTTGTAGAAATATGCTTTAATTGAATATTTATATTTATTCAAATTAGCAAAAGAGGATATTTAATTTAATAAAACAAACTATCAAAATCTATTTATTAAATAAACATGGAAGAAATGTGGTAATTAAATAAAACAAAGTATGAAACTTGTTTATTTAATTAAAATAGAATGATGTGATTAAGATAGAATAAATATATAATTATAGAAGAATTCGATAATAATAATTAAATAAAACAAAGTATGTGATTTGTTTATTTAATTAAGATGAAATAATATGATATAAAGATAGAAGAATTAAATGTGAACTATATAAATAAATATTTCTATTTATTTATAAATAGATGAAAATAGAAAGGTCAATTAATCAAATAAATCATATTTAATTAATTAGATTATCCAAACCATTTTTAGGTGTATACATTACCTTCTTAATTTCTTCTGCTAAATAATTACTCAAATTGTTTCAATGGTCAACGAAATCTATTTTTTCACCTTTTGAAGCATTTGATGAATTGTAGTGAGAGGTTACCTTAGGGAACCCTTGGTTATTGTTTGATTTTTCATCAGGTGGAGTGTTGAATTTATTAGGCATGATGAATGTCATTAAAGGCCCATTGAACTTACCTCCACTATTAACGTTATTCCTCATGTTGTAATTATGTCCCTTCTGATATTGTTGGAAGGCATGTATTTCATCTATTTCTTCTTGAGGCTCATTTTCATCATGATAAGGAAAAGTGTATATTTCCAAAGTCATAGTAGAATTATTGCTTTCATATTCATGAGATCGACTTGTAATAACAATGGGTGATTTGAAATGTTCATAACTTTCCAAGACTAGAGAAAAGTCATATCCTACTGAAACTAATTCATGTCCTTTAGGAGGATGAGAATCACAATGTTCATTGTAGTGTGTAGTAGCAAGAAAAATTTATGAAGCAATTTTGAATTGTGAACAGTCTACTTCAGCATGAGCATTTGTATTATGAATTCTACACCAATTATTCATCGCAAGGTCAGATAAATTCACCTTTGATGTAGATTTTTCATCAGTTGAATCAGGATTATCTAAAGGCATTGATACTCCCCTGTTATTAGGGCGTGTATTCCAAGGTCTAGGTGGCCTAGGAGCATTATACATTCAGTTTTGCGAATTCTGATTATTATTCTAAGCATAGAAATTTTTGTTCCTTAATTGTGTAACCTATGTGGTTAACCTTTTGAGTTGAGTTGTAACTTCTTTCATGTATTCTTTTTCCTCAAAAATTTTGACGTTTTGATTTTCTTTAGTTTGCAAGAAAAAATAATTTCCATTAGGACATAGCTCTATAATAGCTGGACCAGTGTGAGGGACTAAAGCTTGACTATTTCCTAGTTGAAAGAAAGTACTTTGAGGAAATGTCCCATTCTATACCACTGTAGGATAAACATTAGGATCTATAGGATGACCTATAGGAACTCCATTTGCATTCGGGGTAGGGTAAATGTTCAATCTATTTCTGCCATTCACAGATGATCCATTTCCAAGATGTTTTATTTCTAAATTCACACTTACAGCTTCACCATAGGCTTCTAGTAAAGTAGTAGGAGGATTTTCTCTTTGCTTCACAAACATAACAATTAAAGGATCTATTGTCGTATAATAAACTGTGATAGCAGAAAAATTATCCACTACATAAGGTGCTTGTAGCTTAGAATAAGCCTTTTGGAATCTATCATTAAAATTAGTTATAGGATCTCCTTCGAACCTTTTGATTTGAGTGAATTGATGATATAACAAATTAGGGTCAGTCAGTGTTCTAAACCTGGCTAAAAATTGAGTTTCCATGTCTTGCCATGATCTAATGGAATTACGAGGTAGGTTGATATACCACTGGTAAACTTCATCACTCAAAGTATATGGGAACAACCTACATATGACATCTTCATGTTGAATCCTTGCTCTAAAGCATGTATCCTTGAATATACTAATATGTTCTTCCGCATCTTTGTGAGAATAATATTTTGGCCACAACTTGTCAAGATTTTTTGGTAAATCAATGTATACAAAAAATTGAATTGGTGATTCCACATTAAAGAATGCCATCACTATGGGAGGTGGTGGTGTAATAACATTTGGAATATTTAGACTTGCACTCCAACTTCCAAAATTTTGAGGTCTAGACGATGTTCGACCACTAAGCTCAACTAAAGTTACCTGAGGATCACCAGATCGAGATCTAGCGGTTCTACATAAATCCAGCTTAACCTTAACAAAACCAAAAAAAACAACAATAGGCCCTCCTTCTAGCACCAATTCCTTTTGACGATGATTTTACTCATAGAAAATAGGGAAAATAAATTCTTCACAGACAAGACTGCGAAGAGCCTATCCTTCTTGAAATATATGGAACAAAGACAACCTAAGGGGAAATTCGGAATTACAGGACAAAGATTGGCTTTCGTTCAATCCCATGTCTCTGATAACTAGGTCATGGTTGCACTAGGGTCGTTCTCAGGTAATGATGTGCTATTGTTGTTAATCTCAAAGGGACTACGGTTATTTCCAGTTTTGCTAAGAATTATAAGCACTTCACATAAAATTTTCACTTCATTCATAAAATAACATCATGAAATAAAAATATTTTACAATAACATTTCATGAATATCACAGATTCTTTGCTATCATTTAAGTAGATTTAGCATTAATAATTCAACAATCATATGGAAAACAAAGGATTTTCAACAAAATTATTTCCATTCATTTAAATTTTTTGGAACATTTTCAAATATTCTGAACATCTATTCTAAAACAAAGTATAAAAAATACTAAAAATTAAAAGTTTCTCCCAGTTATTCTCCATGGATGCCCCAAAGAAATAATTAAAATAGAGCAAACCACTTTATACTTCACCAGATTGCTTCATAGCCACATATAAAATGGTGCAAGCTTTTAAAGAGAAGGGTTTCATTTCTAGACACCGAGTAGGTTTTGTATGCATCCTTAAATGGTACAACATACAATCTTGTTCGACCGAACTAACAAAACCAGCTACAAAAGATACTGAGATAGGTAGCTATCTAATAAGCTCTGATATTAATTAATGTCTACGTGCATACAAAGTTTTACACCAGAATGGTTCAGAAAATAGGAAAAAAGAACAAAAACTTAAAAGTTTATGCTCCTTTGACATCCAAAAATTTTGAACTTACAATAAAAATGAGGGAGGAGATGGCCTTTTATAGAAACAAGGCCCTAGATGTTCAACTTAAAAGTCTATCCAAAGAATCAGGAATAAAAAATTAAAATGTGGCATGTGGCATCTACCAACTGTCATCAAGAACATTATAGAATAAATCAAGGCTTTGAGTTCATCCACAGCAACACTTTTCTTCATACTCCAGCATGATCACTTTACATTTTTCAAGGCTATTAGCTTCTTTCCAAAACACTAGGATAAGTAACATGTACTAAGACTGGGATCAACATGCAAACTCAAAATTGAAACAAAATAAAATTCATCACGCTTCTGGTATCCAGTGTCCAGTTCTCTTGTTTCTCTCATGATTCGGGCTCTAGGATTCTTTCTTCACCTTTCTTTGACTTATACTCTTGGAAAGCACTTAATACTTGATGCATGCATTCTTTCAAAATCCTTTGTATTGCTCTCCAAGTGAGGTTGAGCCTAATATATTCTTTAGTTACTTGGAGCATGATATCTCTCTTTTGCGCTTTGTCTGCTTCATACTTGACCATAATATTTTTTCATTGTATTATCTCATCAATGACTTCCCATGTCAACAACTAAAAAGGATCTCTATTTATTCTTTCTATCCATTCCTTGAAGGATTTAGCTTTTTTTCCTTCCTGTCCTAATGTTTGGGGATCAAAACCTTGACGTGTTAGTACTTCAATGAATTCCTAACTTTACTAATTAGTTTTCTCGACTCGATGATGACCTTTTCAAATCCTTCAATACATGGTATTAACATGTCACCTTCCCATTTCAACTATTTCTTCCATTTTTCTGGAAATTGAAGTTCATGTCCTAATATTACATCACTCTGTATTAACTTTTGGATATATGACTGCACGAGAATTTCAATGTTTCACTTTTCTTCAATGACTTGCTCATGGTGAAATATACATTCATCTTCAAATATTTTTGATTTCTCCAAATGATGGTATGCTTTGTTGTACTTCCTTATTGTATTTGTAATAAATTCTTATCCTTGCTTTACCTAGTACTCAATCCATTCTTCAAACATGTTCATTTTATGGCAAACTGCTCCAATTGCATCTACTTGCTCTTGTAACATCAACACCAGATGTTGGGGTAGTTCATCTTGCTCTCAACCAAATAAAGTTAATGAATTAATAAAATGTTCCAAGGTAGCAACACATTCTTTCAATTCTCTTTTATTCTATTTTTATTTGTGTACTTTGGCAACAATAGCATTTAAATTCACTTTTATTTCCTCTAACTCTTTCTTCCAAGATGAGTGTCCAAGGTTAATGCTTGTTATCTTATACTCCTTAGGCGTTATTTCATGTTTGTCCTTATCAACTATTGGAGTGCTATCTACATACTCTATTTCCATTTGTATTTCTCTATATGACATGATTTTCCTTTGCTCTACGCCTAGGTTTAGGAGTACCTACTTCTTGGTTGAAATTATTAAGATTCATAGGTAGTACTTCCACTTCCATTGGGGAAGCTAATTCCCTGATTAACCAATCAGGTGCATCATCATATTGATGTACCTTTATAACATTTATTTTTTCTTATTTTGTATTTGTTTTAGGAACTTCTCCTTGACTTGTCACATTTTTTGAAATGGGAATTTCTTCAATGATATATGTCATAGATTCGGGATTGGTAGGGTTTAACATTGCATCCTCTATTTGGAGACTTATATTTTCCTGTTTATCCATATTTTCTACTTTATCTCTATAAAAATTATCTTCTTTATTAATTTCTACACCAAGATTCTCTTCATTTTCAATTCCATCTCCTACAAATTGTGTAGCTTCCTCTTCTACAATTTTAATTTTAATTTCAGCATGGCCTTTCTTTGGTTCTTCAAAGACCTATGAATGTTTACTAATATTTGGCACATTTCCAAGCGAAGGATGGGAATCAAGAGTATCTTCAACAATTCTTTCATCAATAGGATCCTGCTCTGCAGTTTCACCTATTTCCATTTCAAGTATGCTAGGGTTTCTTACCTTTGAGGTGAGCGTTCCTTGAATAAAATCTTCTTCTTCAACATTTATGGGGTTAGAACCTTCATCCTAAATTTCTTCTGTCACTAGATGTACCATGGGTTTGTCTTTAGACTTCTTTTCTTTCACCTTCTCCCACATAGCACCCCATTTATCCATCTGTTCTTTAATTCTAGCTTCATCTTCTTCAGATATTTCCTCGAAAGTGATAGGAGTCCCTCCTAGTGCTTGTTTCATACTAGCCAAATTAACAAAAGGGAGAGAGGTAAACAACACTGAAACCCTTTGAGATGCAGACTTGGTTTGTGCACCAACATTTTATGTTGCTCTTGTTCCTTCATCAATAACCACTCTTTTTCTTGATTTAGCTGTAGAGGAAGATGCACCTTTAGGTCTCACTTTTTATTTATCTTTATCTATCTCTACATCTTTATGTTTATCAGATGGTTTTGTGGGAACTTCTTGTCTTGTAATTTTAGGGGTTCTTTCTTCAATTCTAATACCTGGAGCTGCCTTACTAGTCTTTCTTTTCTTCTTGGTAGGCTCTTCACTTTCAAATGTTGTCTCATCTCTTTGCTTCCTCCTTTTTTCTTCTAAGAAGATAGGCTCAATTCCCCTTTCTCTCAAACCTTTGCAAAAATCATCAATTTAGTGTTGAGTATACCTTAAGACTAGTCTGTTGAACTCATCAATTGATGTCATATCTTCATCATCAACACCTGGGTCTGGAATGGGTTCATCATATACCCTGTCATCATTGTAGAATTGGTTCAACACCTGGCCATCATCTTCGTCCAGCTGATCTAGGATATCATAAAGCTTGAGCATCTAAGCAAATCTTAGAGACATTCTTTCATATTTTCTTCTTCTTACCACATGCTCATCTTCACAGTTAAGTCAATAGTCCTCTAAATGTGGCACATGAGCATGAGAACTAGCTATATTTTTAGCAATATTTCCTTCAATATCATAGTACACTCCTTGAAGTGGGAACTCTTCAAAATGGTATGTCCTCAGTTCTTCTTCACACAAATCAGTTACTTTAATTTCATTGCACTTATAATTTCCTATTGTAAAGGGAAATTTAAAAGGGGCCTTTTTTTGAGCATGGTTATAAAGAGCCTGAAATGCTTTTAACTATATCACTAGTTCCAATAAAACAATTTTATATGTAGGATACTTGGGCAGCATGAATGGGTGTCCATCAAATCCCTCCACTCTAATGTAGGAGTAAGTTGGGAACTGTTTATACCAGCCTCCCATTGGCCGAATGGCACTTTGTGCTTCTAGGGATAATCTTTTAGCTTTATCACCTTCCATTTTTCTTGCCAATTTCATGGAGAACAAATCATTAACTTTCCTATAATCATCTTTATACCCATCTATGGTGATTTGGGGGAGATTTTCATATATCAAAAATGTTACCAACCTTTGTGCCTAGAATACCAACTTGTCTCAACCCTTATTTATTGGATCTCATAGCACATGAGTAAATAACATACGATGAAATGTAGAAGCATCTGGTCTTGGGAAATGTAGTATTGTGTTCATGTAGTCTATCACTTATCAATTTTCCCCAATGCAATTCGACAAGACCCTCTATCATGTGAGATATTATTACAAACATCCAGGGTTTGAATTTGCTTGCATCTCTTAAGCTAACCACTCTGCTAAGCAAAGTTATAATATATTGCATTTCTTGTTTAAACATAGACCTTTGAATTACCTTGGTCTATTGTGTAATTGGTTGTTGGCACCATTGAGTGCTCATAATTTCTCTATTATGCTCTTCAGTGCTCTGATATGTCCTGTATTTAGCCTTCATGTCAACATTGAACAACTATGTGTAAATGGGGAGACCAAATGTGTATATGATTCCTTTCTATGGTAGGTCTGTGTAAATTCTCCCTTCTTTCTCAACAATCCTCTTGGTTGGGTTGTAATGATTTATACATTGCATAACTAATTCAGGAGCCTCCATTGCTAGTGAAAACCCTCCTACATGAAGTAACCCATTTTCCACAACATTATTGGTGCATTGAGAAGCATTCTCTTGTAATAGTCATGAATGGATTTCAATGTCAGAAGACCATCCCATATGAGTGTTTGTAACCACTATGTTGATGGGTATGGCTTGCAAATTGCAATACTTGAATTCATCTTCTTCCCTTGCGTCAGAAGTGCTCATTTTGTATATAATGTGCTCTAGAATTTTTAGAATATGTGTCTTGTGTGTGAGTTAGGGTTAAATTTAACCAAAACTTACGTTTTATAAAATTTTCAATTCATTCTCAATTAAATTTAACAAATAAAAAAAATCAATATTTTAATTTTTGAATGGAAATACCATTATCAAGATTTTAAAGCTTGAGAAATACTTAACAAAGTATCATTTATTCGAAACATACTTGGTTTTGGTAAATAATGGCGATCTTTCAAAATGCAACTTCAAAACCCTTGATAGCTGTGTCTTGGTTTCTTGAAATTTACCTCTCCTTCTACGCTAATGTCATTTTGTTAATTCAATGTCCTTAGCAAATTTGCAATATGATGCAAAGTGGAGTGTTGCAAAAGCAATTGCATGCTTGAGGTGGTGCCAAGTGCATAGGTAGTTTTCCACCTACATTAATTACCTGTTATTTCGCATTAATTCCTAGAATAAAGGTGCAACCATTACAGATTATGGTCCAAATCATGAACACCTAGATTTTCGAGTTGGCTCACTATTTGAGAAGGAAGATGGTGTGGTGATTATGTGTGGCAATCAGATGTCATAGTGATTCCTTCTAAGGTATATGTCATGAAAAATATGTGATCAATTGATGATCACTGGGATTAAAGCTTTTTGGTATTGCCTTTGAAAATAACAAACATCGGGATCCAGGAAATACTCTCTAAGGAAATAGAAAGAGAAACCAAAATGAGAGGAAAAAAAACCTGAAACTGAGTCTAAAAGATAAATCAACAAATTTCAAAACACTCTCCAGTTTCCAACTTTCAAAAAAGGAAAGAATAAACTACCAGAATCTGGTAAAAAGGAAATTACCGGGATTGACAACTTTTTGGTTAGTGAAATACCGAACGAAACTAGAATCATATGAAGATACAAATTCCCTTGACACAAAGACAAGACTCTGAGACTCTAGTTTTCGGTAACATATTAAGCATTGTGAGAAGACCGAAACTGTAAGGTCTAACCTTTTATGTATGGATTACAACTCTTTGTTTGATTGATGATTCCATTATCAAGTTAAATAGTTGACTTAATTTGATGACTTAGATGGTTCTAATTGATGTGAATTTTGTCTAGGGATGTGAAATAGGTGTGTTATGAATTAGAATGTGAGTTATTTCATTAATCCAACGTAAAGAAAGCAAGAGAAAATTAAATAATTGAAATGAACAATATGAAGTGAATGTTGAAGTGTGTAAATTCTTTTAATTGATGCTTTATGTGTGCCAACTTATTTGTAAAAGTAAATAGAATAAGGAAAAAAAAATTTCCTCATTTCATGAATGGTATGCAATTAATAATGTCATAGTACATGAATAATAATCAATAGTTTGATGGTTGAGTGAAATGTTCATTATGGTTCATATAGTTAAATACCTCGTAGATAGAAATTGAAATTTGGATTAAAGCTTACACTATCTTTGGTCTAATAGTTGATTTGGTTCAAGGTATTATTTATGCTTAACCAAAGTATGGCTTGAGCTAACCACAAATTGTAGAGCATGGATGTAATAAATGATCCTAGAAGTTTAACTAATTGTTATCTCAAATGAACTCTATATCTTTGATTATTGCTCTAAGGTGGATGATATTGTAGCTAGATAATTCTATTTGGAAATATACTAAATTCCATTATGTTTTGAATAATGGGACTAAATCAGAATTGGAGGATATGGATATGTTTTGCTAACAATTGTTATAAATGTGAGCTATGTACTATGTCAGGTTAAATAATTTGGATCACACAAAAGGTTAGTACTATTCCTCTTGTTCTAGAGGTAAATGTGTAAATACAAGTCAGAATAATTTTGAATGCTCAAGTGACTTGTGAATAAAATTATTAGAATATAGAATTTGATTTGATTTAATTTAAATTAATTATGTTTTATTAAGTTCACAAATTTAAAGAGAATTATAGGGTACTAACATTGAATGGAAAGTTTGAGTATATTGACCTTCAGCACTCAAATTATAATAATGCATGTGGTAACCAACAAAGCTGACCAAGGTACCTAAATTTGGCATTTTGTTAAATTGATAATTGTGCAAGAGCTATGAATATTCCAATTTATTTTATTTTCAAGAAGGACTAATTATTGCAATGATATTTTCAGTATATACACAAGTCAATGGGAAACGAGAGAATCCTAAAGGGGCCCTAGTCACCTCACTTCATATGTTGAAGTGATATGCACTATTGTGTCAATACTGAGAGAAAGTGGTCTATTATGTGGGTGTGTAAAATAATTTGAGTGTTTAAAAAAATTGTGTTGTAGTCTTATGTTTAAATGGTGCCTTGGTGTCTCATGGGAGTGGGTTGAAAATTACAAACCCGTATGCAAGGATACAAGCAATTTTTAGGAGGTGAAAAAAGAGAAAATTTAAGTTATTTGGAAAAATTTGAAAGCCCAAAAGTGATACTTAGGGTTAAGGAATCTCAAGAAAGGAATATAATGTGTTTTGAGGGAGTTTGGAGGGGGATATTTTTTTTTTTTGCTAATGGGAGTTGGGGAATAAGGGAAGGAAGAGGAAGGATTGTTCACCTAGCCATGGAAGTTATCCATCTTGGGAGGTAAGTCCAAATTGTTTTATCTTGTGGCCTTTGTAAAATCTGTTGAAATTAATTTTGTAAGTGGTTGTGTGTGTTGGTAATAAAAGTATGTGGGCAATTTTCAGCCATGGAAACTTGTGAATCTTTGTGTGTGTCATGTTGTGTTTGTTGTTTTGTTAGTATTGAGAGATATATGAACTACAGTCTTGGCTTTGAAGTTGTGAGGTTGGGAAAACTTGGCCATAAGAGTATCTTCCTGTGTTGTGATTTTTTTTTTATAAGGGCCTTTCTAGGGTTCTCTTGGCTAGGGGGTATGGTGAGAGCAAATATTGCTTGAGGACCCATTTTGGTTAGGTGGTTAGCATTTCCCCCATTGAGTTGAAATATGCAGGCACGATAGGAACTCTCCCTCTCTCTACAAACAAAGTGCACAACAAGAACACTCTCCCTATCTCTACAAACAAGTTTTGACTATGAGGAATTTTGTTATATGCGTGGAGTAATAATCTAATGAGAATGTAAATAATGTAAGAAACAATACAAAAAAAAGAAAAAAAGTTGATAAGGCTTGCAATAAATGTTGAGTTTGTTTTATGTGTTATTAAATCAAGGATGTGATTGTAAAATTTCAGAAGAAATTCATTCTGGTTTCTATTTATATTACTTTTGAAAACCAAAGACAAATGTGGGTATTGTTCTTTTCTTTATATTGTTTGGTTGGGACTGCAAGTGATTCATGAAATCTAGTATAGCTGATATACATCTTTTGCCTGGAGTGTTGGTGAATGGAAAAACCACATGGAAGAGTATGTAAACAAGGACAACCTTGTGCAGAGTCTCTTGGAATTGTTACATCTATACAAAGTGGAATGTTTATATGATTTTTACAAATTGTTGGAAATCTCATGTATCAAACAAAACTTATATTAAAACCAAAAGTCCCTTATATCACTGCAAAATCTGTAAAATACAAATTATAATAATTTTAAAATTAATAAATACAGAAGAGAATATATATAGGAATACATTCTTCTACAAACCAGTGTGCACAATGTTGATTAATACTAAATAACATTTATTAAATAAAATAAATCATCTAAAAAAATAAATAGCAAATATATAAGTTAATTCCCTATTGTTTTTAAAAAATATAAATTAATAAATAAATAAAAATGAGCTGGGAGGGAGCGTAGCCCTCCCAATGCTCACTCGCTGTATTGACCTTTCACTTCACCAATTTAGGTGAGTTGCAGCCTGAAAATAAGGTTTTCAATGAGGCTTTTAGAGTATGGTTATTAAAATGAAAATTACGGTCAATAATGAGCACATTGAAGTTTTAATATTATGGCTCCCTTTACCCTACGTAGACATGGCCACCCGCACCTGTAGCAGCACATTAAGTAGAGAAAAACACACGAATAAATAAATAAATAAATAAACACAGACCACTGGATTTAGAACCTTGCAACAATAAAAAGAAAGAAGAAAAAAACTAAGATGAGATAATTATAAGAGAGAGAAAAAAAAAACACAGCAATAATAATTCACACAATTATATTTCATTGCAAAATCTATGTTGAGCAGCTATAATTTGCATGTTCTCCAACAATTAGGGCAAATAAATAAATTAATAAACTGGCTATGTGTGTAAAAAAAAGGAATGAGTAAAGTGCGTGGGACCCCATAAATAATGGGTCACGGATTAGTTGGAGGTTTAAACGCATACTTCTATTTATCTCTTTTGATGAAGTACCATATTAAATTTGAATAAAACAAAAAAAAAAAATCTTAACCGTGAGTCATAATTTAGAATCATATGTTCTTTTTAATAAAAGGAGATAAATAGATTAATCAAGTAAATTTTGAAATGTAACAAGGACAAAATATATATAAAGAATATGTTAAGAGGGGGAGGTGGGGCCTATGTGGCTTATAGTTTTAGGTAAGGAATTTATAATAGGTTAGGAACTAAGTAGCTTTAATTATTTTCATTTAAAATTTTGTTAGAGATTTATGTTATTGTTTTATATGTAATAATAAATAAGTAATTAATTATTCTTTTAGAGTAAATATTGATAATTTACTCATGTATATAAGTACAAATTTAATAAATAAATTTAGATTATATATTGGCATTAAATCAAAAATATTATTATGGTAAATGTATATTTTAGAAGTCTTATTAGTAAAAAAAAGAGTTAAAGAGAAATGACTGTTAAATGTAGAATATATAGAGATAATAATTAAAATGAAAAGAAAAGAAGAAGTTACCTTATTAAGTGATATATTTTTTCCCTTGGCATGGACGCTAATGAAAATTTGGGTTTAATACATGTAACAAAAAAGGGAAAGGAGTGGGGAAGATATATCTGTGTAAGAGATCCAAAAGAAAGATTAAATAAGATATTAAATTAAAAGATGAGAATATATTCCCATGCACTTAAAATCAAGAGAGTTTAATAAATTAAATTAGAATTTATTTAAAGATAAAGACTAGACTGTTAATTTCTTTATTATTATTTTTTTTTTCCCTCCTATTAAAAGAAATGACAATATGCATATATAAAAGAATTAATATATAATTAATGGCATATTTTATTCCTTAATTTCATATTTTAGCTCTTTGTGAAAATAAGGTACATTTATTATTCATTTGATTAAGGGCAAGTAAATATATAAATTTACATTAGTTAAAAATAAATAAATAAGGAAATTAATAATTAAAGTAAATTATAAATATTTTGTCCACTCTCACCTTTTGAAGTGTAAAGTAAGATGTTAAATGTGAATGGTTTTGATATCATCAAGATGGCAAAAGGGGTAGGGCTGTCAAGTAAAATAATGTTGTCAATTAATCCTTAGGATTAATAGTAAATCAAATCATTGATATCTATATGTTTCCTCCATGTGAGGGTGCCATGCCATGGAGGTCTAACAAGGACATTATCCTTCTTGAGAACATGAACATCAACTTTTGGTTGGTAGTTAGGAGTCTAGTAAACCCAATGTTTGGAGTCAATCCAAAATCGTTTTCATTTTCCTTACCACACTTTCAAGTGATGTGCATTAATATTCTAGTTCAAGCCATTACACCAAGGGTAAAAATTATAGACTCTTGTCCTTGTGTGAACAAGGTTGCTATGAATGGTGTTTTAGCGTGTTATAAAAAAAAAATTGTTGGTTGTGTTGTATGTCCACATGTAAAAATTATGGGCATGACAGAAACACCAAATGCGGGAAGCAAAAGGATATAAAAACAAAAGGCCAAGTGAAAGTGAAGGAGAAATCAACAACCAGTCGGGTAGCAAAACAACGTCGAAGCAAGCGAAAACAAAAGAGAAGTCGAGGAAAAAGAAAAAAAAGGGGGTCCACATTTTTCCAAAGGGGTAAAATGGGGTGTGTTGTGAGTTCACACAACACTATGGAGCATGAAAAACTAGGCAAATGTGGTAAGAATGGGGTTCAGAAAGTATTTGTGGAGAATTTTGAATGTTAGCCAAATTTCTGATTTTGGTGCAAGGGCACTAAAAATCAGCACCCTTACACCTTGAGGAATTGCATTATGTGTAACAGCGTTGAAAAATAATGCTTCTACATTTTTTAAAAGACTTGGAAGATATAATGTAGAGGTGGTATTTTTTAGCACCTTAACATCTTCTAAAAAGGTGACTTCATGCACTAGCGACAAAAAATCTCACTTTTACATCTCTTGCTTAAAGCAAAATTTTGCATGTAGAGGTGGTGAAAATCACCACCTATGCATCAAGGAAGACACGTTGTTTTTTTAGGAGTGGTGATTTTTACTTCTCCTACGTCTAGGAGTTGGCAAGCATCTTCATACTTGCCAAAGCGGTGAATATCAACACCATTACATGGTGAGCTATTTCAACCAATCTAACATGCAAGAGTGGTGAAAATCACCACCCCTGCATTTGGGAAAAGTGATAGGCTTAATGCATGGGTGGAAATAAATAATGCTTCTACATTGAGGAAAATCTTATAACCTTCATGGAGCAGTGATTTCCACCACAACAACCTATAGTAGGGAATTCATGACTTGTGAAACACATAAAGACTAAAAACCTAACCAACTCACAAATGAAAAGTGGATCATTTGCAAAAAACTAGGAAAAAAACCTAGCTAGGGCATGGAGATAAGACGAGAAGATAGAAGAAACCAAAAAAAGAAGTAGAGAATATAACCACCAATAGGATTTCAAATAGAAATGCTAAGATAAGTGATTTAACAAAGAAAACAAGCGAAAACCAAGCAAAGAAACGACTAGAGTGAGAAGAAAGAAGCATACCTGAAAACAATGAAAAAAAACTTCAAAACCCAACTTAGATCCGACAAAAACCTATGATGAATTCACACACTAGATTCGCGAGGAAGTAATGAGGAGATTCACCAAGGTATACTGAATGGGAAAAACAACAAAAAAAATACTAACATGAAATAAACCCGACTTAAAAAGTCATTCAATCAATTAATGGGGCATCATTAATGAACGAAGAGTTCATTAATTTTTGTGCATGGGAATCTAGGTGGGAATATGTAAGGGCAGTAGAAAACACCACCCTAACATATTCAAAACATGACAAAACATAAAAAATGCAAAAGCGATGAAAATTGGCGCTTTGACATGTGAAGGAGAGGAGAACATGTAAAGGAGTTGAAAAACAACACATTTTCACATAAATTTTTTTCTAATTTACTCATGTAGGGGCACTAATAAACAATGCTCATACATGGGAAAAAAATTCTAACTCATGAAAACTGAAAAATGAAAAAACATTCATTTTGAAGGTTTTCAAAAAATGATGAAAGACGAGCACTCTAAGGGACAATTTGTGGCTCAAGATCACACATGAAGGAAAATTAAAATTCATCTCATTTTGCATGCTTAGAGTGCATGGGCCTACGGAATGGAGAAGTTTCATAGGGGGTTATCCTGTGAATCAAGCGCAGCTGGATTCGAGGATAACAAGGCCAAATATATTATAAGTAAAAAAATTCTTAAGAAATAAGTTGTAAATCCTTAGGATGGAGGATAATAGTTCTCTAGCTAGGTACCTAAATGGTTTTGATATTAATTTACCCTATTAACACTCTATAAGAGTGAATATGAACAAGGAGGATCATTTCATGACATTTTTATGTTCTTTTCTAGACTCATAGTATTACTTGGTGATGGAATATAAAGAGGGAATGGTGAGAAGAAAGACAAGTCTAGATCCAAATCCTATGGTAGATCTAAATCTTCTTGCAAGACAAAGGAAAAATGTTGGAATGACAACAAGCCTACCCATTTCAAAAGAAACTACAAGGAGGAGGAACAAAATGTGATTTTGATGATGAGTCTAAAAAGTCCTCCCAAAATGATGGGTATGCCTTTGTCATATCCCTAGCTACATTCACATCAGATGGTGTGCGGTTGATAGATTATTATACCTCTTTCCACATGAACTTACACCAAGGTTTATTATTTAAATTTGAACACTTATCAATTTATCATTTCTTTATCCATTTACCTCTACTCAAAAGAGGGTAAGCACTCTCTTTCACATCACCATAGCCATTGTGGAGGTAGAAACACAAAAGTGGGGTTTGACTTAGGTAAGCCCCTATGCAACACAACCTTTCCCTCCTCATTATGTGTAGGCTACATATCTGAAATGAAATCAAAAGAGGATTAAAGACCTAATTTCTTAATCAAGCATTCAATCCTTATACATCAACGAATTAGGGAAAGTGGAATTAATTAGTGATAGACAAAGTTTTGAAACTAAGCTTGAAAAAAAGAGCCTATAGAAAAGGACCAGCTGATATCTGATTTATTTTTTAAGGTCTACATTCTAGGGTCT
Source organism: Sequoia sempervirens (assembly GCA_007258455.2). Taxonomy (NCBI): domain Eukaryota; kingdom Viridiplantae; phylum Streptophyta; class Pinopsida; order Cupressales; family Cupressaceae; genus Sequoia; species Sequoia sempervirens. Next base: position 498,136,525 of record VDFB02000017.1, read on the forward strand.
AGGGTGCTAATACCCCTATCCACCCAACTCAAGCTCACATTTCAATGCCAAGTTCCTCCATGTCTACACTCTATTGTCCCATACCTCATTTTTGCTTTTTTGTTTTGTACTTTCTTGAAATCATAATGGTTTGTCATAGTTGCATAGTTAACCTAGATCTACATTTGTATCTTTAGAGTTGGTCAATTATCAATCAAATAATGCATCCCCCTAAGAAAGAACCAAAACCCTGATCCACCATTCTAGCTCTTTTATTGAGGTTAGTATCCAAGTGGGTGTTTGTGATCATTTTTGGCTTCTTCCATTATGATATAGGAGAATGTGTGATTTAGACCCTAGATCCCTTTTTTCTTACATCATATTTTGGCGAATTCAATATTTTTGCACTTTAAAACCCTTCTAAAACATTAATTAGGTCATGCTAGGTCTGAATACAATCTAAGAGTGTTCAAATTTGTCATTTATGAATGCATATTCTATTGAATAAAGTGAAAAGGTAAATATTTACATTGTGTTTTTCATTTCAAAAGATACAAAAGTTTCAATTTCTAGATTTTTAAAACTAGGTTCAGTTGATTATTGAATTTTACAATCTAAAAATTGCATTTGGAATATATTTGCATTAATTCAAAAATATATGAATAATTATGTATTACACGTAGAAAAATTGGGTTTTTTTGTATTTTTAGAAATCTATCTATTGCTAGACCTAGAACTCTTCAAATTAGGATCCTCAAATTTGAAGCAAACTACAAAATTTCACATCTCTAGTCTAGTGCACTAGTGTTGCAAGTATAGGTAGTTTGTGTTGTCATTGATGCCAACAAGCCTATGTTGTCATTGATGTCTATTGTTGGATAAGATTGTTGCAATAATGTGAGTAGTTGATGCTTCGATTAGTTGCATTATGTTTTCATTAGTAAAGCTATTGGTGTCAACCTCTAGTGTTGCTTTGATAAGCTTATATCTATGGATATGTGGTTGAGTTGCTATGTTGCAATTTGTGTTGTGGAAGTGTTGAAGATGATGAGAATGTGTCTCTAGTGCTTGGTTTCCAAACTGTTCTTTTGAGAAAATTTGATAAAAAGAAGAAATAATGGTTGCAATGATGTTTTGAATTACATAGGTGAGTTCTTGTATTGCTCTACATTTCGTCTAGGTTAAAGATATACTTGTGTGATTCAGATATGTTGGTCAGAGATGTTCAAAGGTGTTATATTCAATAATTGGTGTGCTGGATCATTGCACAAAAGAAGTTGTGTTCACCAATGTGTGACTATGTTTTATAGAGGTGTCTAGGAGAAATTTTTCTACTCCATGTTTCTCTGTAGTTGTGTTTCAGGTCTTGTGAATTTGAAGTATTTTTTATGGTGTTTCAACATTATCATTTTTCAGTCAAGATGGTTCATGGTTTGGTGCTTCAGAAGTTAGCTTTTCGAGTAACAATTTATGGTAGATTTGTTTAAGTGTACCGGTTGTGTGCATTCTTTAGGTTCCAAGTTGATGTGAAGGAGTTTGTTGGATTTTAAGGTGTTTGAAGAATATTCTAGATCATGTTAAACTATGGTGTGTGGTTCACAAGTCATCCTTGGGTTTGAGGAAGCATGTGCTTAGAAGTTTAATGGTGTTTGCATGGGTAACGACTAACCTGGAGTTTACATTGCTTGCAATGAATAAATATTGTTTATATAAGCATGTGGTTGTGTGGTGTTATAGATTTGGGTCCCAATTAAGGTTGTATGTGGTCTTCTTTCACTTCCATCCACCACGAAAGTGTTTTGGTGCCGACCTAATTTGAATGTGTATGATTGATGTGCATAGTCGATCTTAGAGAAGTGTTTCAAGGTTGAGGATGGTACAAGTATTAATTGAGTTGTTGAAGGATGATAAGATAGATGCGAGAGATGCAAATGATGCAAATTGTAGAGTGTTAGAGTGTAAAATTGAGAAGTGTAGTGTGAGCTTTCATGTGTTATTTTATTGGATGTAGTGAGTAGGTGGTTGCAATTATTCAATCATATTGTGAAGGTGTTGATGTCATTGTGATAGATTCTCTATTGTATTGAGATGCTTTTCTTTTTGTAACATTTCTTCTCTATATTATTTTCTATTCTAGTAGTGAGCCTATCTTCTTTGGGTAGTGAGCCCTATTGTATTTGGTATTGATATTACTTATATTGTGAGCTAATCCTCACCATGGTTTTCCATTCTTGGCTTTCCCATGTAAATTTGGTGTTCTCTTGTGTACGGTGTTAAGTTGTTTCAGTTTTTTAATTTAATTTGCATGCTAAATCATCATAATAGATTTAAGGGTTTATTAAATGAATGTAGATCTAAATGTTTATGAGAGTTTTGAAGTACAAATGATTCACCCCCCTCATAATTTTCTTTTGCATTCAACAATTGGTGTTAGAGAAAGGTTCCTTGAAAGAAATCTTAATTGCTTAAGGTAGATCTAGGATGACACACAAGAAGGAGATCCTTATATTTGATGGAACAAACTATGCATTCTAGAAAACAAGAATGAAAGGTTTTTTGGATTATCCGGGATATGATGTTTGGAAATCAATGCAAAATGGATATACTATGCCTAAAAATGGTTTGAACATTGAAGCCAAACTAAAAGCATATGAAAGAAATAGTAAAGCAAGGTATGCTCTCTTGAGTAGTCTTACAAATTCTAAATTAGTGAAAGTTACGAATCTAAAAATTGGTAAAGAAATTTGGGACAAGTTGGAAAGTATTTATAGGTGATATCACAATACTATATCTCAACTTTTTCCCAAGATGGACATTTACATCAATGTTTTTAACTAAATATTCATCCTCTAAGACATATAGCAGCTAAACCATTAAGAATTTGAAGATGATCTAAACTAGTGATTTGTGGCAATTTGTATGTAGATTCTAAATATATTTTTTTCAATTTTTTTGAAATAAATCATGAATATTTCAACATATCCTTTAACAAATAGTTTTAAATAGAAAACAACATTTTCAAAAAGTAGTGTGTGTGTCGTACAACATAACCTTTTTTCTATAAAGAATTAAATTCTAATTTTTGAAATATAGATTCTCAATATCAATATCTAGGGAAAGGATTTTTTTCATAATTTTTTGTTGCATTTTTTTTTAAATTAATTTTTAAAGTCAATGTAACTATAATTTGGACACAAGTGTGTGCCATACAACCTAACTTGATGTGTATATATTGAAATCCAATCTCTTTTGGGGGTGAAACAAGGACATCAATATCTAGGCAAAGGGAATTTTTTGAAATTTGTTTACAATGATTTACTATTTTTCCACTTCTACACAAAAAAGAGCTTGATGTTTGAAGAAAAACCTATGTTTAGGGTATGTGCAGGATCATGATGGGCCAAAAAGTGGCAATATTATTGTAGGGTATGTGGCTGACAACTTTTTTTTTACCCAAAATTGATGAAACGAAAAGGGTTTTTAGAGGAGATTCTCAAATTTCCACCAATATAAATTATTTTTTAATTTGAATTTAATAAATTATTATTATTCGTTTTCTATTAGAATTATGACTAAAGTCCTAATCAATAGGCTGATTGAAAAACATCTATAACTTTCAAACGATATCACATTTTTTGAATTTGAAACATGTGTCACATTCTATGCTTCACATACTATAGGATTAAAAAATGAAAAATTAAATTTCATGAAGTTTTGACCAAGTTAAGGTGGTCAGACATACGAGTTTTTATATTTTTAAAAGTTGTAATAAAAATTCATAATTAATTATTTACTTGGAAAAAATTACAAAAAATATGCATCACATCTGGACATGAGTCCTCTACTTATATATAAATTATTATAAAAAATAATTATCATTTTATTATGGTTAGGGTGGTCAGATAGACACCTACTTATTTTTTCCCTGAAATTTAATTACTACTGCATTAAAATTTCAAATTTTCACCAAATAGATTTTATTTATTTTTAAATAAACCTAGTAGTTTAGAAACTAAATTCTATTTTCTACAGATTCTATTCTTACATATTTTTGAAATAATATAGATAACTTATTCAAATGTTTATGTCAAGTTGCCTAACACTGATTTTTTTGAATTTTTTGCCACTTAAGGGCCTATTTTTTCCATGATGATCCTGCACATACCCTTTAGTAAAAATTGAAAATTAAATACATGATAAAATGAAAATATATCAAAACTATACTTTTTGGAAAGCTCATTTTAAGGGCTACAATCTTGAAAAATATAATTTTCAAATGGTGTTATTTAATCCCTCAAAATGTAAAGAAAAAGGGGGTTTGATCTAAGGGGGTCTTATCTATCCCTCTTCAATTAAAACCCTTTAGATGGAGCCTCTCAAGATTTAAATCACTAGTTTTTCTAAAAAGAGTGATTTTAGGAAAGAATCAACACATCCCAAAAGTGATACACTATTGTGGTAGCATCCTTATGAAGGAGATAATATGGTCACACAAGCTGAGATGCAAAATTTAAAGATCACATTTAAGAGTTTGCAGATGTTTGAATATGAAAACATTACAAGTTATATACATAGGGTAGATGAAGTGGTTAGCTCCATTAGAGGTCTTGGTGGAAAATTCAAAGAATAAAAAGTGGTAATGAAAATTCTTAGAACCCTTCATAAAGCTTACAGTCATAAAGTTTCTGCTATTGAGGAATCTCAAAACATAGATCATTATACTAAAGATCAATTGTATGGTTCTCTAATTGCATTTGAAATGAGAGAATTTGGTACTTATAATGGTGTACCAAAAGTTGAGATCGCTTTTAAGGCTACAAAACTAGAGAAGATTGAAGAATCAAATCAAGAGGATCTTGATGATGTGGAAGCTAACTTTGTAAGAAGGATGAAAAAGGGTTACATTGGAAAGTACAAAGGTGATTTTCCTTTCAAATGTTTCAATTGTGGAAAGATAGGTCACTATGCTTCAAGATGTCCAAATAGAGTTGTGAATGACAAAAACAAGGAGAATAGAGGTAAGATGATTAAGAAAATTGATTATGTTAGAGGGGATGCAATTATTTATAATGATGAATCTAATTATGGAATGATCTGATGATTAATGCTTGTTCATGGCTTTAAAATATGAATCTATTTCTGCTAACTCTAAAAGATGCGTGAAGAAATGCCCTTCAGAGAGAATGGATAAGACTAAAGGTACTTTGGTATCTACTTTTCATGCTAGACAAGATAAGATCTATTGGATCATTGGCAGTGGGTGCTCTAACCATATGTCTAGAGACAAGAGTAATTTTTTTAAACTTGAAAAATTATGATGGAGGACTTGTTAGCTTTTGTGATGATTCATGTTCTAAGATACATGTGGAATAGGTTCAATCAATTTTGATGGAAAGAATAATACTGATGATGTTTATTATTCTAAGGTTTTAAGGAATAATCTCTTGAGTGTTGGACAAATGTGTAGAAAAGGATGCAATCTTATGAATTAGGATGATGGATGTGAGGTTAGAAAAGGTTCTAGAACTATGATTGTTGCTGGAAGGACATATGGAAATGTTTATCAGCTCAAGGGTGTTGATGGTCATTACTTTATGACTCAAAATAATAAAATTTGGCTATAGAAAAGAAGGATGTGTCATTAATTTTGATAATCTAGTAAGAATCAGTTCAATACAAGTAGTAAGATATCTACCCAAGATTACAAAGATTATCAATGTTGTCTACAATGATTGTCAAATTGCAAAGCAAACAAGATGAAGTTTCAAAGGAAAAGATAAATCTTCTACTAGATTATTGGAATTGTTCCATGCAGATCTTTGTGGTCCTAAAAGAGTAATAAGTCTTCAAGGTGACAAGTATTTCATGCTTTTTATTGATGATTATTCTAGAATGACATGGGTTACTTTTCTTAAAGAAAAATTTGAATCCCTATATAAGTTCAAAGCATTTAAAGTTATGGTTGAGAATGATATGGATATGAAGATCAAGTGTTTGAGGCCTCACAAAGGTGGAGAGTTCACCTCCAATGAATTTAACATCTTTTGTGAGAATCATGGCGTAAAGAAGAACTTTTCCACCCCAAGAACTCCTCAACAAAATGTAGTAGCTGAAAGGAAAACTAAGACTATTCAAGAAGCTGCAAGAACTATGATGAAAGAAGATAACCTACCAAAAGTCTACTAGAGAGAAGAAATTCACACTGTTGATTACATACTTAACCAAGTTCAAGAAAAATCAAACAACACAAAGACTCCCTATGAGTTGTGGTATGGAAGGATACCTACTGTCAAGTACTTTAGGGTGTTTGGAAGCAAGAGTTATATTAGAAGAGATGAATAAAACTTGGGAAATTTTGATGCAAGATCTAATGAAGGAATCTTCCTTAGATACTCTACTAAAAGAAAAGACTACTGGTGCCACAACAAGAGACTCAAAATGATTATTGAGAGTGCAAACTTCAAGGTTGATGAAGATATTAAAAACTTAGTGGTGATAGATGAATATGAACAAGATGAGCCTATTTGTAGAGAGAAAGAAAAGGATAAGGAAAAGAGTGAAGATTGAAGAGGAAGAAGCTCTAGAAAATACCCCTAGAACCCCTAAGTATGTGTAGAGAAATCATTCTAAAGAACATATCATTGGAGACAAAAGAAAAGGTGTATTGACAAAAAGGAAAGATACCGAAGAATAGGTAAATTTGTGCTTACTGTTAGATTTCGTTGTGAAACCACTCAAGATCAAAGTGATTGAAGGAAAGCAAGAAAAAAGACCAAAGATGAACAAAAATCAACACTCCCTTAGCACTGAACTAGCAGTCCATAATACTTACTAGCCAAGGGAAGGGGTGAGTGTTGTTTATATAGAAAAATAATGGTAGATAAATCCAAGAGGGGTAATAACTCCCAAGTTCCCATAATAGGTGGGAGTTTTACCTACATCATGGTAAATTCCAGATTACATGGTTATGCTTATCAGGTAAGGACAAGAAATGGTTATGAGAGGTGGCTAATAAATTCAAAAGAGGGTGCAAGACTCAACTACCCAAAGGTGGGTGTGAGTGACACATGTGAGTGATGGATTTATGCCACGTCCTCATACTAACCATTCTAATATAACCTAAGCAAGCTTAATAATGTGTGTAGGAAAAATAAATATTCCATAACATAAGGAAAATAAAAAACCTACATTAACACCCCCCCTTAAGCATAGCTTAGGTGGGTGAAAAGAGACAAATATGGGTCCCAGATACTAGGCCATGTTAGGTACCCATGTACAAAATCATCTCTCACAAATGGAGAAAAGGAGAAAACCTAGTGGGACAAAACTCCTCCCCAAAAGGGAGAAAAGAAAACATGTTTCCCAACACAAGAAGAATCCCATGCAAGGAAGAAGTCCCCTCCAAACTAGAAAGGAGAAGAAATACTATGTAGCCTTCCCTCAAGTAGAAAAATATACCAATGATTGATGCTCGAGACTAGATGTAGAAGATGGACCACAATCTTTGAAAAATGTTTCTCCCCTTAGGAAGAAACAAAACCAAAGGTGCATGAAGAATTTCTTCCCATTCCTAAAAGGAATATAAGGGAAGAAATCTCGAAATGTAAGAAGCCTCTGAAAACTTGTCATCTATCTCCATATCAATGTTGAAAGATGCGACCATCAAATTAGGCATTCTAGGCCACACTAATGAAGATGACAATCCAGAATTTAGTAGAGATGTATATAGAACAAGATCCAAAGACTCGACTATCTCCTCTGAAGAAAAAGATTCCTCCTCCAAATGTTGCTCAAAAGTATCCATAATCATGTCAAACTGTGATGAATGAATGTGTGGAGAATGAAAAAGGGGATCAAAAGGTTCCTCCACAACAACTAAAGAAGAATCAACTTCATCAAAGAGAAGATGGATGTCATGAATAGTGTCTCCCAAGTCTAAAATATAAGACTATGAACAAACATGCAATGTCTATCAAGTAGTCATCTGAAGTAGCCATATCTAGAAGACGATGTGTATTCTACTGCACTAAATCACAAGTAGCCATGAATGTAACACAAGTATCCTTAGAAGCAATAGTAGATGAAGGAGAAGGAATGAAAGGGTCAAGAACTAGATCTGATGTGAGAATACCCAAGTTAAAGTAACCAAAGTCCTCAAAATAAAATGTCACACAAGGAGTGTAATCAATAATAAAAGGATCAAAATCATCATCAGGTGCAAAGTTTGAAAAGGAATACAACCAAGATGCATGATCAACCATCCCGGTAGCAATTATCTCTCTACTTTCCAAGTCTCTAATGATAATTGAATCAGGCGTGAATTCCATAGTCTTCTCTACTCCACCATGAGTGATCTAATAGGTGGAAAGAAGATTATTCATCAAGTGAGGTACACACAAAAGATCATTGAAGGTGCCATCCCCAATATGAAAAAATCCCTTCCTAGATACACTCATGTAAGTGTTGTTTCCCATTAGAATAGATGCAATAACATTAAGGCTAAAAGAAGAGAACATAGACTATGTAGAATCCATATGAAGAGAAGCTCCAGAATCTAGGAGCCACTTCCTTGATTCATGACTTGTAGAAGCACAAAGAGCTTTACCTTTATTTTTCTTTAACTCAGAAGAAAATCCTACATGAAATTTATCCTTAATAGATCCTGACTATTTAGAATGTGAAGAAGAAGTAGACTCGGACATTCTAGAAGGTAGATCAATATTATTCCTCTTAAGAAGATTTTTCAGTTCATCAATATCCTTCTTATAACAAGAATGTTCTTCATGTCCAATTCTCTTGCACAATATGAACAAGTAGACTTCTCCTTCTTAGATGAATCCTCCCTTGAAGAGGATTTGTGTTGTGCTTGATTTGTGTGTGGATTTTTCTTATATTTCTTTTGTTTCTTGTCAGATTGTCCTAAATCTTTCTACCCCTTAGGTTGACCAACCAACAAAACCCGAGTCTTTGATGGCTTTATGAGACCCATAGAAAGAAGCTTCTATTTTTCATGGATTAACATCTCAAAAAAAGATGAAAATGAAGGAATAGTATATGCAAATCCCATAGTCAGTCTATGAGTATGAAAGCTAGAAACAAAAGCTCCAAATTAAGGACCAATTTTATTCAGTACATTGTAAATTAACTGAATTTCCTTTTTGTCAATACCACAAGCTTTACATTATGCTCTCAGATCACTGAAATTAGTAAAATAATCCCAGATGTTTCCAAAGTTCTTAGGATCAAGGCTTATCAATTCATTATCAACCTGGTAGCCTTTAATGTCATTTGTTGTACCATACAAAGATTTTAACTTTACCCAAGCATCATGTGAATTTGTACATGCTTCAATCTGAAACATAAGATCAAGGGAAACAAAACTATGAAGACATCCAAGAGTTTTTGTATGTTCAAGCATCCATTTTAACTTTTCCTTATCATTTGTAGCTTTAGCTACCTTTTGTTCAACATATGGAGTATACCCAAGTTGCATTAAGGAATTCCATACATGTTGATGCTATGTTGCATAATTATAAGGTGTTAGCAAAGGAACCTTAGAATGATCCATGTGCGAAAGAAAAGAAGAGCACAAGTGAACAGATAAAAAACACACACACACAAAGACCCCCTACTCTTTCACTCAATAAAGATCCCCCCAACAAAAAATGATTTGTCACTTTATAAATAAGTGTGTTTACAATGTTGGAGTGTTTTCCAAAGTTTTATAATGTCCAAAAATGGACCCAAATATTGAAAGTGCAATAAAATATATGAATGAGAACTTTAAAACAACACCAATATGTAGTGCTTAGAAAAATATTCACTTTAAAAAAAAAATCACCTCAATCCAAGGTCGTATGTGAAGGTTACATTTGTTTGAAGTTAAAAAAATGATGACTATCCTTCAGATTTGATGAGAAAACTAATTTTCTAGAAAAATGGAATCACTTGAGAAAAAACTAATCACACCACTATGAAGAGCATGAAATTCTACCTGAAATTAAAAAAAGAAATCCTCTAAAAAAGGCCACCATATGCTTGAGATATTGTGCTATGAAGTTGAGGTGCAAAAATAAAAATTGCAATAGAGAGGGATCAATGATTGCAAAAATTAAACATCTACCAAATTTAGTTGAGGTCCTACTAAATTTAGGGAATCCGCCAAATTTGTTTATGTCCAAGCAATTTAGAATTTTGCTATAACTGGTGAATTGCCAAATTAAAATAGAACCCTACTAAATTTGGCAACATTCCAAAATAACTGCTAATTGTGGCTAAGCTTGTCAGATCCCTGGCACAAAGGTTGAGGGTGTATTGTGTAGTGTACAAAAACCGAATTACAAGGGATGCAGATTTTTATGATGTTTGTTTGAAATTTTTAATAATACAATTTTTAAAACAAACTTTTATTATAAAAGAACTTTTAAAAAAAATTACTGGGGGCCCAAGGCTGCAACCCACACCACAAATAAAGGGTTGCACACTTTAAATGGTGCATACAACTTGCAGGTACAACTTGCAGGTATGGGTAACCCCCCACACCACAAATAAAGGGGTGCACACTTTAAATGGTGCATAAAACAACTTTCAAGTACAAGTTGCAGGTATGGGTAACCTTTGGTACCTTTTTGGATTTTTTATTTTTTGTAAATTAAAAAAAACTTTTACAATTAAATTTTTTTCATAAAAAATGTGTTTTTTGTTTTTGTTTTTGAAAACAGTTTTTTGATGATGCAAAAAATTAATTTTCAACTTTCACCTCAAAATTCGTGTTGTACTTTTTGTAGGTGGGATCGTATAGCTTTTCCTACAAAAACAATTTGCCTCAAAAATCAATTTTCTCAAAAATTGACAAATTGGTCGTCAATATTTAGGTTTTGATGCTTCTAAGCATGATGGTGAGGTCCATTTGGGCTGAAAATGTATTGATTTTATAGCTACCTTTTGGAACCTCTCAAAAAGCCTCTCTTCAACCCTTCATAGATCTCGCATCTGATGTTTGATTTGGGTGAAATAAAAGCCTAATCTTCTCTTTTGGCTGCTCCAAACTCAATGGTGAGCTCAGAATTTCTCCAAGAAACTCCAAAAAACCTACAATAAAATGCAATAGAAAGGAAGGCCCCCCAAAAACTGAGATCTCTATCAAGCATTTCTAATTCTCTAGGTCATCATCAGATGCAAGAGAAGAGCATACTTTTCTTTCAAGAATAGATTGAAGAAACTGCTAACTCACAACTCACAACCAGCTCTGATACCATGTTAGTTTTGGCTGTGAAACCACCCAAGATCAAAGTGATTGAAGGAAAGCAAGAAAAAGACCAAAGATGAACAAAACTCAACACTCCCTTAGCACTGAACTAGTAGTCCATAATATTTACTAGCCAAGGGAAGTGGTGAGTGTTATTTATATAGAAAAATAATGGAAAATAAATCCAAGAGAGGTAATAACTCCCAAGTGCCCATAATAGGTGGGAGTTTTACCTACTTGTTAAATTCTATATTACATGGTTGTTCCTATTAGGTAAGGAAAAGAAATGGTTATGAGAGGTGGCTAATAAATCCAAAAAGAGGGCGTGAGACTCAACTACCCAAAGGCGGGTGTGAGTGACACATGTGAGTGATGGATTTATGCCACATGTCCTCATCCTAACCATTCTAATATAACCTAAGCAAGCTTAATAATGTATGTAGGAAAATTAAATATTCCCTAACATAAGGAAAATAAAAACCTACACTAATGATTACTTTATGAAGTTTAACCTAGAACAGTGATTGATGCATGCAAAGATGAACATTGGATAAAACTTATGAAAGAACTGCTATAGATTAAGAAAAATTAAACTTCAGAACTTGTCCCAAGACCTACAAATAAAAACATATTTGGAACTAAATGGGTGTTAAAAAATAAACTAAATGAGAATGGAGAATTGGTAAGAAACAAGGAAAGACTTGTATGTAAGGGCTACTCACAAGTTGAAGGAATAGATTTTGAAAAGACATTTACTCTAGTGGGAAGAATGGAAGCTCTTAGGATGTTTCTAGCTTTTGCAACACATAAGGACTTTAAAGTTTTTAGGATGTGAGGTCTACTTTCTTGAATGGAGAATTAGAAGAAGTATACATGGCACAATCGAAACGATTTTAGTTATCATAGAAACTAGATATGGTCTACAAATTGAATAAGGAATTATATGGATTGAAGCAAGCTCCTAGAGCTTGGTATGCAAGGTTAGAAAAGTATTTGATACAACAAGGTTTTAATAAATGTACCACATATAGTAAGCTTTACTTTAAAGTTGAGAAAGATCAAATTTCTTGATTGTGGTTGTGTATATTGATGACATAATTTTTGGAGGAAATGAAGACATGTGTAAGAAATTTGTAGAAGATATGCAGAATGAGTTTGATATGTCTGTTTGGAGAGATGAATTTCTTCCTTGTGCTACAAATCAATCAAACAGACAAAGGTATATTCATTTCACAATTAAAGTATGCCAAAGAAATGTTGAAGAAGTTTAGAATGGAAGACTCCAAACTATTATGTACTGCTATGGTTATTGGTTGCAAGTTATGCAAGAATGATGAATCTCTTAAGAATGATTAGAGAAAGTAAAAATAAATGATTGGTGGATTACTATATCTAACTGCTACTAGACTGGATATCATGCATGTAGTTTTTCTTGTAGCTAGATTTCAAGAAGATCCTAGAGAGTCACATGTTGCAACAGTGAAGAGGATATTCAAATATTTAAAGGACACTCTAGATTATGTCGACAGTTACACTGCCTTGTCTATGCTACCACATTTTTTGTACATGTCTAACAAAGCATTTTATTGAAAGGATACTAATTTTACCTTGAGTGCTTACATGGATGTAGATTTGGCCGGTTGTGTTGATGACAAGAAAAGTACAAGTGGTGGTGCATTCTTTCTTTGATGTAGCTTGGTATCATGGCTAAGTAAGAAACAAGATTTAGTATTTTATCTACTATAGAGGCTAAGTACATTGCAATAGCATCTTGCTGCACACAAGTGTTGTGGATGAGGCAAACAATGAAGAATATCAGAGTAATGTATGATAAACTAATTTCTATCTTCTATGATAGTACAAGTGTAATCAATATTTCAAAAAAATTGGTGATGCATTTAAGGACAAAAAATATTTCAATCAGATATCACTTTTTGAGAGAGAAGGTTGTAGAGAATGAGGGGAAGCTTGAATATGTACCTATAAAGGATCAAATTATTGATATATTCAATAAGGCTCTTCCTAAGGATACTTTTGAGTATCTCTGAGAGAAGTCAGGGCTTGTTGCACCTCCTTCTTTGAACTAGATGCATCAATCCAGTGGATCTTAATATTCACTCTTTGTTTTGGACTAATGTTGGTGGTCACCTCTCAGGGGGAGTAGGTAGCAGCATTACTGATTGGCGTGTGTTTTCATTATGCAGTGGTTGTTGATTTGGTACAGTTTGGTGTGTGCCCCTAAGGGGGGTATACAAAGCATTAAAGGAAAGAATTTGTAGAAGTTGTTTAATGTCGAAGGAAGAGAATAAACAATGCAAACATTTTGGTCCTTTTCCATTGATGTCAAAGGGGGAGAGGAAGTCATGTGAAAAAAATAAGTAACAATGGGGAGAGAGATTCATGTGAAAAAGAATAAGTTATCAGGGAGAGAGAAACAAGTAAAGAAGATAAGCTAAAAAGGGGAGAGAGCAATGTGAAAAAGATAGATTATTCAGAGGGAGAATCAATGTGAAGAGTTACAGTGTGTGGGTATTCAAAGCTATTGTTTATTTGATGGTTTTTTCACATCATATGTTTCCATCAATGACAATGGGGGAGATTGTTGCAAGTATGAGCAGTTGGTGTTGTCATTGATGTCTATTGTTGGATAAGATTGTTGCAAGAATGTGAGCAGTTGATGCTTTGATTAGTTGCATTATGTTATCATTAGTAAACATTAGTAGAAAAACAACAATAAATGATTAAAACACTACTAAAAATTGCATATAAATGACTAATCTTGGTCATGTGACTATTATAGTTTATTGTCGGTCATTTATAATGCAACCAAATTTATGACTAAACTATGTTTAGTAATTTAACTGTTGTTTTGATTGATCAATTTGGTAGTATATTTAATCATTAATTTAGTCATTTTAATAAAAAAAAATTGCAACTGGCCATATATTTATTCATATTTATTCACTATTTTTTGTCAATTGGTAGTATATTTAGTCAATTTAATTATTAATTGATGTCAATTAGTAGTATATTTAGTCATTTTAATTGACTGATTTCCATTAATTGGTAGTAAATTTAGTCATTTTAATTGTTAATTGTTGTCATTTGGTAGTTTATTTATTTATTTTTGTTTATTGATTTATGTCAATTAGTAGTATATTGATTTTTTTTTATTAATTGCATAATCATTATATTTACTACTAGTTTAGTAGTAAATTTTTATTTATATGATATGAATAATTTATTAAATAGCATAAATTTTATAATGTAGAAACAAACATATTATTAAAATTGAATTAAAACATAAAAGAAAATAAAAATATTACATATATGAACAAGCTACACCATCCTAGAAGTTAAAATACTTATTCAACATCATGATAAAAAAAGGTAATTTGTAATAAAAAATATAATGCAATTTTGATGAAATGTAAGATATATATATATATATATAATAAAAAATGTCAAAGTCTAACAGTTTCCAACTCTTACAAATGCACCATGATAAAGATCCCTGGACAACACATTCAAACTACTACATAAAGTTGTGGGTCAAGCTGTCTAATAGCTACTACATGATAAACATCAACCATGTCATTATTTGCAAATACTTTAGTGGCCACCTTGTGAAGGTTCCTTGTTTCTCTTTAAGATGAAAAAATCCAATTATTTTGTCTTCATAAGAAAGGGATATGTTACTTGTGACCTTTAAACTATTTACATTTGCATCTCTTGTTCCTTTCAATTTAACTCTATGTACAATATCCCAATACCAACAACAACACCATCAAATGGATCCAACACCCCAACTTTATCCCCTTCTTTGATTTTATCAATATATTTTTGCAAAAAGCAAAAAAAATACACATTATATTGAGATATAAAACATTTGGTAACACATAGATAAATATTCAATAAATATTTATAAGAAACTAGAAAATGACAATCAGATACTTGAAACCATGCACCTAACATATTAAACAAAAATTAACTTCCCACTATTTGATACAAAACGGATGTTAGATACAGAACGTGTCCATATGTAAGTTATATGTTCTCCCTTATTTCCATAATCTATGTATACTAGCTAATTAAACTTCACTACTATTCTAATGAGCTTCTATCACATAGGTATGATTACCCTTATTTACATAATAAAACAACCATTACTTACTTGAATAGTACTTACTTGCTTGTGGTTTCATAAAACTCACCTCAAGTTCAACACCACTACTACTATGAATATCATGCACATGCTTGCCGAGTTCAACATAATCACTATCAACATTGACATGAAGTTGTGCAACTTTGCAGAGAGCTCTATTAACATGGCCTTTTTCTTTTTGTTCTACTTTCATATAATTACTTTGCATGTTATTTAATAATCATGTAAAAATTAATATAAGTCAAGTAAAGAATGCAAAATCTATAAATTTTTGTCCAAAAGAAGAATGAAAAAACATTGGGACAAATTAACTTACAACTTAAGAATGCAAAAGCTATAATTTTTTGTCCAAAAGAGCATTTTAAGCGCGAAGAATGATAAAACATTGGGATAGATAACTGACAAGAACTATTATATTACGTCAACTTCAACACAACTATGGATGTGTTGCACATTCTTGTCTAGTTCATCATGATCATTATCAACATCGACAACTCTATTGATATCAAGGAATTTTCATTTCCATGCTAATTTGATAAAATTACTTTGCATGTGGTTTAACCATCATGAAAAAAAAAATACAAAGAATTCAATAGTCAAGTAAAGAATGCAAGCTATAAATTTTTCCAAAAGAACATTTTCTAGATCACTCCAAGAATAAAGAAACTGGGTTGGATTCTCCTATGCTCAGATTTCAATCTACATATTAAGATGCATTTGTATACAAAATTTCCAATCAAGAAGAAAGGAGATCAATAGAGCCTCTTACCTCATCTAAATCTGTGGAATTATGCTCATTCTATGTAGAAACTATAGGCTTAACGGAGGTAACCAACTGCAAAAATTTCTCAGTGAGACCGTAAATGCAACTCATTACATGTTGGTACCCTTCATTTGAGTTGACATGATCAGGAGAGGATCTTACTAGGAATCTAACAAATTTCTATGAAATCTCTATTGAAAAACTAAATTTCCACTTCATCCTACTCTTAGATTTACTAGGATCTAGTGTTGCCATATAATTGACAATATCTTCTACACCTACTTCTCTGTTACTATTTTCCACCTAAAATATAATGTGAATTTCAACATATAGTTAGTTCAATAAAATACTTGAAATAAATAACACAATGAAAATTCAACCAAAAAACCATACACTTATTCCAATTTTGTCCATTTTGGCTTGCAACCTGCCTTAGCCAAATGTATATCCAGCCCTCACATTATCTCTTGCTCTCTTGCCTCTATTACTCTTTGTCAAATATTCTTCAGAACACATACTTTCTTTCAATACCTCCCACTATTTGGGAGATAGAGTGGAGTCTAACCTCTCTTTTTCCTCCATGATTATTTTTCTGCAATTGTATCTAAAATTTTTCATCAAAAGTCTCATTTTTTTCTTGTAATATTTTCTAGAGATTTTTCTACCAGTAGTCTCAAAAGAATTTTCCATTTTTTGTATAACATTTTCCACACATCATGGATCTTGCTCTGCAAAATTTGATTTGCAAATATCCAAATGGGCCCTACATCTTACACCCAACTTGGAGGCCCACCTTGCAATATTTGGCCTAATGGGTTCACCATCTCTTGATATCTCAACCAAGAATGGCTTCTTTCCTTCTAATTTTATTTATTTTTCATTCCTCACTATAGATCTGTATAAATCTTGACTCAATTTTTTCCTTTGGACAAAAGCAGACACATCTTATATTAAACCACTACCAATTTTTTTGGTTGATCCACTAGTTCAATCAAAAGTTGTAGATACAAGTACACTCTGAGGCACACTAGATGCAAGTGATCTCTTTTCATGAATTTCATTAACTGGAACTTCATGCTCCTTGGCCACATCATGTGTGGCATGAGTAGGTATAAGATCAGTACTGGTCTCTGCATATTTCACTTCAAACACATCCTTTAATCTTGAATAAATCATCTACAAAATTACTATTCCTTCTCTCTCAAGTTTTTCAATAATCTCTCTTAGACTTTGTGCTAAGAGATTATCATGAAATTGCAAGTCACCATGTGCTATATCAGGCTACACATCACCATGTGCTATATTAGGTTGCACATCACCATGTGCTATATCAGGTTGCACATCATCACAACTATTCTTTTCACCAATTGCATTTGTTGAAAAACAAATGTGTTGGCTTCTACAAGTTGGCAACACTTTATATTTTCTTTCCTTTTATTTTTTCTCTGCATTTTCTTTGCACTCTTTTTCTTTCCTATAAAACAAAAAAAAAATATCATATTATGTCTTATATACATAAAGCTCTTGCCTATAAAAATTTCATTAAACACTATTAAACAAATAATATACTACTTAGTGGATTTACAGCTTTCCTATTTTTCAAACCAAGACGTGATAAATATTCATTATTCTTTGCCACATTTTCTCTACGAAAGTGCTCATAATCTATCATTGAAATTTCAATATTATGATCACTATCATCTAATTTGTGCCTTAAAGTATTTTTCCTCATTTCTTGAATTCCAAACAAACAATAATGTATATATCACACGAAAACAACAAATGTTCCTTGAAAAAGAAAACATATACTTGATACACTTGATCTAAATAATGAAGAAAAATCAAACTAGAGACAACCACACAATTGTATTCAATAATATCAACAAACAACTAAAACCAAAATTTTAGCCACCAAATTATAACGTCTTCTCCATTGATATACTTCAAAATGATTTGACAATATGTATCAGAAATCTTTTCTCTTCAAAAAATTATCCTACTACTAATGATTTTTTGATTCGTTCTTGGTTTCTATTTTATAGATAGATAAGAAAAGCGAGAAGCTTTAGATTGTTTTATTTCAAAAAATGTCTTTTTAGTTACCTGAATCAAAAGGTCTTAATTATCGTTATTTACATGTGTTTACATAAAAGTAATGAAAGATAAGAAATGAAGAGAAATTATCAAATGTTGAAGTCCAAAGCACTCATAAGAAACCAACGTCTATTAGTCCTCATAAGGTACACATGATCATTCCAATATAGCAAGGTCCTATCTCCATGATAACATCTTCAATGTTCGGTACTTCACAATTTCTGACACCAAGCCTATTCTTCTATGGGAGCCAGATATGTATGCTCCCATTTGAACATTATATAATCATTGAGCCATTTATATTCCTATATCTCTGATACATAGGCAAGGTGAATTCTCCATCTGCTATCTAAAGATCCTCTAGTCTCTACAATGAAATTTGAGTGTCCAGAATCCAATGCAATCATCCTATCCAACATCAAATTAAAACTATGGACATTTATATCATGATCTTGTTGTAAATGAGCAATGCAATTCGGGACTACTTGTTTGAACTCACTTTTCCAACTGGTGAAATCTTTTAACTAATCATCTTCTCCAAGCATCCTAGGCATAAACCACTATTTGACTATATGGAAAGATTCTATTCTTGTAGTGATCTTCTGGCTCTCCCCTGACACATACTAGGACTCATTAATCACTAATTTCACCATCCTATTTATGGGATTTAAATTTGTAGGTGCATCTACACTTCTCTATAAGACCTTTCACAATGTGCTTAGTGTATGATGGATGGGTTACCATTTCTTAAAAAAAGATCGAAAATGAGAGCATGGGCGTTCATCTGTTCTACTACTTGGGATAGGGAAATATAACATTCATGCACCATTTATTCCTTCTCTATCACCATCTTGATTCTATGCTCCAAGAATTTTTCTAATGCTCCATAGATTTGTTTCCTTACTTCCTTTTTGGTCTCCTCATTGCACTTATTTAAGATTTATATTTCTTTCTTCAAGGCTTCTATTTGATTAGTGGAAACATCATTATTCTTTTGGGTTGAGGGCTGGTACACTACCATTTCAATACTTTTAGAAGGACCTTTCCCTTTTAGCTATTGCTTTAGCTTCACATTCTCTATAAACAACCTATTCACTTCATCATTGATATATGTTTGTGCTTTTTCATATTCTACAAGTTTATTCTCCAAACTATTGATAGTTGCTCGAGTGAACATAGCAGAATGCATAGTCATGGTAGCTACTTCTAAGGCCAAGTTATCTTTGAGGGTCTTGACCATTGCACTCCCTCTCATTTCTCATATAATTTCCAACAATTTTGGCTTCTCTATATTTTTCTTCTTAGCCCAAAAGGCTAAGGTCTCAATTCTTGGATTATATCATGTCCTACTCATGCCTTCCTCTGAATCAAACTCAGCCATTAACATGGGGTCTTCTTGATTTCTTACCTTATCAAGTAGGTACATCCTTGTCAAATCCATCCTAGGTATAAGAAAGATATTGCTTTTCAACACCATTTTCCTAGCTTCTTGTGGACTGATGCCAACATCATTTATCCTTAACTCATTGAAAGTTTGGGCCACAATTTGATCATGTTTAGATTCCTTGGCACCCATATTGTTTATCTCAACTCTGTCCTTAAACTCTTTCATTTTCATTTTAATCCAAAAGTCTTTGAATTTTGCGATGTTGATAAATTCATCATCCTCCATGAATCTAAAGGTTATAATCATTCTTTCATCATCATGCATCTCCTGCTCACCCTATGAATGCATATCCTTGAAATAATTATTTCATCATCATGCATCTCCTTCTCACCCTATGCATACATATCCACCCTCACCTCTGGCTTGTGTGCTTCAATTTCATGCTTTTGGAGTGGCTGATCGACTTCAACATCATCATTTAAGTGCCTTAGCACACTAGCCACCTCCTATGTATCTCCAACCTCTTCACTTATCTTGTATGATACAAGTGGATTTGGCTCTTATACCCTTTATCTCTTGGGAATTTATTGCTCTAGAGGTGATTCTAGAGAGGCATATTGCATTGAATTAGTGTCTAGAGGGGGCTCTGAGATTACAACTCCACTTTATCTTTTGGTAGGTAATTTGGTGGGATTCTCCAACTCTATTGTTGATTTACCATATAATTTCTCAAAATTATCAATCTTTAGGTTGATCCTCTTGAGGGGATCTATTTCATCTATATGAAATCCCAATAAATCAATGTTTGTCTTCCTCTTTTCTTCCTCTAATTTTTTTAATATCTTCCATTTTCTTCTCCTTTAAAATAATTATTGGAGATTCAAGCATTTTCTTATCACATCCTCCTCTTAATCAACCTCAATGGTGATCCCAGCCTTAGTGAGAATTTTTTTCCTCAAAAAATTAATGTGGCCTTTGTGGTCAAAGACCCTTTCTCCCCAAGACTCCAAAGAATATCTTGCTTTCAAATAATTTGCAACTCCTCAAGAGTATTAGATCCAATGGACAATTCTTCACATAAAGTCAAGTTAGGCAAGAATGTAACTTTCTTTTGTTTATGCATGACCTCCTTCTCCATCCATAACATTTTCCACATAAACTTTAAGAATTCCAATTAGAGAGGAACAAACTTGGGAAAAATATGTGGGACTTAGGGGAATCCATATACTCTTATTACTATAACATTTGGAAAAAAGAACCAATCACCAATTTTGTGGGTGTGCTCTTTCTCTAGCCTCAATTCCAAGGGTCTTAACAGTTGTAGTATTGGTTATGTAATCTTGGTGATATATGACCAAGCACAAAGATAATTCTTACTACAAAATAATCATGAAAAAATCGCATAGTTGCTCCTCTTACATCTATTATCCCACATATAACACCAAGTTTGAATAGGAAGTTGATCAACATGTTGATCAACCATTCCCAAACATATTCTCCTAGTCCATTTATCACTGTTCTAATATAGAATTAGGTGACACACCAAAGAGTAACATTTGAACATGATGGGGTCTTTATCTTCTCTTGCAAAAAATCTTCATGCAATTCTCTCTCAATGAAAGAAGAAAAAATATACTCAATATTTGTCTCAAGGTTTTGGATCCTCATGACCATCATCACTAGGCCTATTGGCATCTTCTCTTGAGAATCCATTCCAAGAATTTGACACAAGAAAAAATAGGTTCTCTTAAAATATATTTGAAAATCTTCTACAGGAAATGGCTCAATGTGGGAAGGGGAGATAGGTATTCTTATGTTATTTTCACCCTTCTTCATGTGCATAGGGAGTTCATCACTCTTATAAGTTTTCCTCAACCTATTGTACTACTCACTTTTCTGAAATTCAATTTTAGCAAGGGCTTGTTTATTCAAGTTGAAACAATCTACACTGATAAACTTGGTTAATACCACCAGTGGTGAACCGTCTGTCATCCTTATGGTTCTGGTGTTTGGATGATAGTTTTGTGCCAATACTCTAATGAATTCAACATCTATAAAGACATTCAAGACTACCATCTTGGCTAGGTCTAGAGTTCAAGGGTTTGACACTGGGATTACCAAAAAAAATCCCACCCAGGGATGGGAATGATTGCATCTCAAAAGTTGTGAGCTATGTCTCTAAACACTTTCTTAAATCCTCTATCTATTGAATCAAGTAAATTTTCTAGTATGGATCATTTTAAAGGCCTTTTCTTCACCTTGGGGTCTTCCTTCTTACTCACAGGTTCACTCTTCTTAGGTGGAATGGTGTAAAATTTTTACTTTTGAATTTTCTAAGCCCTTAATTGCATATGCTAGTCAATCAAATGCTTTAGAATTACTTAGAAAGAGTGTTTGTGCACTTACCTTATGATATAGTAGTTGTAGAGCTTTTCTTCCTCAAAATCCTTAGCCCTTGGCATGACAATCCTTTTGTAAATGATTACAAAACAATTCTTAAAATTCTAGATATAATTGCTTCTAAACTCATTCATTTTGACATTAATGTCTACTACGTTCAAAATATTTCATAATTTTCCCATATTTTAATTTTAAATATATGTCGTTAATCTTAGAAGATCAAATGGTTCATGATAATCAAATAATTACTGTCATAGTTGACATAAATGATTTTCCCAACCTGTATTGTAGTACCTCCATCACTTCTCTTAACAGTTGTGGGATGGTGGTGTCACGTAATATACTTATTTAGGCTATCCCACTATACTATGAGCTTTATTTATGTTATCACTTTTCTACTGCAAATTTGTGGTTCTCATACCGCCATAATGCATGCTTATTTTATGTTGTAGTTTGTTCATTGTGGGATAGTGGGCTATACATCCTTATACCACCATACTACAAGTACCTTTTAAAATTTTAAAATATGTTTATACCCGGGTGGTAGGTTATATAGCTACATATCAGCATACCAAACACTTACTTTTGCTTTATAGATTGTTGATCATGGGATAGTAGGTTACATAACTTAACACCTCCTGTTCCATGTTATTTTAATGCCATTGTTTTTTGACTATGGCACAACGAGTTAACCTTTGATAGTTAAGTTGAGATCATACTACCATACCACAGCTTTTATTTATATAGTCACTACTTGTCGTGAGGTAGCGATGTACTTCTATACTCAAGAGACTTGTCACTACCATGTCTCACACACATCTTTTATGAATTTCATCGTATAGCAGTATTTGGTTACATCTTATTTTGTACCCCACCATACCGCTGATGGACCTTATCGCTGAACAACTACTCCCACAGGGGTGCAGTAATGAATTTTTTATGAATTTAAAGGCACTAGACACATCTTATTTAAGCATATATGATGATTTCTTAAATATTTGGAACTGTATGGGGTTTTCAATGTCAATCAAACCTAAAAGGTTATTTTTTTATGTGTCTAGTGAGAATGTTCAAGTAACACAAGGGTTCACTTATTGGTTTTAAAGTTTGCCAAGGTGGTAGAACTAGGAAAATTTTGGAGGTTCCAATATTGATGAAGTGAGAAAGATAGTAAAGGAAAGTGGTATTCATTTTCTTCCGAACTTAGATTTGCATTCTACATTTTTGATTGACCAAGTTAGAAGCCAAAAGGACATTGTAGTTTCTTAAAAGTTTGAGGTGGATCAAGCAATAACATGATCTAGGTACCATCGTGGTTCCAAGGTATTGGCTATGTGGGGAGTAGACCCAAGGACTCAAAAGCCAAAATTTCTTGAGTTGGTTGAAGAAATGAGAGGAGGGGCACAAGTAAAAACATTGAAGAATACATTAGCAATAGAGGCCACAACATTAATTGTGCATGCTCCAATGCTTTCCCAAGATGTAAGAAAGAATTTGGCTAAAGAAAATCAAAAGCTGGTGGAAAATGAAACAACATTAACTACTAAGTACAATGCAGGGAGGTAGACAAGGGGAGAAGCACTACAAGTTGATGAGGAGATTTAAGTCGGGTGGTTAATTGACTAGCACCTTTTTCATTGATGTTAAAGGGGGAGAATTGAAGCAATAAAACATAGCATGATCCAAAACAACATGACAGTACTAAAGTTAGGGGCAACATAACAATAAGGGGGAGCATGATAGGGAATTCTACTTGTCTTTTGACACAAATTGTTTAATAGTATAGTTTAAATATTTTTTTCACCTAATGTTAAGATATCTATATGTATCATTAAATCATATATGTTCATTATTGTTTCCTTCACACAAGTATATTCAATGCATGTTGAAGCTAGAAGTTGTATTACAAACTAAAGCTATCAAAATATCAAATAAATGACTACAATTTATTGATAGGATTTTAATGAGTTGTTTACTTTCATAGGTATCTTGTTGCACTATTTGATACCTTTAGACCTTGATTTCTTCTTGAACCATAGATTTTTGGTTCATAGGGATTCTCTAACTCTTCTAGGGTTTTCACCTAAAAGGAGAGAAGTAGGCCAAAAATTCTAATGGTTCATTCAATTTAATGTTATTTGTTATGTTGTCTAACCTAAATGAAGCTAACTAAATGCAATTGATTGATCTAGAAGAATGAAAGCGAATTGAAAACTAAGATTTACAATATGTTTGAAAATGCATTGTGATATGGAAACAACTAAGTAAATGAAGAAATTATGCAGAACAGATTGGAAACAAATGATTTTGAGTGCACCTAGATGAAGTGTGATGAATCTGGAGTGTTCTAGATGCTCATTGAAATTACTAATTTTTCACAGTGGGACTCATTCGCCTAGGGTGGCGAATTAGTCCTCCTCCTGGTGAAAAAGTGTTGGGAACAAGTTTCTATCTATCGAGATCCAAAATCTGAAAAAATTCATATTTTCAGTCCTAAGGTGGGACTCATTCACCATACGCAGAAAATCAATCCTCTCCCAAATTTTTGAAAAGTTAGGAGACAACTCTACAACACCAGATTTGGAAAAATTTTCTTGTCGGGTTGTCGAAGTTGATTCTACAAAAAACACACAGAAAACCCACTCCAAGCTTGAAATAGAGTAAAGTTGACTTGAATCATACTTAAGTTGACTTGAAGCACCTAGTTGACTTGTAAACCAATCTTCAACATCAAAAAGCTTGTCACATTTGCACACCTAGGTCTACACACAAACATGCAATGGGGAAAAATGGTTTAAGGTTGGTGAATAGGGGTTTTCCTTGGTCAAACCCAATTTTTGGTAATCAAACCTTTAATAAAATAATGAAATGCAAAGGAATGATAAAATAACAACATGCAATTGCTATCAACTTACCAAACCCTTGATGATCCAATTCTAAAGTAATGTCAATGGTTGCTTCAAAGCTCTTGAATAGTGCTTGAAAAGATGTTGTAAAATGCTTAAATTCTTGAAATATGAGATTAAATGCTTGAATGAGTGAGGAGATTGTAGGAGGATGTAAAATGAGGTGAAAATCACATATTTATACACACTTGTGCCTTAGTTACCTATTCATACCTCATCATAGGCCGACATCAAGTGATTTTGAAAAAAATCCCAAAAGGAAATTTAAAATATTTTTAATTTAAAGCCAAGGGGGAATCATTCGCCACCAATGGAGAATGGGTCCCACCTAGGACCTAAAAGCAAGTGTCGGGAAATATGTTGTATTTAATGTTGCTTGTCAGGATAATACTCAAAAATACACTTAATTAAGCATATGAGAGCATAAGGGGGGAAAATAAAGCATGAAAAAGGGATAAATAGTGAATTTATACCTACAAGAGTGTGAAAGCTTGTTACAAGATTTTACAACACTTCAAAATAGGACTTGTTGATGAGTAAAAAGGTGATTTTTAGGTGAATTGTAATTAATAGAGTCTAGAAGAATGTAGAAATGTCTTACAACACTTCACAACACCTTCACAAGACGTCATTCTTTGAGTTTTAGTATCCAAATAAGCATGTTCAAGCCATGTTAAAACATAAAATTAGAGAAACATAGTTCCAACACCATGAAACAAGACCTAAAAGGCCATGAAAATGATAAGGGGCCATTTTTCTATGGCACATTTTTCCCCCACTTTAGTGAGAGGATGAACTTGCTTCAAACTCACACTAAAGTAGCCATGAACATTGAGAAGAGGGTTCAAATGCACTTAAGTTAGTAAGATGGACTACAATAGTTAAGAGGGATGATCAAGCCCCCAGGATGAAGATCCCATGGAAAAATAAGCATAAGAACAAAGGAACAAACAAGTGTTGAAATGAATCGGGTGAAAAAGAGAATGTGTACTCACTCTGGGGCGATAGAACACAGGATGGTCCACCGGGTGAGAAGTCCCAAATTTACTCACTCTAGGGCCACAAAACTAGTTGTCTGCAGGTTGAGAAATCCCAAAAGTAAAATGCATATGCTGGTTGGTATGCACTCACAAACACAAAAGTGGCTATGGGGAAAAGTCATGCCGCTAGGTGGGCTTCCCACTCAACCATGCCAAAGTTATACCTGTTGATAACTTTAACAAGGAACCACAAGGAAAAAAATGCTATGAACAAAAAGACAAAGTACCATAGTCATGCTTAGTTCATGCAAGGTCAGTCACTTAGGGAACATTGTGTCTTATGTCTCCAAGAGAGGACTAATCAAGGAATAGTATATTCACAACTTAGGGGATGAAGTGCATCGTATCAGGCCACCAAGAGGAATGTAATATGCTTAGTTTGATCACACTTATGAAAGACATCACACCTAATGTCATCCACAAAGTGACAAACACATCACGTAAACGAAAAAGTTGCACTAGGAACCAAGAATGCAAATGAATTGATGGTAATGTATACCCCCCACTTTAAAGGAATTGCTACACATTGTTCTGTGAGAAATTACTTCAAAGTAGATAAGAAAAGAAAATGCAAAAAGAAAACAAGACATGATAGCTAACTTGGAAATCCCTATGCCAAGTCATATGTTTCGAAGCTAGGCTGCATCATGTTAAGGAAAAATGAAAAAAAAAGAAAGGGAATTGACCCCCTGATAAGAAATCACACCAAAGACATAACAGATCTATGGATTTGAGGTTAGTATATTCGTTGTTGCAATGTGTTTATGAAAGAGCACAAAACTGTCATCATTCCCCAAAGTACATAGAACTAGGAGAATGATACAAAGAGAGTGAAATCAAAAGAAAAAAAAAATTGTTTTGGGTCAACATGGAAGAGATATTGCGGTCTTGATGCCTTGCATCATCCCCAAAAGGAAAAGAAAAGTGAAACGAAAGAAAATGAGAGAGGTGAAAGAAAATGAAAAAGCTTTTGGGTCAACATGAAGGAGACATTTTAGCCTCAATGCTTTGCATCATCCCCAAAAGGAGAACACAAAAAAAAAGAGAAAAAGACAAAGACCTTGTGGGTCAACATGGAAGAGACATAGGGCATCTCTACACTTTGGGTCATCCTCAAAAGGAAAACACAAAAAAAAGTGAAAAAGAAAAGGATCTTTTGGGTCAATCATGGAAGAGACATAGGGTGTCTCTACGCTTTGCATCATCCCCAAAAGGAGAACACAAAACAAAAAATGAAAAAGACAATGTACAACATATAGAAGAAGAGAGATATGAATAGAAGTGTACAAAGAGAGGATATATCAAATGTACGATACGGGGGAACACAATACACACATGAAAATTTAAAAAGGACAAAGGGACAAGTAATGCAAATTTAAGTAAACAATTAACTAAGTTATTGGTTTCTGAATTTTAAATGGATAAGAAAAAAAGGAATAACATAGGTAAGAGACAAAGACAAATGCATTAGAAGGACAAGGATAACAACTTCTTGCCTTCCACAAAGTGTAAGGACAAGAATGAGCCAAGGTGAGTGATGGGAATGGATCATGCAATAGTTAGAATAGGGAATTTTACAACTATGGCATGATGAGGGTATTATAGTGTTTTAAAGTATGACAGGGAGGCAATCAGTATCAGTGAAGTGATACTTATCCAATATGCCCTTCAATGTCTAAAATTCTTCAATATAATGTCCAAGGATGTGATGATATTTTCAAAATGGTATGTTAGAGTATTTCAGACAAATAACCAACCTATTCATAGGTGGTAAAAGTATAAGACCTTTGTTTAAGAGCAGTTGAAGTCTCCTTTCACATTCAGGTGGAGGATGTGTGGGAAACTTAGTCTTTTTGAGTTTGTAAGGTCATTTCCACTTGCTAGATTCACCTTTTTCATGAATAGGAGGAAGAGGACCCATGGGGATCCTAACATCCTTTTCATTAGGACATGTAAGGAAAATTAGATGCGGAAAACAATTCTCCTATCGTCAATACCTCAGGAAAGAATGCAGATATACTTTTAAATTTTAAAATTATAGTCTAAATAAGATGCACTATGAAACAAATAATAGAAACAGAGTATTTGACAATCACACATGAACACCAGATATACGTGGGAAAACCCTTACGGGAGAAAAACCCACCACACCAAGAGAAATCACTTTGTATTACAGTAATGGAGATTACATACAAATGACAGACTTATCTTTCTGGTGTCTATTTACAGCAACATTCACCATGAACAAACTTGTACAAGAACCTTCACATTACAGTCATCACAAAATAGAAATCATTTACTGATCATACGAAAATCTATAGAATCAACCAACCAATCACAATCTGCAATCACAGAGTATATCCTTGTAGTTCCATGTCCGTCAAGCTCCCTCATAGAACCGTCACAATGAACATACTTCCAACTATTCCGATTCGGCTTCTCCTATTGGTTCACGAGACTCCACATAGGACTGTCAAAACGGTTAGAAGAAAACATACTAAGTTGGCATCTCGGTGAGACACTAACAGTGTCTCGCTGATGCCACATAACCTTCATATCAACGTCGCCAAGAGTAATCATTTTCGCTAAGATGTTCTATCAAGCTTTCAGTGTTACGCCAAAACACCAAGCAGTCGCCCAGACCTATCGCTTTTGCCAGGAGATCATAGCGAGTCACCAAAGGTTATACATAAGTCACATATTATACCGAGCTCCAAAGAATAGTTAGAAAGACATACCGATATCGGTAAGAGGTCTCATCGAGCAACACTAAGATACAATGAATGCATACAACTATTGGCAAGACCAATCACCTTCGCTGAGACATTACGCCGAATACAGACAAGTCATACCGAGCTCCAATCACAAGTCGGCAAGACTTAACACCCTCGCCGAGAGGTTTCTCTGAGATCCTTTGTGTTACACCGAACACCAAATAGTTGGCAAGACTTAACACTCTCACCAAGACCTTTCCCTGATCGCTTTGAGATACTCCGATGAACATTTGGATGTGTCCTTGTCGGCGTGACCATCACTATTCACTAAGACCTCACACCAGGATCTTTATGTTACGACGAAGACATCATATGTATTCCTATTGGCGAGACATTTTCACTTTGCCGAGACATCTTAACGAAACAAACATGTTACTCTGATGACTTCAATATGTTATCTCGTTGGTGAGACATTGGCTATTCGCTGAGACTTCTCACCGAACCGACATAGGTTATCCCAAAGCCCGTGGTCATCATGAGTCTCCCCAATTTATGATTGAATGGCCTGTCGGCCAAAGAACTCCACGCGATAAGAGGTCATAGCGAATACACTATGTCACAGCGAAGGCTCCAAAGAATAAGCATTCGACAAGACTTTTGCAAGGTCATAACGACCTGTTCAAAATAGAATGTATCAAAGCTGCTAGTCGGCCAGACATGATATATGTCATACCGACTTGGCTTCTAAAGAGGTTTCAACCTATATAGATTGGGGCATATTTCCAACAATCTCCCACTTGACGAAGATCATACAAGCACCTCCAGAGCACAATTAAAACTTACTAAAAATCATGGGCACTAAGGCCCATTGAACTAGCACACCACCTAAACTTCTATGTGCTCACTGGCTTCATCAATTCATCTGCAACATTCTCCAGAGTATCAATTTTTTCCAAATTAACCTTTCCATCCTCAACCATATCTCGTACAAAGTGGTACTATACATCAATATGTTTTGTCTTGGCATGGAAAGTTGGATTCTTTGCTAGACAAATTGCACTTTGACTGTCACAGAAAATTGTTATTTCCCCTGCATCAAAACCAATGTTAGAACACAAAAATTTCAACCATACGGCTTCTTTACAAGCATGAGTAGCTACCATGTATTCAGCCTCCGTAGTGGACAAAGCAACTACAGCCTGCCGCTTGCTCATCCAACTCACTGCACCACCATTTATCATGAAGATGTATCCATTGGTGGACCTCCTGCTGTCAATGTCCCCTGCCCAATCAGAATCCACATAGCCTTGAATACTAAGAGTCCTCTGTGATTCAACCAAATTCCCATGGTAACACAAAGAAAAATCTGAAGTTCCCTTCAAATATTTGAAAACTCTCTTTACAGCATCCCAATGTGTTCTTCCAGGATTAGCCATAAACCAACTAAGAACTCCCACTGCTTGGGCAATGTCTAGCCTTGTATAGACCATTGCATACATGAGACTGCCAACCGCACTAGCATAGCGTACACTGGTCATATCCTCCATCTCAGTAGGAGATTTTGGATAGTCCTCAATAGATAGCTTCATTCCCTACATGACTAGAACCACTAGTTGTTTGGAATCATTCATACAAAATTTCTCAAGAACAGTCTTGACATACTTACTTTGACTGAGCTAAAGCTTTCTATTCTTCCTGTCCCTGGTTATCTCCATCCCTAGAATATACCTTGCTACACCAAGATCCTTCATTTCGAACTTAGCAGACAACTAAGACTTAAGATCAGAAATCATTAGCTTACTATTGCCTATGAACAACATATCATCAACATAGAGAGTAATAATAAGAACTCGATCATTTTCAGCTTTATAATATACACAGTGATCAAATTTTGATCTCACAAATCCCAAAGACAATACAAAATTATCAAATTTCTGGTACCACATTCTGGGTGACTGCTTTAACCCATACAGAGACTTCTTTAATTTGCATACCAGTTTTTCTTTACCTTTTTCAACAAAGTGCTCAGGCTGGGACATATAGATTTCTTCTTTAAGATCACCATGAAGAAATGTTGTCTTCACATCCATCTGTTCGACCTCTAAATCATATGATGCTGCAAGTGACAAAAGAAATCTGATAGATGTTAGCTTTGCTACAGGAGAAAATATTTCCCAATAATCAATTCCCTCGACCTGGGAATAACCCTTTGCAACTAGTCTTGCCTAGTACTTTTCTACACTGCCACCCAGACCAATCTTTTTCTTAAATACCCATTTGTAGCCCACAGCTTTCCTGCCTTTAGGCAAGGGCACCAAACTCTAGGGCTCATTCTTTTCTAAAGATGCCATCTCTTCTTCCATGGCTTCTAACCAAGAGTCTGATTCAGACATTTTAAATGCCTCTTTTATAGTCCTAGGCTCATCAGTGCTAGAAATTAAAACATAGGTACAAGTAGAATCAATCAATGAGAACCCATACCTATCTGGTTGTTTCCTTTCTTGGGTTGACCTCCTCACTAGCTGAGGCTGAGGTTCTTCTTCAGAACTTTCATAACTGCTTGAGCTCTCCTCAGTTTCAGGTACATTTTGAATTTTCAATTCCTCTTTCTCTGGTGTAGGAGGAATTATTGC
Organism: Sequoia sempervirens; assembly: GCA_007258455.2. Lineage (NCBI taxonomy): Eukaryota > Viridiplantae > Streptophyta > Pinopsida > Cupressales > Cupressaceae > Sequoia > Sequoia sempervirens. Next base: position 498,167,854 of record VDFB02000017.1, read on the forward strand.
TACATCCTTATTGTTTTTTGACTTTGTCTCTGACTGCAGATCCAAGGTGGAAGGTTTCATCTCATGAAAGATTACACTTCTGTTATATATAACCTTCTCTGTATTAGGATTCCAAAGCTTGTATTCTTTTATGACAGCGCTATAGCCAATAAAAATACATTTGACAGGCTTGTTCTCCAATTTAGATCTTTTTACATCTGACACATATGCATATGCCTCATAGCCAAAGACTCGAATATGTCTAAGAGAGGGCTTCTTATCAGACCACACTTCCAAAGTTTTTTTCTCAACAAGAGCAGAATTTGGAGAACGATTAATTAAATAACTTGCAGTAGATACAGCCTCAGCCCAAAACTTCTCCTCCAAGCCAGCACTACTGAGCATACATCGTGCTCTCTCCATCACTGTCCTATTGAACCTTTCTGCAACTCCATTCTATTGTGGAGTATAAGGTGTAGTCTTATGTCTTTTGATTCCATGGTCTTTACAATATCTCTCAAATTCATCAGAAAAAACTTCACCGCCATTATCAGTCCTTAAGCATTTTATTTTTCTACTAGTCTGATTTTCAACAAGATTTTTAAATTCTTTAAACCAACTGAATACTTCTGATTTACTTTTCAGAAAATAAACAAATGCTCTTCTTTAATAATCATCAATGAATGACACGTAGTATCTTGACTTAGACAAAGAAGGAACATCCACTGGACCAAACACATTTGAATGAATATAATCTAGAAAACTAGAAGATTTATGAGGACTGGAATAAAATGAAACACGGTGCTGCTTTCCATATATACAATGTTCACAAAATTCAAAATCCAAATTACAATCATCAAGCCCCTCAACCAGGTTTTTATTCTTCAAGGTTTTTAAACCTTTTTCTCCCATGTGGCCTAGCCTGTCATGCTAGAGCATAGTCTTCTCTGCTGGAAGTTTTACTTCCATAGAGTTTACATAATTAGGGATAGTTCCCTCTTTACCTTCAAGAGTAGCTTTCAGTGACTTTCCAGAGACACTGTTACATTGAATAGCATGTGCATCCAGCTTGTATAGGGTACCAATTCGAGCACCTCTAGCTAGCACCATTGAACCTCTAGTCATCTTGCAGCCATTTCCTTAGAACATGACTTGTACTCTGATATCGTTAAGCTTACTAACAGATAACAAATTTTGAGCCAGAATTGGTATGTGCATTACATCATTAATTCCCTTTACTTTGCCATCAGGAAATTTGATTCTGACTTTTCCACGGCCAACAATCTCTAAAGTAGAATCACTTGCCAAGTACACCTTTCCACCATCGTATTCTTCATACTTCATGAACTAGTCTCTATGAGACGTCATGTAGAAAGATGCTCCAGAATCAATCAGCTAGACATCATTTGATGCCTGTGTGCCAAGGCAGCAATGAAGGCATCTGCATCACTATGAGAAGAGTCATTTTCGGAAGTATACTTCTTCTTCTTCTTCTCCTCTTTACAATCCTTTCGGACATGACTAGGTTGCCCACAGTTCCAAAACTTCACCTTCGACTTATTGCCAGGAGACTTTGATCTCCCCTTTGATTTCGATTTGAACTTCTTGTCCTTCTTCTTGCCTTTCGCCTTCGGTCTTCCTCTGACAGCAAGAGCTTTCTTCACCATATCAGAAGATTTCCTTCTCATCTCTTCTGACAACAAAGAACCAACAACATCTTCCATCTTGAAACAGGATGTTGTACTCCCAATAGCCATCACCAGATGATCCCATGAGTCTGGAAAAGAACACAATAGAAGCATATAGCGATCCTCTTCTTCAGTCTTTACACCAACAGATGTCAATTGAGCAATCAACATATTAAATGCGTTCAAATGATCAGCCATAGACCCTCCTTCCTGCATTCTCAAAGAATACAACTTCTACCTCAGGAACAGTTTATTCACCAAAGATTTCCCCTAATAAATAGACGCCAGTCTATTCCACAAGGAAGATGCAATCTTCTCCTCATGCACATTCAGAAGGACTGAATCTGCCAAATAGAGCCTTATCAGCCCCTTAGACTTCCTATCTGCAAGGTCCCAATCTTCTTGCTTCATGCCTGTAGGTTTCACTCCAGACACAATAATCTAAAGATCACGATCCACCAAGAGATCCTCCATCTTGAGTTTCCACAACTCAAAGTTACTGCTATTGAATTTCTCTATTTCAATCTTCCCAGACGTGCTAGCCATCTCAACCTGTAATAAGAAATAAAAAAACTCTACAAGACTCCCACTAAACATAATTGACTCAAAAAACCTAACGTACCCACAAGGATAACACAACTGGCCAGGCTCTGATACCACTTGTAAGGAAAATTAGATCCAAAAAAAAATTCTCCTATCGTCAATACCTCAGGAAAGAATGCATATATACTTTTAAATTTTATAATTACAATCCAATTAAGATGCACTATGAAACAAATAACAGAAATAGAGTATTTGACAATCACACATGAAGACCAGATATACGTGGGAAAACCCTTACAAGAGAAAAACCCACCACACCAAGAGAAATCACTTTGTATTACAGTAATGGAGATTACGTACAAATGATAGACTTATCTTTCTGGTGTCTATTTACAGCAACATTCACCATGAACAAACTTGTACAAGAACCTTCACATTACAGTCATCACATAATAGAAATCATTTACTGATCATACAACAATCTGTAGAATCAACCAACCAATCATAATCTGCAATCACAGAGTATATCCTTGTAGTTCCATGTCCGTTGAGCTCCCTCACAGAACCATCACAACGAACAGACTTCCAACTGTTCAGATTCAACTTCTCCTATTGGTTCACAAGACTCCACATAGGATGGTCAAAACGGTCAGAAGAAAACATATTGAGTTGGCATCTCGGTGAGACACTAATAGTGTCTTGCCGATGCCACATAACCTTCATATCGACATCACCAACAGTAATCATTTTCACCAAAATGTTCTATCGAGCTTTCAGTGTTACGCCAAAACACCAAGTAGTTGCCTAGACCTATCGCTTTCGCCAGGAGATCATAGTGAGTCACCAAAGGTTATACAGAAGTCACATATTATACCAAGCTCCAAAGAATAGTTGACAAGACATACCGATATCGGCAAGAGGTCTCATTGAGCAACATTGAGATACACCAAAAGCATACAACTATTAGCAAGACCAATCACCTTCGCTGAGACGTTACGCCGAATATAAACAAGTTATACCGAGCTCCAATCACAAGTTGGCAAGACTTAACACCTTCGCCAAGACGTTTCTTTGAGATCCTTTGTGTTACACCAAACACCGAACGGTCGGCAAGACTTAACACTCTCACCAAGATCTTTCCCCAATCAATTTGAGATACTCTGATGAACATTTGGATGTGTCCCTGTTAGCATGACCATCACTATTCGCTAAGACCTCACACCGGGATCTTTATGTTACGAAGAAGACATCATATGTATTCCTGTCGGCTAGACATTTTCACTTCGCCGAGACATCATAACGAAACAAACATGTTACTCCAATGAATTCAATATGTTATCTCGTCAGTGAGTCATTGGCTATTCGCTGAGACTTCTCACTGAACTGACATAGGTTATCTCGAAGCCCATGGTCGTCATGAGTCTCCCCGATTTACAATTGAATGGCATGTCGGTCAAAGAACTCCACGTGATAAGAGGTCATAGTGAATACACTATGTCATAGCAAAGGCTCCAAGGAATAAGCATTCGGTAAGACTTCTGCAAGGTCACAGCGACCTGTTCAAAACAGAATGTATCAAAGCTGCTAGTTAGCCAGACATGATAGATATCATACCAACTTGGCTTCTAAAGAGGTTTAAGCCTGTATTGATTGAGGCATATTTCCAACATGACATAATGGTTGCTCACATGGAAGGAGAATGTTTAAGTTAGGAGGATAATTCAAGATCACTCTTCCAACATCCTGAAGTCTACCAGGTTGAAGAGGATGTCTATCAAAATGAGAAGGATATTGATATCCTAGTCCTGTTGTGTGTGCTTCAGTTGATTATTGTTCAAGAAGTTGATGGATGTCATCTTCATGTTTTCTGTCACAACCTTGTTTACTTAAGATGGTGAAGCCTTTACCATATGTCGTTTCAAGGTTGATAGAAGTATTGGTCATTTTGTGATCATAAAAGGGTTGTGAATTTGAGTGGTTAGAGGGACTAGGTCCACTTGAGGGAGGAACCATAGGTCCTATAGTGACTTCAGGATGTAAGTATGCAAAGTGATCAGGGGGTGCAGCAGTGGGAAGATCTTGTGACCTCCTAGAGGGATAAAAGGTTGCATTTGCTTCTAAGTTATCAAGGAAATCATTGTAGAACTTGTTCATTTTAGTATCATCTTCTCCAATGATTTCTACTTCATGTGGAGGACAATCATGAGGAGTTAAAGGAGAATGAGGTTGTTCAAGGTCATTAGGTTCATAGCCAAAGGCACAATTGGACATGTCTACCAATGAATTTAATGAATTCCAAAACTTATTGAAAGAGAATTCCATAATGAAAATAAACTAAGAGGCAATAAATAATGCAAAATAAATATTTTGGAAAGTAAAACAGAATGCAGAAATAGGAAGCAGTAATGCAAAAAAATGTTAAAAAGATTACAAAGATGTTGAAAAAGTGTAGAGGGGCTGATTCACCCTAGGTGGCAAATGAGTCCCAGTATGCAGTTTTTTTGTATTTTTCAAAAATTTGACGATGATTTTAATGTCCTACAAATGCAAACAATGATGCAGGATGCAAAATTTATATTTTTTCAAGGAGATGCAATGCAAGAATGAAATATAAATGAAGTTGTCACTAATGCAAGATAAAATGTCCTAGGATGCAAAAAAAAAAATGTACTCATTGAACGTTAATGCACATGCAAACTAGGATGCAATATGAAATAAAAAATGTAAAGTGCTCAAAAATCAGGTTCACCAAAATGAACTGTAGATTTTTAGTTCCTAGGGCTTCTCTAACTCTTCTAGGGTTTTTCACCTAAAAGGAGAGAAGTAGGCCAAAAATGTTAATGGTTTATTTAATTTAATTTTATGTGTTATATTATCTAACCTAAATGAAGCTAACTAAATGCAATTGAATAATCTAGAAGAATGAACACAAATGCAAAACTAAGATCTACACTATGTTTGAAAACACACAGTGATATGCAAACAACTAAGTAAATGAAGAAATTATGCAGAACAGAAAGGAAAGGGATGAATCTAAGTGCACCTGGATGAAATGTGTGATGAATCTGGAGTGTTCTAGATGCTAGTTGAAATTAATTATTTTTCACAGTGGGACTCATTCGCTTAGGGTGGCGAAGTAGTCCTCCTCCTAGTGAAAAAGTGTTGGGAACAAGTTTCTATTTGTCAGGATCTGAAATTTGACAAAATTTAGATTTTCAGAACTAAGGTGGGACTCATTCACCTCAGGTGGCGAATCAATCCTCTTCTAAATTTCTAAAAATTTAGGAGACAACTTTACAACACCAAATCTGGAAAAGTCTGCTTGTTGGGTTATAGAAGTCAATTCTAATAAAAACCCTCTCCAAGCTTGAAATAGACTTCAACTAAATTGGAGCACCTAGTTGACTTGTAAACCAATCTTAAATATCAAAAAGGTTGTCAAATTTGCATACCTAGGTTTGCAAGAAAACATGCAATAGGGAAAAATGGTTGAAGGTTAGTGAATAGGGGTTTGCCTTGATCAAACCCTATTTTTGGTAATCAAACCTTTAATAAAATAATGAAATGAAAAGGAAGGATAAACTAAAAACATGCAATTGCTATCAACCTACCAAACCCTTGATGATGCAATTCTAAAGTAATGTCAGTGGTTGCTTGAAAGCGATTGAATAGTGCTTAAAAGGATGTTGTAAAATGCTTGAATTCTTGAAATATGAGATGAAATGCTTGAATGGGTGAGGAGATTGTAGGAGGATGTAAAATGAGGTGAAAATCACACCCAAAAGGAAATTTAAAATATTTTGAATTTGAGGCCAAGGAGGACTCATTCACCACCCATGGAGAATGGGTCCCACCTAGGACCTAAAGACAAGTGTCAGGAAATATGTTGTATTTAATGTTGTTTGTCAGGATAATACTAAAAAATACACTTAATTAAGCATATGAATGCATAAAGGGGCCAAATAAAGCATGAGAAAGGGATAAATAGTAAATTTATGCGTAGAAGAGTGTGAAAGATTGTTACAATACTTTACAACACTTCAAAATACAACTTGTTGATGAGTAAAAAGGTTATTTTTAGGTGAATTGTAACTAATAGAGTCTAGAAGAATGTAGAAATGTCTTACAACACCTTCACAAGACGTCGTTCTTTGAGTTTTAGTACCTAAATAAGCATGTTCAAGCCATGTTACAACATAAAATTAGAGCAACATAGTTCCAACACCATGAAACAAGACCTAAAAGGCCATGAAAATGACAAGGGGCCATTTTTCTATGGAACACTTCTTTTCATATCTAGTAGTTCTAGAGAAGTTAGAAAAGTCTAATTTGTAGAAAACATATAAGAGATACAAGAAATTATATTCTAAATAAACAAAATTAATTTCAACCAAAGTAAGAAAACTAAGAAGAATGATTGAACCTACATTTAAATGCACTTCAAATCAATAGTGAACATATTAGGTCTTGTATACAATGTACCAATATAATAATGATTACATTCATAAATGTATTAGTAAAACAACAGTGAATAATCACACCTATACTTAGATCTTTATTACATTTGATAATAAATTACACCATAAATATAAAAAAAAATTAGGTGACAACCTAACAAGTTAAGGTGACAAAACACCATCATAATCATCTATATTGCCAGCAAGACCAGAATCCTGATCACTTGTATCTACATCTACATGATTTTCTTCCTCATACTCAACTGTGACATGGGTCTATGCAAGATCATGGGGATCTAAAAAGTGGCGATGTGAAAAAAAGGAATTTTTAACATGCCCAAAAATGTAAAATTCATTCCTTTGACTTTTTGCAAGCCCAAGTACAATATCCATTTTGGTTTGGTAATACCAAACCAAAATAGATATCTAATTCTCAACGAATATTTGTTTAGTTTAAGTTAGAGTTTATAATTCTATCGGGTCAGCCTTGACCAATTGTTTAATTTTATATATTATAATAATTTTTTAATATATTTATCATATACAGATTAAATTAAAAAACATTATACTAATGTTTGTTAATTCAATATTATATCATAATATATTTAATATATTATAATATTTTATTTTATTATAATATTAAATATTATATCTTAAATGTAATATTAAATTTATTATATTTTATGATTATATTATATTATAATATCAAATGCGATGGACTTACTTCAAAATTACAACTTTCTTCATTCTATTGCTAACAAAATTGTGAAGGAAAAATATCTACAAGATGGGGATTTGTTGCAGAGTGTCCAAGGTTATGATCTTACTCATGGGAAAGGTTTTATTGGTGGCCTTTTTCCTAGACACTATCTCTACCACAAGTAGTAATATATTGACACCTATGAAGCTTTCAAACTCTCTCTTCTCAGAGGCTCCTTGGCTTACTTGTATCAAGCATTGAGCAGGTTTCATTTTGATTTCGACAAGGAGGAGATTGATAGTTTCAAAAGGAAATATCACACACTTTATTTTCCTCTATCTCACTAGTATGTTAAAGGTCTACAAAAAGTAGTTTCCATGCCAAATAATCATATTAAAAGGTTGAACATGCAAATTCTAGACATTAATATCATAGTGCATTCACAGGCATAGGCTGCAAGTCAGAATCAACTGCAAGCTGTTGAAGGTCAAGGAGAAAACTCAGTTAATCTAGGAAACAAGGGTGTTTAACTAGTCATACAAACAATCTTTCTATTCTGACATTAGCAATTTAGTTAAAAATGAAGGCAGGGTGATAGGGTTTCTATGTAATGATCTGCAAAAGATTAATTTTATTTAAACACTATAATAGTCTTATGGGAGGTAGAGTTTTGCTAATGGAGTCTGACATGTTATTCTATATGGTGATAGCATGAGATATATCATATATTGTAGTGTTCATGAATCTTGGTGGGTTGTAATTTTGATAGATTATTCATTTAATGACTTTGTAAAACCATGCTATGGCCCCTATTATTGGGAAGATTTTGTCTAAATCTTGTATCTAATTGAGCTATAACCAGAGGTTTTCTTCCTGGTTCTTTCCTGCTAGTATGCTCTTTTGAACTAGGTTTTGTAATATTTTATTTAAATATAATATAATATAATATAGTGGCCTGCCACTTTTGCAAATATATATACATATATTATAATATAATATATATACTATATATGTTATAGTATAATATATATAATATATAATATAATATAATGTTATTATAAAATATTATATTATATTATATTATATTATATTATATATATTATAATATAATATATGTTATATATTATATTATACATTTCAAAAAAACCACCGCTAGTTAAATATGGTTGGGTCCCAGACCTGACCATATTTTAAAAAAACTATAAATCAGGAAATAGATATTTGTTTCCTATGTTATAAATCAAAAAAGAAAAAATTGAGTGCTCATTTTATCTCTTTGTGCATGAGTTTTTTTAATATGCAACTTGGATATTCATTCACCAAAGGTCAATTTTCTCAAAATCTATCAAATTTCTAAAGTATGTTTGGATTTTTCAAGTTTTATTCAATTTATATTCATTTTGCATTGTTTTTCCTAATTTTAGTCAAAACTAGGGTAAATTTGATATATTTTTTATTACATTAAAACCATTGTTAATTTTGAAATTTTTTATCAATTAATAGGTTTAAAATGGATTGATATGAAAACCCTAACCCTGCACAAGATGAAAAGCCTAACCCTGCACAAAATGAAAACATTGATCCTACACAAAATGAAAACACTCCAAATCCTCCTTCACAACAACTTTTGTTTCCAAATCAAAATGTGCCAACTATACACGAGTCTATTCATAGAAATTTAGATCAATTAAGAAAGGTATGTGAAATCTATGAGACACTCGATGAGCTATCAGACATGAAAAACACTTTGGAAACAATCATTTCAAATGTTGAAACTTTGGCAACTCAGCATAATAGATTTGCATAGTGATGACAGGAACAAAGAAAATTTTATGCCAATGAGTTATCATATGATGAGGTGAAGGCACTTGATATTGAGAAATCCCAATTAGCCCATTTATTCATTGATCAGAGAACAAGATGGCCTATTAATGTGCAGAAACTAAATTTTTCAATTAAATGGTGCACCTATAAAGGCATATTAGATAATTTTTGGAGATGTTGGTGGATAGTTTTTGATAAACGACCCAACAAAAATCTTCATATTGGGCTCAGTATTTTCTCCAAAAATTATATGTTGAGTTTGTGCTAGGGAAACATGTCAATTACTTTGACATGTGAGATTTCTAGGGTGTTGGTAGAGGGATGCCATAAGATAGACCTAGAGCATGCTGAGTCAACCCAATTCATCCTCCACTGCCTATTGCTTCCCCGACTCCACTACCTTACCCTAAGATTGTTGTAGATGTAGGGACCCTAAGCATTTATGTGTTACATTCATTGAGTGATCATTTGGTCACATAGGTCAATCATGTTGTGCAACTGTTTGATGGTGCATCCCATCATGATGGTGTTGCACCTGATACATCCCAACATGATGGTGGTGCACATGATGCATCAGCTCCCACTAGTACACCATCCTCTTCGAGGCATATTTGTGTGCCTCATCGTTGCATGACATGCAAAAATTTATGTTTGGGACCTCTCTGATGGTTTTGAGGCCTCCGTAGACACACCCAACTATGAGGTTCATGATATGTTGAATGTAGGAGTTGATAGAGCATGGAGTGGACCATTTGCAAGAGAGACATCAATTGTCAGGGATAATATGGGAGAACCGGTAAGACTTAAGGTAATTTCATAGTGTTTTTTATGTAAATTCTTTCATATTTTATGAGAGATATTTGTACTAATATATGTTTATGTGCTGGAATTTTTAACAATTGTTAACAGAGGAGCAGATGTTGGAAGTGCAGGAGACTACACATATTGCCATTTCATTTTCCCAAGAGAATCAGTATATGGAAAATTATTTCAATTGTTATTTTAGATGTTAATTTTGAAATCTATTATGTTTAAATACACATGTACTACATATATTGGTAATCTAATGTAATCTTGTATTTCTATGTAGCAACCTAGTTCTTATACAACCTTGTTGATTGGGTCTGACCCATTGGATGAAGTTGCACAATAGGTATATATTTTTTTCTATTCTCCACATTATAATTATATGTCCATATGCATTTACATTCTTGTCATTTTTTATATAGGAAACCATATTAGTTGATTCAATAGCCACTATGATCCCATCTAGTGTCATAGCATCATAACAGGTATTTGTTTATTTTATATTGCAGATCATTTACGTTTAGATAGGAGTAGATATGTGATTAGTACATATGATTATTTGTTAACAATTATATGTTAATTTGTATCATTTTTATTTTATTTTTTATAATCCTATGCTCAACTCAACACTGTGATGAGTGTAAGACCATTACTTTATACTAGGACTCTCAATCATCCTAAGGAACAATCATATCCAAACTATCTTGCAGAAAAGAGAGTAAGACTTGAGGTAAACAAGAATTGCATTATTGATATAATATAGTACATGTATAGTGATTTTGATGTTAAATTTGTAGTTTATAAATGATGGTATATAAGTTTCTATTTACTAGTCTATTTTGTCAACCATTCACATAATTAATCTAATTTGTGGTTTGAAATGTTATTGTACAAGAAACTTTGGAGAAACTAACTTCTTTGAGGAGGCTCAATTTTGATGGTCCAACATAGGATTAGGATATGATATAGATTAATATGTACTTAAGGTTTGATTGATCTTGAGATAGCATATATGCCACATTTTGTAAAACTTGTTCTAAGTAGGCATATGCCAAATTTGTATATGCAAAAACACAATTATTCTACAGTTTGATATATAAGAATTGATATTTGATTTAATTTTTTCCTCGTGTGCATGTATTTCTAGTTTGAATTTTTAAAATGGAATGCATAATTATCTTAGAATGGTTTAAAGTTATGATTGATAATGTATGTTATAGATTAACAAAATTATATTTTAATAGAACTTATGAATTACAATTGGTAATCCATCTATTTCTTTGAGGAGTTTTTTCAAACAATTCATTTCCTTTTCTATTGTACCATATTTTTCATACATTTCTACCAATACATTTTTTATCAAACACTCAATTTGAGAATACCCATGATTTCAAGCTCTATTGAATAAATGTACATTTGACATTGTTTTGTTTTTTGAACTTGTGTAATGAAGTGTGCAACTAATTTTTATTTCAAAACAAGTTAAAATTAATGAAAAGTGGATACAACTTAATGAAATGCATTTCATGTTATAGTGTTCATTCAAAAGTAATATAATCATATTAATAAAAATCAATGTCATTCAATGTTCATTTGAGCTTAATAGCATGTAAAAGGTATACAATCATCTTGATTAAGAATCAATATCTTTCAACCATAGGGGTTTGATGCAAGCTTCAAACAAAGTAATTACAACTAAACAAGATGCATGTTCATGTTAAATCTATAAAAAAATCTTGATTAACAATTAAGACATCACTCAAGCATGATGCAACCATTAAACATACCAAATGAGTGTGATACTAGCACTAAAAAAACTAAATACAACTCCATGACATGCATGTTATTTGACCTTTGACATGCAATTTGTATTATCATAATGCACAACAATGAATGTTGCTAACCATAATGCATCATTAAGAAAACTAGGAATACTATATGGGTACGTTTGCATTAGGAATGGTCCTCTTTTGCACCCAAACACGCCGAATCACTTTAAGCTACATTGGACCAACGATTTCCCTTAAGAGTCCAAAGTGAAAAAAGGTAGCAACCTTTGACGGGATATTACCCCAAAACCATGATGCTTATAGACTCTCTATCAAAGGCTACATGATCATGTTGAGACCTTATTCAATAACCTCTCTTGGTTTTTGCTATCTCGGGGGAATTTTCCTATGGTTATGAGTTTTTAGTTGAGGAAAAAGTAGTTAGATGCAAATAGTGTGAAGTTGTAAAGTGGTGCAACTTTCACTCTGCAACTCATATGATCAAATGGACTATTCAAACATGTTCGTATGGGTATGTTTATGCTAGGCATGGTCCTCTTTTACACCCAAATATGCTTGATAACTTTGAGCTACATTGTACGGACGATTTCCCTTAAGACTCCAAAGTGCTAAAAGACAACAATCTTTGAAGGAATATTTCTTAGAAACTGTGATGCTTATAGACTCTTTGTTTGAGGAAATGGGATCATGTAGAGACCCTCTACAATAAAATATCTCATTTTTTGCTATCTTGGAGGTGTTTTCCTCTGGTGACAAGTTTTCAGTTGAGGAAAAAGTTATCAAATGCAAGTAAAGTGGCAAAGTGGTGCAACTTTTGTTTTCCAACTCATATGACCAAAAAATTGTTCCAACACACCTAGATGGGTGCTTTTATACTAGGCATGGTCCTATTTTTCACCCAAATACGTTGAATCACTCTGAGCTACATTGGACCGACGATTTCCCTTAAGAGTCTAAAGTGCTAAAAGATAGTTGTCTTTGAAGGGTTATTTCTCAAAAACCATGATGCCTATAGACTCTTCATCTAGGTCTATGTGATAGTGTTGGGACCCTCTAAAATAAATTCTATACTTTTTTGCTATCTTGGAGGTGTTTTCCCATGGTGACGAGTTTTCAATTGAAGAAAAAGTTGTCAAATGCAAGTAGTGTAAAGTAGGAAAGTGGTGCAACTTTCGTTCTACAACTCATATGACAAAATAGATTGTTCCAACATGTCTAGATGGGTACTTTTATGATAAGGATGGTCCTCTTTTGCACCCAAATATATTGAATCACTCTAAGCTACATTAGACCAGTGATTTCCCTTAAGAGTCTAAAGTGCTAAAAGGCAGCAATCTTTGAAGGGCTATTTCTTGGAAACTATGACACCTATAGACTCTTCATCAAAGGCTATGAGATTGTGTTGGGACCCTCTATAATAATATCTTTCATTTTTTTCTATCTCAAAAGTGTTTTCCTATGGTGACGAGTTTTTAGTTGAGCAAAAAATTGTCAAATGCAAGCAGTAGAAAGTTGCAAAGCGGTCCAACTTTCATTCTACAACTCATACAACCAAACAAATTATTCCAAAATGTTTGTATGGGTAAATTTATTCTAGGGATGGTTCTCTTTTGCACCCAAATATGTTGAATCACTCTGAGCTACATTGGACCAACGATTTCCCTTAAGAGGCTGAAATGCTAAAAGACAACAATCTTTGAAGGGCTATTTTTTAGAAACCATGATGCTTACAAACTCTTTTTCCAAGGCTATGGGATCATGTTGGGGCCCTCTACAATAACCTCTCCTAATTTTTTTTTATCTCTGAGGTATTTTCCCATGGTGACAAGTTTTCATCTGAGGAAAAAGTTGTCAAATGCAAGCAGTGTAAAGTTGAAAAGTGATGCAACTTTCATTTTGCAACTCGTATGACCAAACAAACTATTCAACACATCCAGATGGGTTTTTTTATGCTAGGAACGGTCCTCTTTTGCACCCAAATATGCTGAATCACTTCGAGCTACATTAGACCGACGATTTCCCTTAAGAGTCCAAAGTGCTAAAAGGTAGCAAGCTTTGATATGAAATTACCTAGAAACCATGATGCTTACAGACTCTCCATCTGAGGCTATGGAATTGAGTTGGGACCCTCTACAATAACCTCTTTCAATTTTTTCTATCTCGGAGGAATTTTCCCATGGTGATGAGTTTTCAGTTGAGGAAAAAGTTGTCAAATGCAAGTAGTGTAAAGTTGCAAAGTGGTGCATCTTTCGTTCTGCAACTCGTACAACCAAATAGACTATTCCAACACATCTAGATGGGTGCGTTTATGCTAAGTAGGGTCCTCTTTTCCACCCAAATATGTTCAATCACTTCGAGCTACATTGGACCAATGATTCCCTTAAGAGTCCAAAGTGCTAAAAGGCAACAATCTTTGAAGGGCTATTTCTTCAAAACCATGATACTTACAGACTCGTTATCCAAGGCTATGGGATCATGTTGGGACCCTCTATAATAAGCTCTCTTGGTTTTGATATCGCTAAGGCATTTTCTTGTGGTGTCAAGTTTTTAGTTGATGAAAAAAGGGTTAGATGGATGCAATGTAAAGGTGCAAAGGGGTTTAGGGTTCGTTTTGTTCCTCATGAGTAAGTGAAAAAGTGATTCATTTACTCAAATACACTTAAGCCATGAACTACACACATGAATACAAATTATATGAATTAAAATACATAGGTCATAAAGTATGCATTAGAATACACATAAGTGAAAAAGTATACTTGTAAGTTGTTAAGTATACACTTGAATACACATGAAGTACACACAATATGCATGATATTATCATTCAATAATTGCTATCAAATATAGGATTTACAAAAGTGATTCATTTACTCACATACACTTAAGTGATGAACTACACACATGAATATGAAGTATATGCATTAAAACATCTAGGTCATAAAGTATACATTGGAATACTCATAAGTTACAAGGTATACACAAAAGTTGTAAAGTATACACTTGAATACACAAAAAGTGTACACAATATGCATGATATTATCATTCAATAATTGCTATCAAATATATGACTTACAAAATTCCACCTAGGCATACAACAAATGACCCTAATACATAGTCATTTCCCAGTAGGGGAAGGAAATAGAGCATGCATTTCCTTTGCAGTCGACACAGTCTTCCACAACACTAGCATGTTGACATTCTAGAATGACAAGAACCTTTAAAAACCATCAAGGTAGTAGATAAACTACATACACTCTATCTGCCACTCTCTCTCTCCCTTTCCCTCCCTCTCTCCCACTCTATCTCCCACTCTCTCTCTCCCTATGTCCCTTTCTCCCTCTCTTTCTCTCTCCCTCTCTCCCTAAACCCTAAACCCTATACCCACTCT
>VDFB02000017.1:498189774-498304056 GCA_007258455.2 Sequoia sempervirens
GCAAAAATGGCCCCTGTGGGACCCATTCACCATTAGTGGAAAATTAGTCCCATCTAGGTGGGACCCATTCACCATTAGTGCCGAATGAGTCCCATTTGAACCATTTTTGGGGTTTTGAGTGGGAAAAATTGGGTTTTAAGTTTAATTTTTCTCCATGATGGCCTTGGGGATCTAATTAATGAGAAAATAAGGTGAATTTCCTATAAAATAAACTATCCAAACTCATTTTTACATCTATTCATCCATTAACACATTCACATCATTGATTCATCATCTATCTTCTATCTCAAGTCAAGCAAGCTAGGGAATTTACATTGCAAATCATAAATTTAGCTTCCTAAGACATCTAAGGGAAGATTCTACATGTTATGTTGTAGAATTTCAAGATCAATCATCATGATAAGGTAATTCATTCCATGGTTTCATTTTTCATTCCTTTCTTTCATCATTGTGGTTTAATTATCTAAATGAGGTTTGACCAAGGAAAACCCCCATGCCCTAACATTCAACATCTCTCTCTTGTCTTGCATGTTTGTAGATTTAGCTCTCTGGGAAGCTTTGAAATCATTGAAGAACAAGCTGTAAGGTTGCTCCTCATTCATCAAGTCAAAATATCAACAAAAATCCATTTTCAGACCCATAAATCAGAGTTTCAGAAGTGGACACCTATAGGGCATCACAGCGTAGATAGGAATCTTCGGAATTAGCCTTTGAAAATCCAAAAATTTAAAAGTGGACTCATTCACCATGGGTGGCAAATGAATCCCACTCCAAGGTCAATTTTGAGCTCTCTGCATTTTTGAGTACCCTTTTTTCATAAACAAGTTCTGGTACAGTTTGGCAGAACTGGGACTGATTTTCCCAAAATGGAAAATGAGTCCCACTAGGCCTAAATTTCAGCATTAGCAGCATTTCAAAAGTAATTTCTAGTCTCCATCCACATTCCAAGTGCACACTTTTAGTCTGATTCATTTTTATTTCACTTTTCCATTTTGTAGGTGATTTTTTAATTCACAATGTGTTTTCAAACAAGTTCTTCTCCTTTAGTTTCCATTCATTAATCAATCAATCTTATTAGTTTATTGCATTCAAGTATTATATCTAGGCATATTGCTATTGGGATATTATTGGATGTTGTGGATGTGTTGCTGATATTTGGTTTCCATTGATGTCAACACTATTAGCATTTGGTGTATCTATCGTTGTATATGTCGAGGATATTGAGAAAATTATAAGAAAAAGTGTTCCAAGTTCCTAGTGGAACTGTGTAGGTCATGAAGGATTTTTTTTCTGTATGTAAAATATTAGATGATGTGGATTAAAGGGTTTATTGTTGAGTATGTCTAGATCATCTAACAGAAGTTTCATAGGTCCACATGAAGTTATGTGTGAGTTATGGTCTGACAGTGTTTTGTTGGTCTCTGTTAGTGTTCTTGAATGAAGATTGTGTGATTCTAGTTATCTCAGTTGTTGCGGATGCTTCTCTATTGTTTCTTGGTGTTCTCAGATGTCTCTAGTTCATTCTCTATCTTTGTGGTACATCCACTTCATCTTGTGAGTTGGTGATTGAAGATATTTTCTTGCACATGTTTAGTTTTTGATTTTCCTAGCCAACATGCTGATGATAGTGTGTTGCAGATGTTCGAGGTGAAATTAATTAAAGTATTTTTGTGTTGGGGATATTAATTTGGGTCTCCACTATGTTGTGGCCAACCTTGGTGGATTCACATTAAAATTTAGCTATGAATCTGGGCCAACATTGCAAATATAATTTATTTTTCTTGGTCGACTATATTGTGATGAAATCTCCTGTAGTGGATATATAAGAGTGATTGTGTGATCCATGGAAAGTATGCTTCGTGTGCTCCTATATGTGTATGTGTGAATATCATTACTGAGCAGAGTGTGAAGAAGATTGTGTGAAGTGTGAAGAAGTGTTGAGCTTAATTGGAATTGTAATTAGGCTTGAGAAAAAGCTATTTTATCAGTTCATACCCTCTAGATTTTTACTCCAACTTTGTTGGGCAGTGAACCCCTTTTGTAATTCAGCAGTGAGCTCTAGATTGTGTTTCTGAATGCATGTGCATTCCCCTTATTTTTTTTCATTATACTTTTAGTAGGGTATAATCTTGTGGACTAACATCTGCCATAGTTTTTCCCCTAACAAGGTTTCCATGTAAAAATCTTGGTGTTCTTTGTCTCTCTGATGTGTTAATTCCTTATGGTTAATTGTTCATTCATCATATATGAGATTAAGGATAAGTTAAGTTAGAAAAAGTTTAAATTTCTATGACAACTGATTCACCCCCTCTCAGTTGTCTATCCTTGTTTTTCCAACAATTTCATCCTTATTCTATCCATATTGCATTGACTTTGAATGTAACATAAGCATCTTTGGCCCATCTTTCTCCTTCTAGGTGAAAAACCCTAGAAGCGATGGAAAGCAAGTGGGTTCCAAAAATCTATACTACATTTTGGTGAACCTTCTTTCTGTATACTTCTCTTTTTTTAATTTGGAGTCCTTCATCATCACAAATCTCACTTGCATTTGAGTTTGCATGATTCATTTGCATGCTAGGTGTTAAATTTTCCATTCATAAAAGGTGCATTTAGGTTGCATTTTTGGCATCTAACTTCACTTATTTTTTGTAAAATTCTTCATTTTTCATTTAGTTCTGCATCATAGCACTTAGAACACATCAAAAACACTTAAAAATTTCTGAAAATTCTGAAAAATGTCCATATTAGGACTCATTCACCACCCTAGGTGAATCAGTCCCTTCTAACCCCTAAAACAACATTTTATAGAATTTAGAACCTTTCTTTTCAGCTTATATTTCGTGCCTTAACCTACCTATATCAGTTAGTTTCATTTATGTAACATACATTTCCTAAAATATAGCTTTAATTAGCTCATTTCATGCATGGTTTCCATTTCAAGTTTGCATTCTCATCTTGTTATGTATCATAATCAATCAATTGTCATCTTTGAAATCTAAAACATTATTCTTCATTTGCATATTTTCTTTAGCATTTTTAAATTTCAAGATTGTAGATTAATCATTCCATCATGTTTTCATTACAAAATTCTATAGTTCTCATCTTGCATGTTCTCTTTTTAGATATTATTGCATGTTGTAAGAAACTTTTGTTAAAGGAATATGAATATGAGGTCGTTTCCCCTCTCTTTTTGTTCATCATAGATCCATCTCCTAGTTCCCCTTTTGTGGATGAGGTTGGTTTAGTGAAAGAAACCTTGCATATTCATAACACTTAAATTTTTTCTTCTCCTATTATCTCTCATACTTGTGAAGCAGATACTTTAGTGCTAGAAGAACCAATTGATGAGAGTTGTGACAATATTAGTTGTTTCTTTCCTCTTACCTCTCGTATTAGACATAACATTACTGCAAAAGAGGACATCAGACTAAGTAATCATGATGATCACACAACACAACATGATGATGAGACCATAGATTCATCTCCCAACTCCTCCCCTATTTGTTAGAATTTTTTTGTGAGTAATCATGGAAATCACCTTATTTGTGAAGAGGATATGTTGAGATTAGATGCTCAAATCTTTAAGACCTATGGAAATCCTCTTTATTTTTATTCCGCTATTTTATAAAATATTATTGGAAAAAGGGAGGTAATCAA
Source organism: Sequoia sempervirens (assembly GCA_007258455.2). NCBI lineage: Eukaryota > Viridiplantae > Streptophyta > Pinopsida > Cupressales > Cupressaceae > Sequoia > Sequoia sempervirens. The sequence goes on from VDFB02000017.1 coordinate 498,193,432, forward strand.
AGATAATAATGAGAATCTTCTTGCTCCCTTTCCTATTGTTTCCCCCATCCAAGAACACATAATTAAACAAAAGGATCCAATCATTGAAAGACAAGAATGTGATACTTTTTCTTCTCTTGATGCCTCTCCCACTTGTGATGAAGTTACTTTTCACATTTCAACCTTAGATGCACATATTACAAGCTCTCCTAGTAGGGTAGATAATATGGAACCAGAGAACTAGAAATTATAAACTTTGAATGATTGCATACAGTCTTCCCCTATTCTCCTCTTTATAAATAATCAAACACATTCAACCATTACTAACTCCCTTGGTTGTGATGAAGTTATTTTGGATGAACCAAACCTTAATTGTCACAAACATGTGGTTTGTTGTTCCCCTAAGAAATCTCCTTCTAGGGAGGATATTATGACTCAATTTACAAAGATAAGATGCCCTTCACAAACAATGAAAAATCTCACTTGCTATGAAATGTTAAAAATATTCAACCTCACTACACCCTTTACCCACCCTCGCATAAACTTCATCCTTCCAATAAACCTTGCTACACACTTTACCCACCTTCTCATCCGCTTCATCCTTCCAATAAACCTCACTACACCCTCCGCCCACCTCAAACTACTGTATCACAACAACCAAGTTATAATATTGTTGCTCATACATATAACACCCAAAACAACTTGCAACTACCACAACCAAACCCACCTTATTTACCCATACCTAATCTACCTAGTGGCCCTTGTTATAGCCCACACATAAAGGAGTATGATCTTGTTGAATAATTAAATAATACTTCTGCAAAGATTTCCCTTTCGGATTTACTTCAAAACTCACCAAATTACAACAACATTCTTCAAACAGCCTTAAAAAAAATCACAATTCCTCCTAGTACAACTCCTAATGATGTAGTAGCTCTCATCCATAAAAAGAGTCTTGACATTACCTTCCATGAACATGAGTTCCCTCCTTTGGAGTTGTGTAAACAACATGATTCCTTTATGATAATTGCTCACTTCAATCGCATAGGTATCAAACACACTCTCATAGGTAATGGTTTTGCCCTTAATGTGTATAGTGTGAGTCTCCTTGATCAATCAAAAGGTGATAGGTCACAAGTAATACTTGATTCTTTCTCTATTTGAGGATTTGATAATACAACAAAGTAATCACTTGATGTAATCACTTTACCTATTACGATTGGGGTGGTTACTTTGCAAACTCCTATTCATGTCATGCCTTATGATCTTTCGTACAATCTTCTTTTAGGTAGACCATGGATTCATGAGATGAATGCAATACCTTCAACCCTTCATCATATAATGAAATATGTCTATAACAATAAAATTTATCAAGTTGAAGTAGATCTCAAGCCTGGAAGTTTCTTGCACCTTGAAAAAGGAGCTACAAGTCCTCTGAAAACATTGATTCCCACATCCAACATAGAAATTGAATACAGTGATGAGGAAAGGCCATCTATATTATTTGGTGACGATTGGGGATCCTTGGGATTCACACCCTCATTTATGGGAAAATGCATACTCAAACAAAAGAAAGATGAGAAACAAGAACAACCAACCATCATGTCAACACAAAATTTGGATAACCTTTCGAAAGCATCCGCCTCACCCAGTTTAGACAAAACCACAAACTCCACAACAACCTTTGACAAACACAACAACAAACAACCACCCAATTCTAAAGCACTGAAACAACTTTATGTAAAAGGGTATGACCTCATGAAACAACTTGGGTATCATGGAAAAGGTTGTGGTGCTTGAGAACAAGGTATCTACAACCCTATAGAGCCAAACACACAACAAAAAACTCATGGTCTTGGTTATTCTACTTTGACCAAGATCACCAAAACTTCACTCAACATCAATACTATCACACAAGACTCTTCCAAGACTCTTCCTTACTCACATAAATAATATTAGTTGCTGCTCCTTACCATGCCATAGTTCTAGGATCATAGCATACTCACTATTGTAGGTTTTGCATCCATTGTAAGGGGTAGTATATTGTCATCCATTTTAGGCTCATTCTTGTCCTACACTAATTGGGGGGAAAAGGTTAGACAGCCTTATCCATTGTATGTCACTTGTCATTGTCACTTTCAACTACTCGTTAACTTTTCATGAACATATAAGAGAAAGCTTAAGATGTGAACATCTCTTAAGATTGACTCACATGTGACATACAATATTTCTTTGGTTTTTATTTTCCTTGACATGACATAGCCTAACTTCCAAATATATGACTTGGCATAGGGCTTTCCAAGTTGGCTCTCATGTCTTGTTTTATTTTTTCTTTTTCTTTTCTTCTCTACTTTAAGTTAATTTCTCACAGAATGATGTGTAGCAATTCCTTTAAAGTGGGAGGCATACATTGTCATTATTTCATTTACATTCTTGGTTCCTAGTGTATCCTTTTCATTTGTATGATGTTTTTGTCACTTTTTGGATGGCATTGGGTGTGATGTCCTTCATAAGCGTGATCTATCTCAGGATGCAATATGTAAATGAAATAAAAAATGCAAAGTGATCAAAAGTCGGATTCACCAAAATGAACTGTTGAACCTAAATGAAGTTAACTAAATGCAATTGACTGATTTAAATGAATGAGTATGAATGCAAAAGTGAAATTAAAGCTATGTTTGAAAACACACTGTTATATGAAAATAATGAAGAAAATGAAGAAAATATGTAGAACAGAAAGGAACATAATGAATTTGAGTGTACTTGGATGAAGTGTGACGAATATGGAGTGTTCTGGATGTTGGTTGAAATTACTGATTCACCTTATTTTCCTGTTAATTAGATCCCTAAGGCCGACATGGAGAAAAAATAAAACCTAATTTTTCCCACTCAAAACCCCAAAAATGGCTCAAATGGGACTTATTTACCACAAATGGCGAATGGGTCCCATAGGGGCCATTTTTACTAGTTAGAGTCAATTGCATGTTTTTATTTTATCATTCCTTTTCATTTCATTATTTTATTAAAGGTTTGATTACCATAAATGGGGTTTGACCAAGGAAAACCCCTATTCACTAACCTTAAACCATTTCCCCCTATTGCATGTTTGTTTGCAGACCTAGGTATGTAGATTTGACAAGATTTCTAGTGTTGAAGATTGGTTTATAAGTCAACTAGGTGTTTCAAGTCAACTTAAGTCTATTTCAAGATTGGAGAAGGTTTTCTGTCCATTTTCTACAGAATTGACTTCAACAACCCGACAAGTAATGATTTCCAGATCTAGTGTTCCAGAGTTGTCTCCTAAATTTTCAAAAATTTGTTAGAGGACTGATTCACCACCTATGGCGAATGAGTCCCACCTTAGGATTGAAAATCTGAATTTTGTCAGATTCTGCATCCCGACAGATAGAAACTTGCTTCCAACAGTTTTTCACCAGGAGGAGGACTAGTTCGCCACCCTGGGCGAATGAGTCCCACTTTGAAAAATCAGTAATTTCAACCAATATCCAGAACACTCTAGATTCATCACACTTCATCTAGGTACACTTAGATTCATTCATCACACTTCATCTAGGTACACTTAGATTCATTTTTTTCCTTTCTGTTCTACATATTTTCTTTATTTACTTCATTAATTACATATCACAATGTGTTTTCAAACATAGCTTTAATTTCACTTTTGCATTCATATTCATTCATTTAAATCAATCAATTGCATTTATTTAACTTCATTTAGGTTAGACAACATCACACATAAACGGATGATTTTAAACCAAAAATGATTTCGACAACATCACTAACTTCCATTATTTTCTTCCATTCCCTTTATTCACTGTGGGTTCCATCCTTCTACCCCTCTCTCCCTTTCTCCCTTCTCTCTCTCCCTCTCCCTCCTCTCTTTCTCCACTCTCTCCCTCCATCCTCCCTCCCTCCATTTCTCCCTCCCTCTCCCTCTCCCTCCCTCCCTCTACCATCTCTCTCTCTCTCTCTCTCTCTCTCTCTCTCTCTCTCTCTCTCTCTCTCTCTCTCTCTCTCTCTCTCCTCTCTCTCTCTCTCTCTCTCTCTCTCTCTCTCTCTCTCCATCCCTCTCTCTACCTCCATCTCTCCCTCTCTCCCTTCCTGCCACTCTCTCTCTCCCTCTCTCCACTATCTCTTTTCTCCCTCTCTTTCTCCCTCTCTCTCCCTCTCCCTCCCTCCCTCTCTCCCTCCTCTCCCCACTCCCTCCTTTCTCCCTCTCTCTCCCTCCCTCCCTCTCTCCTTATCTCTCTCTCTCCTTCCTCTCTACCTCCCTCTCCCTCCTCTCTCTATCTCTCTCTCCCTCCCTCTCTCTCTCCTCCCTCCCTCTCCTCTCTCCCTCTCCACTCTCTCTATCACTCTCTCCCTTTCTCCCTCCCTCTCTCCCTAAACCTTATACCCACTCTCTCCCTCCCTCTCTCAATATCTCCCTCTCTCCCTCTCCCTCCCTCTCTCCAACTCCCTCCCTTTCTCCCTCTTTCCCTCTCCCACCCACTCTTCCATTCCCTCCCACTCTCCCACTCTCCCTAAACCCTAAAACCTAAACCCACTCTCTCTCCCACTCTCCCACTCTCCCTAAGACCTATACCCACTCTCTCTCCCACTATCTCCTTCTCCCTCCCTCTCTCCCATTCTCTCTCCCAATCTCTCTCTCCCTCTCTCCCTTTCTCCCTCCCTTTCTCCCTCCCTTTCTCCCTCCCTCTCTCCATAAACTCTAAACCCTATACCCACTCTCTCCCTCCCTCTCTCCCTATCTCCCTCTCTCCCTCCCTCTCTCACTATCTCCCTCTCTCCCTCTCCCTCCCTCTCCCACTCTCCACTCTCTCTCTCTCTCTCTCTCTCTCTCTCTCTCTCTCTCTCTCTCTCTCTCTCTCTCTCTCTCTCCCACTCTCTCCCTCCCCTCTCCCTCCCTCTCTCTCTCCCTCTCTCCTCTCCTCTCCCCACTCTCCCTTACTCCTAAGCCTTATGCCCTATGCCTCTCTCCCAATCTCTCTCTCCCTCTCCTCCCTCTCTCCCACTCTCTCCCTCTCCCTCTCTCCCTCTCTCCCTCTCTCTCGTTCTCTCCCTCTCTATCCCTCTCTCCTTCCCTCTCTCTCTCTCCCTCTCTCCCACTCTCTTTCTCCCTCTCTCCCACTCTCTGTTTCTCCCTCTCAGGTCTCTCTCTCTCCCTCTCTCCTTTTCAGGTCTTTCTCTCTCTCACTCTCTTTATTATATAATGGTTAAATATATATTAAAGATCTAAGAGGGAGATGGAGACTTCAAAGGTAGACTATGTATTGAATATATTATATAATATATTTAATATATATATACAATATATCTAGAATATAAATAATATATATTAGAGTATATTTTACATATAATATATACTATATCATATTTAATATATAATATATATTATATATAATATATACTATAATATATATTATTATAGACACCTAAATTTGGACACTTACATTGGTCCAAATTTATCCCTCTTCATCTAAACATCCTCTTATCCATGTTAATTAGGTAATATTTCTATTATCTAGTTCAACCCCTTAATCTCTTCTAAACCCCTAACGTATTCAATTAACAATTAAATACCTTACCCTTTACTTTCATTTTCATCAAATGAATTAAATAAATATGACATTTATTTAATTCCTCAAATGTCACATCCCTTTCCTTAATCCTAATCAACCTCCTAATCTCATCATTAAAGATGTGTCACATCCTCCAACTTTTGCAAGTTGGCTTCTAATCTTCCTTAACCACTAATTATCTTCTGATAATTGATTAGCTAATCCAATCAGCATCTTGTTCAACTCTCTCCATCCCCCAAGGAATTTTTAATTTCTTTTCATTTTCCCCATGTGAATTTTAAACTCACTTTTATCCTTCCAATACTTTCCTCTTTCCCATGCAAGTTCTAGAACCTTTGACTTGTCACATCACATGTATCCAAGTCTTCTAGAACCTTTGACTTCTCACATCACTCACATGTGTCCAAGTCTTCTAGAATCTTTGAATTGTCACATTAGTCACATGTGGGTAGATTATTACCTTTTTAAAACACCTTGTCTTATCCAAGGTACTTCTCACCTCTCTTTTTGGAAACCTTGTCTTATCCACAAGATCTCCTAATCATGTGAATTTTAAATTCACTTTTATCTTTCCAAGATTCTTCTCTTCCCCATGTTATCATTGAGAGGTCACATCATCCTTATTCCAAGGTACTTACAAGTACCTTCTCATCACATGTCACCTTCCACCTCATATGTCCCTATCCATCTTGCCCGTGGTGGCAAGATCTCAACCGTTTGTTTCCCTAGGGCTACTCTCCATACAGTGAAAGATTTTCTTTCATTCATGAGGCATTATTTACACACTTGCAACAACACTTCTCAGTGATTCTAACATTCAACCAACTTTAACTATCAAGATCTTGCATCTACCTTCATCCACCATTATTGCATATTCAAGCTTTCATCCTATTCATTGTATTCATCTTCTCAAACACCTATTTCACTCATTGCATTCCTTATCAAACCCTCATCATTTTGAATCCATTTGCATCCACTTTAGCATTCTTTCCATCAAAGGTATCACACAAAATCAACCATCAAGGGCCAACCAAGGGATTGATTCAATACAAGGTATAATCAACTTATTTTGTTATCTTTATTTTGTTTTGAATCCAACTAGGCTAATCGTGAGGTGTTAGCTATCATTTCCTTCATTTTTGCACTTTTCCTTGTATTATCTAGACTAAGGGAATTTCACCTGATCACAATTATATAATATATATTATATAGCATATAGTATATTTATATTTAATAAATTTATAATAGAGAAAACAAATATCCTTTTTGTTGAGGAGAAAGCCTGCCTCGTTTTCAAACGAAGACAATGTATTAAATATATTATATAATATATAATATATATTAAATATAGTATATATTATATAATATATAATATATATTAAATATAGTATATATTATATAATATATATAATACATATTATATAATCTAATATATAATATGTATTATATAATATACATTATATTATATAATATATTTCATATATGTGAAATATACTATTGTATATTTACATACAATAAATTTATTATATAATAAACAGATATCCATTTATAACATATATCTGTTATGAACGGATATCCATTTTTTATTCCATTGGATTTGAAGCCACATGTGAATATACTATATTTTTACAAAATAGATATCTGTTTCTTTGAGGACTTTATAATGCAAAAATTTCCTCATTTTCATGAACCTTGCCTCATTTTCACGACGCAATAATCAAGCAGTGACCTCCAACGAGTTCCATGTATATGTTTTTTTCATTTTTTGTACTTTTATTCAATTTGTTCATTTTTGTCTAAGCTTACAAAAAAAATTTGAAACCCTAGTTAGTGGAAAACAAAGAAAAACATCAAACAAAAAAATTGAACCTTCATTACTACAAAAAAGCATAAAATTGAACCTAGCATACTAAAAAAACATAAAATAGAACCTTCATTACCCCCTTTCTACATTTTTAAAAAATATTTTACATTCTTGTCAGTTTTTCCTTATTTATCACTTATTCTCATGTTTCTTAAATTCTTGCTTTGTTTCTTATTCTTAATGCTAAACAATTTGTTTATTAATTTTTTAATTGTTTTGACACTCCTCAGCTCTCAAAATAGAAAGGATCCTTATTGGAAGTGCTCTAAATTTCCAATAGTTGGTGAATCTGGATTGATTGTTAGTACTAACTAGACAAAACTTGTCCTTGCAACCATACGAAAATGGGAAAAGTGAATGAGTAATAATTGATTGGCTATGCAGGAGGCTATCATATTGTATCATATACAAATGATAGCCTCTCACACAACCCATTGATTATTTCCCATTAAATTTTCTCATTTCCCTATGGTTGTAGGGACAAAAAAAAATTAACCATTACAAACTATGTATACATAGTCACTAATTATTTGCAATTTGGAGCTTAACACTTCCACATTGCAATGAGGTAAAAATTTAATGTATTTTTAAATGATATTTCACATCACTTTAAAACAATTATTTTTTTCCCATTTACATGCCTTAGACATAAATGAGCTTTACACATTTTTTCATTTGTATTCAACTAAGTCTTTTATATTGAATGTTGAATGTGTTGGAGTGCAGAAGAGACTGAGAGGGGGGGTGAACTAGTGTCTTAAATAAATTTTAACTTTTTCCTTGAAAAAGAATTGAATAATTTATGCTCTTAATATTTCAATGATAAATACATTCATGAATTGAATGCAATCATTAAAGAACTAAAATGAGAAATATTAAAGCAAACCAAAGATCATCACAATCTTGAAACATTATCACATCAAAGCAATGAGACCATCAAACAAAAAAATTAACAAGTGGAAAACCCTCTAGGGGTAGAAAAAACACTCCAGAAATTATGCCTCACTAGCTTAATCTGTAGCTTAATCTGAAAAATATTTCTGTTTACAATGTCTCACTAGAGATACTATCTCACTGATAGATTTCAAATGCCTCACTGGCAATACTATCTCACTAATAGATTTCAAATGCCTCACTAGCAATAAAACAATGCCTCACTAGCTTTTCAAGAATGACTCACTGGCAATGATAACTTGTGCCTCACTGGCATATATATTTTAATCACAAACAATAGAGAAATTAAGATACAAAGGGTTACTCTATTTCACTGTTTAACAATCACTTTCAGAAAACCAATACATTAATATCCTGAAAACACATAATGGGAGTCTTCAAAATATTAAATGTATTTTACAATTTATTTTGCATTATAATTCTAAACACTGTCTCAATAGATGGTCTCTTATTTTTCTTCAAGAAAACTTCTTACATGGTGTCAAAACACTACTTTTTATATTCATATTTTACTCTACCAATCGAAATAGTTTTCAGTTATAGAAACTGCCCACAATAGGAGAACAAAAACAACCAATAACAGGAGAAACAAATAAATCTATTTCTTTTTCAAAGATTACTAACAACAAATGAAATAAATATGCTTTGTGAAGTAAAAAAATCTAAACACTTATAGACCCATATAGAGGTTTTGAAATAGTAACCAAAATTAACCATCTAAACTGCATGTCCATTTTCTTTTTACATACCAACTGAAGAATCAACAGTTTTGTCAAAAAAATGAAAAAGATTGTTTACCTCTACATGATTAAGTCTTCATCAAATAACTATCAGAAAATATTGAAAAATATTGTTACCCAATGTATTTGAGCTTTGTCACTTCAAGCTATTTACAACATTCCACCTAATCATTGCAAACCTTGAACATACTCTTCATGTGATTTTTTTCTTGTCATGCCCTAATGAGGGCTTTGAAATAATGAAATAACAAATTCCTTTTACCAAGCTTTGAAAATAAGATTTTAATCCTTTAGTATACCTGACGGCTTAGGACAACTTTAACACATTTAGTATGCCCGATACTCATTAGGAGTATAAAGTCAACAAATTCCTTATAGAAAATATGTCGACCATGTGAAAAAATACATGGTATAAATACCTTTCCAATTTCATATGCCAATAGTAGTCAATGCAAACACATTACCTTAGAAGGTAATAAGAATGTTGTACATAAAAGACTTTATTATTACCTTGAAAAACATATGAAGCCAACCTCTAATCCAAGACTAGTAAAGTAATGTTATGCCTTTGGAGAAATCACAATATCCAAGTATCACCAAATTTTAATCAAGAAACCACAAGCCTTATGCATTAAAATATATTATCCCAATATGACAAATATACAAACTGGATATTTCACTAACATACCAAGAAGTCTTGTAGCTACAAGAGCACTTTAGCATTTGACATTAATTCCAACATGCCTTAGGGGTCAAAAAACTCCCCCTTTGGCATTGATGTCAAATCTAGAAGATAAAAGCAATAGATCCATATGTCATACTTAAAACAATATACCTGCCTTGTAAAGATCAAAGTATCTAGCACATACCCAGTCAATGAATGATTTGCAATAACTATTAATGCAATGTGCATCAGTACTCAATAATGCTCATCAGTACTCAACAATCAACTGCCAATGCAATGCGTATCAGTACTCAGTAATGCTCATTAGTACTCAACAATACTCATCAATACTCAAATGCAACAAATCTGCTCAAAACCAAACCATCACTTATCCCCCTTTTGACAACAATGCCAAAGGAGAGATTACTTTGAGAATTGCAAAAACCTAAAATAAAATATGTGGTGCATAAAAGTACAAAGTATAACCATGCATCATAAAATTACTTTAGGGAACCAAGTATTCCAACAAATTCCTTAAGGGGTAATGACAAAACATGAGATGCTCCCTCTAACTCTAAAAACTGGAGGAAGTTACAGAATTGTGCAAATAAACTGCCATGTCACTATCACTGTGAACAACCTTGTCACTGATGAATACCACAGTCTGCACCTATGATATCAACAACAAGATGTCATAAACTGAAGAAATTGTAGAGCATCAAGATTTAGGGATAAAAAAATTATGCTAAGAATCTCCCCATGAAATCATGCCGATATAAGACATTATTACAGTGAAGTAAGAGAGAAGACACCAAATCTATCTCTCAAATATTCAAATCTATCTTTGGTTAAAGGTTTTGTGAAAATATCAGCAATCTGATCTTTTGTGGACATGTATTCAAGAAGGACTTCATTTGCAAGTACCTTTTCTCTTAGAAAATGATATTTTATCTCAATTTTCTTGGTATGTGAATGCATAATAGGATTTTTGGAGATATTGATTGCACTAGTGTTATCACACAAAATATAAATTGGTTTTGGTACCTTAACCTATATATCCTGCAAGGTTTGTGTCATCCATAGTACTTGTGTGCAACAGGAAGCTATAGCAATCTATTCTTCCTCAGTAGTAGATAATGAGGTAGATTCTTTCCTTTTGCTTTGTTAGGCAACAAGTCTTCCACCCAGAAAGTATGCTCCACCAGATGTACTTTTTCTATCATCAATGCAACTGGCCCAATCAGCATTAGTATAAGCTAACAAATTAAAATTATGATTCTGATGCAGAGGAAGGTGGAGACCTTCTCAAAATGACTCACAAATGATCTTTAGATCAATTTCAAAATGGGTTTCAAAGAACTCATCAAAATTCCACCATATAGCATGTCCTCCCTTGTAGCACAGGCAACCTAGTTTAAGCCACTTTACGCTTACGCTTTCCAAAACACTTAACAAATAAAATATGGATTTAAACACCCATTAAGGACTTACATAACATACTTCAATATCATATATCACTCCCTTGGACCAGTTTATACTTCCACTACATCACCATGGGAAAAACAAGGAAAATAGGTCAATTTAACAAAGGAAGTACCATTCATACTTATCCAATCATCTTGAAACCTTAGGGAAGAAAATTAAATGGCTCAAAACCACGGAATCCAAGTTTTTAGACCTCTATGACACATCTAACATGCTCCAGCACAAACCCCTCCTCAACTTGCCTAAAAAACTAGGGCTTTTTTATTCTAGGTCTTCCAAACACTTCCAGGTCTTAGTTTTTGACTTTTCACCATTAATTCAAAATTCCTCAACTACTAAAACTCAAAAATATACCTCTTGTTAAGGCATATTATTTGCTGCTATACCCTAGGGTCCATCTTCATGCCTTTTTCATGCCAAATCACTGTGCACATATTAATTTTCCACCTTTCCTGCACATTTATCAGTTAGATTCTCATGATACATGTTATATTGGATCCATTTCATATATTTTTAGTCATTATACTCCATGAAATGGATCATTCCTTCATAAAAACTCTTAAAACAGGGAAAAATCTGCACTTTTCTTGTGGACAGTCAGCAAAAACGTGCAAGAATTGATCTATTTCCTTTAGCAGAGAATTCAAGGGTTATAAATCATGCAAATACCAGTCCTCAATCCTTCACCATAAATTAAACTTCAATAGGAAATCAATAAATAACAAAAATAACACAAAATGATGCAAAAAATTGTAATTTTCTGCTTTTTTCTGAGAACAGTCCGTACAACTCTTCTTCCAAGGTGACCAACCCCGTATAAATGAATATTTTAGGGTTATAAACCCATTCCCCAACTGATCCAACCGAATTGGATTGATTACAATGCTTTATTAACTCTAAAACACTCAAAACTCTCTTTCCCGCCTAAACCAACATTTAAAATTTTGAAATTGCAAATTTGGAATTTATTAACATCTACCCCCTAAAAACTATTGGATATTCACTATCCAAGTTTATTTGACCTATTTAAGCATAATATCATTAATCAAAACCCCTAGAACCTAATTTTCCCTTACATTGCATTTTTAATCCAAATTCCTTATCAGGAACCTTGAAACTTTTAACACCCTCATTACACTTATTCATCTCAAATGCCATTATAGGCTTCAATACATCATAATTTATGTTTTGATTTGTTTGGAAGACCCTCCTGACCCCTGCACTCTCCTGGTTCTTGAACAACTCTTTGAAAACCTTGGGTGCTCCTGCACCATTCTCCCCAGGAAAGAAAGAACTCTTGTCCCAAGAAGTATCCCATGTGGTGCCACCAAGAAACCTCTTGCTCACATGTGCTTTCATGTTCCAATGAGAAGGAAGGTAGTCTCCTAAAGTTACTGTCTTTCTCTTCTACCAATCTACATTCTTGACAGAACCAAAATAAGGATTAGTGTGTCCTCTTTGCTGCTTGAAAACAGTGAGTTCTTGTGCCCTGCTGCTGCCCTCATTCCAATGCCTCCTTTGTGGAAGAAATTCACCACTATTACCCTCATTGATAGGGCATTCAATGCCACCAATATTGATACTATTCAGATCCCACAAGGACTGATTTGGAGGACTATCCATCTCATAACCCTGCTGCAACTTATCACTTTTCAGCTTGCCAATGCCTTCCCCTGTTTCACCCTGCTTATTCACCTGCAAACTCTTCTCAAAACAGATTACAAAACTATCATTAGACTGCTCCAAAGGTAAAGGAACCAATTGATATTTACCATCTCCCTTGTGAACCAAATAGGTGTTAAAAAACCCATCATGCAAAGTTCTTCTAACATACTGCCATGGCCTTCCCAAGATAATATGACCACAAGTCATTGGAATAACATCACAAAGCACTCTATCATGATATGAACCAATTGAGAAATCAAAAAAATCTCTCTTACCAATCTCTACATGCTATCCTTGAGTTACCCAAGTGGCCTTGTAGGGAGTAGGATGATCAAAAGTTTCAATCCCTAGCTTGGTTACCATATCAACTGAAACTAAATTGCTATGTGACCCTGAATCTATGAGTAATCTGCATATATTACCATGACTGAGACAATTTGTTTTGAAAATTGTTACCTTTGGTTCTTGATGAAGTCTTTCTCCTTGCTTGATCATGAGAAACTCACCATCAGTCACAGGGTCTGCCATAAATGTTTTTGGTTCCTCCTTCTTGTCTTCTTCTTCTTGTACCAAGTTAGCTCTCCTTTCTCTGCCTTTATCAGCTTGTTCCCACTTAGGACACTTGAAGGAAGGATGCCATGGTTCATTGCAATTAAAACATCTACCTGTGAATGGTCCTCTACCTTGTCCAAATCTGCCTCCTCCTCTTGGAGTGTACCCACCTCTTTGATCAGAAAATATCTCTTTACCCTTGTCATTGTTGCTTTTATCATTACTACCTTGTCCTTGCTCTCTATTACCTCTGCCCCTGTGTGAACTACCTCCTCTTCCACCATTTTTTGATCTTTCTTGCTTCATTTTCACCTTTTCTTCTGCTCTAATGGCCAACTGAAAACATTCTCCCAATGTTCTTGGCAATTGCAAACCAATCTCATCTTGCAGATTGTACCTTAAGCCATTGATGTACCTGGCTATCTTCTCATCTTCTTCCTCATAACCTCCTCTAATACTAAGCTTGTGAAATTGCTCAGTATAGGACATCACATCCAAGTCCTTTTGCTTTAAATTCTGCCTCATTCTTTTCACATGAATGGTATAATCAGATGGTAAAAATTGCTCCTTGACCAAACTCTTCATCCTTGCCCATGTAGAAACCTTTGCCAATCCTCTACCCAACCTATCATTCTGGAAACTTTTCCACCATGTCAATGCTGTGCCTCTCAACTTAGTTTTATCAAACTTGACTTTCCTTTCTTCATCCATCTCCTCAAATTCAAAGTAGTTTTCCATGGCATCAAGCCATCCCAATACCTCTTCACTATCCATCTTCCCTTGATAGATAGGTAAGTCAATGTGACTCTTCCCTCCATGACCCTGTACTGCCTTCAATAACCTCACTAACCTCCTTTCCTCAAGGTCCTCTGTATCATCAGCTTGCTGTTCCTGATTTACCCTCACATGCTCTTCATCTTCATCATTGTTTTTTTGGTCTTCTTGTTCTTCTCTCCTCCTACTCCTCTCAAGGTTATTGATCCTTGCTTACATAGTGTCTCTCTCTCTTCTACATTTCCTTTCCTCTCTTGCTCTTTCTGCTTCTTGTTCCCTTCTTTCTCTTCTCTCCCTCTCCAAGATCTCCTTCAACTCTTCCAACTCTCTTGCCAATTGGTTTTTTGGTGCCATTGCTACTTCTCCAATCCCTAAAGGACCTACTCACTGCTCTGATACCACTCTGATGCAGAGGAAGGTGGATACCTTCTAAAAATGACTCACAAATGATCTTTAGATCAATTTCAAAATGGGTTTCAAAGAACTCATCAAAATTCCACCATATAGCATGTCCTACCTTGTAGCACATGCAACCTAGTTTAAGCCACTTTACGCTCACGCTTTCCAAAACACTTAACAAATAAAATATGGATTTAGACACCCATTAAGGACTTACATAACATACTTCAATATCAGATATCACTCCCTTGGAATAGTTTAGACTTCCACTACATCACCATGGGAAAAACAAGGAAAATAGGTCAATTTAACAAAGGAAGTACCCTTCATACTTATCCAATCATCTTGAAACCTTGGGGAAGAAAATTAAATGGCTCAAAACCACGGAATCCAAGTTTTTAGACCTCTATGACACCTCTAACATGCTCCAGCACAAACCCCTCCTCAACTTGCCTAAAAAACTAGGGCTTTTTTATTCTAGGTCTTCCAAACACTTCCAGGTCTTGGTTTTTTACTTTTCACCATTAATTCAACATTCCTCAACTACTGCAACTCAAAAATATACCTCTTGTTAAGGCATATTATTTGCTGCTATACCCTACGGTCCATCTTCATGCCTTTTTCATGCCAAATCACTATGCACATATTAATTTTCCACCTTTCCTGCACATTTATCAGTTAGATTCTCATGATACATGTTATATTGGATCCATTTCATAGATTTTCAGTCATTATACTCCATGAAATGGATCATTCCTTCATAAAAACTCTTAAAACAGGGCAAAATCTGCACTTTTCCTGTGGACAGTCAGCAAAAACATGCAAGAATTGATCTATTTCCTTTATCAAAAAATTCAAGGGTTATAAATCATGCAAATACAAGTCCTCAATCCTTCACCATAAATTAAACTTCAATAGGAAATCAATAAATAACAAAAATAACACAAAATGATGCAAAAAACTGTAATTTTCTGCTTTTTTCTGAGAACAGTCCGTACAACTCTTCTTCCAAGGTGACCAACCCCGTACAAATGAATATTTTAGGGTTATAAACCCATTCCCCAACTGATCCAACTGAATTGGATTGATTACAATGCTTTATTAACTCTAAAACACTCAAAACTCTCTTTCCCGCCTAAACCAACATTTAAAAATTTGAAATTGCAAATTTGGAATTTATTAACATCTACCCCCTAAAAACTATTGGATATTCACTATCCAAGTTTATTTGACCTATTTAAGCATAATATCATTAATCAAAACCCCTAGAACCTAATTTTCCCTTACATTGCATTTTTAATCCAAATTCCTTATCAGGAACCTTGAAACTTTTAACACCCTCATTACACTTATTCATCTCAAATGCCATTATAGGCTTCAATACATCATAATTTATGTTTTGATTTGTTTGGAAGACCCTCCTGATCCCTGCACTCTCCTAGTTCTTGAACAAATCTTTGAAAGCCTTGGGTGCTCCTGCACCAGATTCCTAGGATACCAAAGACCATAGCCTATTGTACCATTTCTATATCTCAAAATACGTATGACTGCATTTAAATGTGTTTGCTTAGGCATAGCTTGAAACCTTGCTGCCAAACAGACTCCTTGCATTATGTCAGGCCTAGATGCTATTAAGTAAAGTAAGCTACCAATCATAGATTTGTATAATGTTTGATCCACATTAGGTGAATCCTCATCCTTACCAAGTTTATAGCTAGTTTCCATTGGTGTGCTTATAGGTCTACTACCATCGATTTGAAACCTGATTAACATTTCTTTTGCATATTTGACTTGAGAAATGAAAATTCCTTGTGGAAGTTGAGAAACTTGTAATCCTAAAAAGAATATAAGTTCTCTTATCATTGACATTTCAAACTCCTTTTTCATAACATCAAGAAATGAAAGAGATAGCTACTCATCATTACTACCAAAAATAATATCATTAGCATCAACCACTACAACCAAAATATTGTCATTTTTCGTGATAAAATACATATTTCTATCTGCTCCACTTTTAGTGAGTCGTTGGCTTTGCAAGTATTTGTCTAATTTGGAATACGAAGTTCTAGGAGCTTGCTTTAGACTGTACAAAGCCTTTTTTAAATTGTATACATGATTTTCTTTCCCTGCACAAATAAAATCTTCTGGTTGTTCCATGTATACCTCTTCTTCAATATCACCATTTAATAAGGAAGTTTTAACATCCATTTGATATACTTTAAAGTTCTTATATACAAAGAAGGCAAGAAATATCCTTATTGCTTCTAATCTAGCAACAAGAGCAAAAGTTTCATCAAAGTCAATGCCTTCTATTTGACAGTACCCTTTACAGAAAAGTCTATCCTTATTTCTAGCTATGTTTCCCTTTTCATCAAGCTTGTTCCTAAAAACCCATTTAGCCCCAATAATATTTTTATCTTTTGGCCTTGGGACAAGTTCCCAACTGTTATTCTTTTCTATTTGACTTAGTTCTTCTTGCATAGCTTGTATCCATAGTTTATCTTGGCTAGCTTCTGCATATGTTTTGGGTTCTAACTATGAAACTAAACTTAAATGAACCTCATGATTTGCTTCACTAGTTTTCCTTCTAGTTTTTATTCATGAATCTAAATCACCAATTTTATGTTCATGTGGGTGATTTCTCTCTAATAACTTCTTAGGAGTATAAGAAGAAGTTTTAGGGGTTGCTTTAGAGGCTTTAGAACTTATTGGTGTCCTAAGACTTGGTGGAGTTTCTTGAGGTACTTCATGTTCTGAACCTTATTTTGATTCCTCTTTTATATCAGATTCACTCAATATGCCACCTTCTTCTTTCTACTAATCATGAGACTGATTTTCAATTTGCTGCACATTCTCAACAACTTTGAGATTAGAGCTTTTAGCAATTCTTTTCGATCTTTTATTGTAAAAATTATATGCCTTGTTGTGTGGAGAATATATAACCTAGAAATATTCCTTTTTCATGTTGTGAATTTAAAACTTCCTAGATTACCTACATCCCTCTTAATATATCATTTATTGCCAAATATTTTGAAATAAGAGATATTTGCAGATTTACCATACCAGAGTTCATAAGGTGTATACCTGGTCTTCACTCTTAATTGTACTCTTTTTAAGATGTAAACTATTGTATGAATAGCTTCTTTCCAATAAGTATTTTCCAAACCTGCATCATGAAGCATAGTTCTAGCCATCTCCTTAAATATTTTATTTTTTCTTTCTACTATCCCATTTTGTTGTGGTGTTCTAGGGGTTGAATATTGTATCTTGATGCCATGTTTCTCACAATATTCCAAAATTTCAATATAGGTATATTCACCTCCATTGTCAAGTCTTAGGCATTTCAGTTTGAATCATGTTTCTCTTTCTACCATTTTCCTGAACACCTTAAATCTATTCAAGGCTTCAAATTTATGTTTAAGAAAGGTGACCCAAGTCATTCGTGAGTAGTCATCAATGAACAACATAAAGTACCTTTCTCCATTAAGTGACCTAGTCCTTATGGGACTGCACAAATCAGTGTGAATCAATTCAAGGGGCTCTATAGATGAATGCTCTTTGGTCTCGTAAATGAACCTTGTTTGTTTACCTTCCTGGCATTCTTTAAAAGTATCACCTTCTAGTTTAGATATAACAGGAATGTTTCTTACATTTTTGTTCTTACTGATCTTTAATAAGTTGCCATAATTTATATTCCCTAGCCTCCTATGCCAAAGCTTACTTTCTTCTATTCGACTCATGAAGCATACATTGTTCTTTCCATCATTTTCAGATCCATGTAAGTTATAAATATTGCATTTTTTTCTTAAACCACAGGCAATTTCTTGCCCTAAGTTTTTAAGTATTTTGCATCCATATGTAGTAAACATCACTCTATAGCCACTATTACAAATCTGACTCACACTCAACAAATTATGAGTTAAACCCTCCAAAAAGTAGACATCTTCTAAAGGTGTATTGTTTTCTAAGATAACACTTCCCTTACCAATAATTTTCAAATAGAAGTCATCACCAAACTTTACCATCCCTTCTAAGTGGTTTTCAAATGTAGTGAATTTTTTTTTGTCCCCAATCATATGATGGAAGCAACCACTGTCAATTATCTAAATATCCTTTTGTTTTTCATGAAGTGCAACCTCAACTATCATGGCCTCATCCTTTTTACCACCTTTTGGCATCTAAACATGTTTTATTATCTTATTTGTTTTCCTTTGATGGTCAATATTATTTGACTTGCAAAACTTGGCTATGTCCCCAAGGTTTTTACAGTTGTAGCATCTTAAGCTATTAATAAAATTAAAAACTTTACCATCCAAGAAGCTTGGCTTCCTTTTTGTTACAAATTTACAATTATTTTCCCTATAACCATATTGATGACAATGAAACCAATACCCTGAGAATTTGAATGATAGATTATTTCTAAGAGGCTTTTAAATTTTTTGAGAATCTGCACTCCTAAGTTCATTATCATAGGAGCATTGACCCTTTGCAAAACCAAGGTCGATCATGTCCTTATGTTCCTTTTGCTTGCTTAACATACCAAAAAGTTTATTTTTGTTGTTATTTAAGTCAAGCTCTTTCCTAAGCTTCATAATTTCAGCTTCTAAATAACTACATTGATTCTCTTTACTTTCTAATTGAGCTTTTGTAACTTCTAACATTCTTTTAATTTCTTCCAATTCCAACTTTGTTTCTTCAACTAATTGATCATATTTTTTGATTTCTTCCTTGAGTTCTTTTGTTTTACCCAATGCACATTTCAACTCACCTTCTAAATCAACTTCAGCCTATTCATTGTTAGACTCTTTTGTAATATTTATAATTTTCACATCACTAGGAGTGATTTGAGCCATAAAAAGAGTTTCTTCCTACTCTTCAAGAGAGTCAGATTGAATGTCAAAAATGTTTGCATCTTTTGTGAGAAAGCTCCTTTTTGTTTTAAAATTATTTCTCCTTTTAGAGTTGTTAGCATTGAAGGATTTCTTCTTACCAGGTTTTTTCTTGTGATCCTCATCACTATTCAAGTCTTTGTTAGGGCATTGTGTTGCATAATTCCCAATTTTTCCACATTCAAATCATTTAAAGGGAAATTTTCCTTTATATCTCCATGAACCTCTTTTTAATTTACTAACCAAAACAAATTCATCCTCATTGTCCAATTTTGCATTAGACTCCCTTTTTGTTTCCTTAAAGGTAGCCTCTTTTCTTGAGGTAGCATCATTTCCTATTCTCATTTCATAGGCTATAAATATTCCTTGTAATTCAACTAGAGAGAGTGTTTTCATATCTTTATCCTATTCAACTAGAGAGAGTGTTTTCATATCTTTAACCTCAACAACTGAGACTTGTGCATCATATCTAAGTGTCAAGGACCCAAGAACTCTCTTGACAACAATTTGTTCATCAATTTACTCACCTATACCTCTTATAGAACTTACTACTCCCTAAACTTGAAGAAAATAGTCAGCAATCTTTTCTTCTTTGTTCATTTTCAGGGCTTCAAACCTAGCCCTATATGTTTGGAGTTTTGCTTCTCTCACTTTTCATCTCCTTCATAGATTTTGGCCAATTTGTCCCATACTGCCTTGGTAGTTTTATAATCCATGATTTCTACAAGAATTTCATTATTTAGACTGCAACATATTGCATTTTTTTCTTTTGCATCATAGCCAAAATCCTTTTCTTCATCAAGTGTAGAGGGGGCAGTAAAAATGTTTTCAACCTTAATGGCTTCCAAAACATCAAAGCCTAAAGAAGATAGATATTTTTCCATTCTAAATTTCTAGTAGGAAAAACCAGTGCCATCAAACATTGGAGGCCTATTGTTATTGTCTTGACTTTCCATGATAAAAATAATCGCTCTTTTCCTAGTTATCAACCCTTAAGCTGATTAGGCTTGTTTATCCAAGGGTGTGACTTTGATACCACTTGTTGGAGTGTAGAACACACTGAGAGGGGGGGTGAATCAGTGTCTTAAATGAATTTTAACTATTTCCTTGAAAAAGAATTGAATAATTTATGCTCTTAATATTTCAATGATATATACATTCATTAATTGAATGCAATCATTAAAGAACTGAAATAAGAAATATTAAAGAAAAAAAAATATCATCATAGACTTGAAACATTGTCACATCAAAGCAATGAGACCATAAGACAAAAAAATGGAAGAGTGGAAAACCCTCTAGGGGTAGAAAGACCACTCCAAAAATGATGCCTCACTAGCTTAATCTGAAAAATTTCATGTTTACAATGCCTCACTAGCAATACTATCTCACTGATAGATTTCAAATGCCTCACTGGCAATACTATCTCAATAATAGATTTCAAATGCCTCACTCGATTTTCAAGAATGCCTCACTAGCAATGATAACTTGTGCCTCACTGGCATATATATTTTAATCACAAATAATAGAGAAAGTAAGATATAGAGGGTTACTTTGTTTCATTGTATAACCATCACTTTCAGAAAACCAATACATTAATATCCTGAAAACTCATAATGGGAGTCTTCAAAATATTAAATGTATTTTACAACTTATTTTGCATTACAATTCTAAACATTGTCTCAACAAATGGTCTCTTATTTTTTCTTCAAAAAAACTTTTTACACAATGTCAAAAAATTGCTTTTTATATTCATCTTTTACTCTACCAATTGAAATATTTTTCAGTTATAGAAATTTCCCACAACAGGAGAACAAAAATGACCAATAATAGGAGAAACAAATAAATCTATTTCTTTTCCAAATATTTCCAATAACAATCGAAATAAATATGCTTTGTGAAGTAAACAAATTTAAACACCTGTAGACCCAGATAGAGGTTTTGAAATAGTAACCAAAATTAACCATCTAAACTACATGTTCATTCTCTTTTTACATACCAACTAAAGAATTAGCAGTTTTGTCAAAAAAAAAAAAATTGTTTACCTATGCATGATTAAGTCTTCAACAAATAACTGTCACATAAGAGAAAAAAAATAAAAAATACTATTACCTAGTGTATTTGAGCTATGTCACTTCAAGCTACCGACTAGGGGAAACTTTAAGAAACCCCCAGGAGCTCTAAAATCCTTTCGAATCTTTCATACTTCCTGAAAAAAATATTAATTTTAGAGGCAATTTTTTTCATTTTTCATGAAAATAATAATCCCCATGGGCGAATCTTTTGTAATCGATAGAAGTCTGTGGAAAATCCCGGCGAATTGCAATTTTTTTAAAACCACTAAAATATTTTCATTGGCGATTAAAATCTATTTTCAAACCAATAAAATATTTCCATTGGAGAATTAAACCTGTACTCAAACCAAAAAATATAATTTTCTTGGAGAATTTTATTTTTTCAAACAAAAAAATAAAATTCATTGGTGATTAAACCTATTTTCAAATGATTAAGAAAAAAACATTGGCAAATTAAACATAATATCAAACTAATAAAAAAATTCATTGGCCAATTAAATTCAGTGGCAAATCCACTACCATTCGATGAATTTTCAATGGATTATTGTATTTGCATTCTAGAAGTATATCTCTCAAGCAATAGATTTGTGAATGGAAACATCTGGAATAACACTAGAACCGTTAGATGTGGACACGTGGTGAGATCAAGGGTCATCATCATGGTAATTAATCCGATGGGTTGGATTTCGGCGATGAGCGATAGAACTTCAGTGGCAAAAATATGCACATGCATTAAGTTTGTTTTAAAAGAGGGACCGCCTAGAAAGAACGTAGGACCAAGGCTTAAAAACTTAAGAATGTTTTACCCAAAGGATGTGGCAAATCAATCTAACCATGACCGTTCGATGAATTTTTGATGGATGGCTTTAGTTGCATTCTAGAAGTATATCTCTCAAGCACTAGATTTGCAAATTGAAACCTCCAGAATAACACTAGAACCATTAGATGCAGATGCATGGTGAGATCAAGGGTCATCACCGTGGTAATGAACCTGACGGGTTGGATTTTGGCGATGAGCGATAGCATGAAGTTTGTTTTAAAAGAGGGACCGCCTAGGAAGAATGTAGGACCAAGGCTTAAAAATTTAAGAATGTTTTTTTTTTATCAGTGATACTTTTCTATTTCATTAATTATAAAGCAAAAGATACATATTCTATAAAGTTTGCAACATCCAAAAACTACCAAAAAAGTTGATTTGTGATACTTGTTTATTTTATTAGTTATAAAGAAAAAGATACAAATTCTACAAACTTACAACATCCAAAAACTACCAAAAAAGTTGAATAACCAGCTCAAACACTAGAGTATTAGAACTTCCCTAAACAACTACGCCTTTGTAGCAGAGGCTAAAAAAAATAGAAAACTACACTTTGCGTTAATCATTATTACTCAATCTTCTTCGAAGACTCACCCATCTCTAGCGGCAGCATCTCCTTTAATAGTTCTAGCTTCTTCCATGGACGTAGTCCCTTTTTTTCATGCATCTCCTCTTTGGAAATTTCTTTTATATTTTCTATTGTTTCATCTAATTCCATTAGCTCAGCACATATTTTAAGTGCTTTACACCCATGCTCAGCTCCTTCCCGCCACTGACCTTTAGTGCGACCCTCTGGCCATCTAATAAAGAGGTGATTTAAATCTGCAAGCTTCGGCCCCCCACCATCCATTCCTTCTATTTTTACCAGCCCTACTCCTAGTATCACCCATTGCAGAATGCTTTCCATGTCCACTAAAAAATATTTATGCACCAGAGTTTTCATTACTCATCTCACCTCAATCACCGGTTCTCCTAAGTCTAGACCCCAAGCCATGACCAACAAATAGATATCCATATTCATTCTGAATCTGTGTGTCAATTTTTTGAATCCATCCCCCAACATTATTTGAACTGCTTGCACCATTTTCTCTTCCTTGTAGAGAAAAAACCTCACAACCTCTGCACAGACACTTTACCCACAAAGGGGGTCCAGCTTTTTCCGCGATGTCATGGTGAAGCTGGCCTCCATTGCTTTTCTATTTCACTGGCTTCCAACCTATCACCCGCCGCCGAAAGGATACAATCCTATTATCCTTACACTCGAACCCAAAGAAGCATCGAGGGTGATAGGTTAAGGTGAATGTCATTATAACACCTCATTTTTCCAGCCTTCACCATAAATGCACCTGCCACCGTGCTTGTCACCTTTCCTATCTTAATTCACCAAAGTCGAGGTTTTGGTACTTTTCCTAACCTTACTACCTTAGTAACTTAGTTGCAAGTCTTTCTTGGTTGTCTTTGTATTCGGTGGGTCGAAAGTCTCAAAAAAATTGAAACTTCAGACTTTGGTTCTAAGGTTCCAAATTTTAGCGACCACACGACATTATGGATTGTCACCTTTCCTATCTTAATTCAGCAAAGTTGACGTTTTGGTACTTTTACTAACCTTACTACCTTATTAACATAAGTTTTAGTTGTAAGTCTTTCTTGGTCTTCTTTGTAGTCGGTGGGTCAGATGTTTCAAAAAATTTGAAACTTTAGACTTTGGTTCTAAGGTTCCAAATTTTAGTGACCATGTGAAATTATGGACCAAGACCGTTCGACGAATTTTTGATGGATGGTTGTAGTTGCATTCCGGAAGTATATTTCTCAAGCACTAAATTTGCAAATGGAAACCTCCAGAATAACACTAGAACCGTTAGATGTGGACATATGGCTAGATCAAGGGTCATCATCGTGGTAATGAATCTGACAAGTTGGATTTTGGTGATGAGCGATAGAAGAACTTAAGTGGTAGAAATATGTGTGTGCATTAAGTTTGTTTTAAAAGAGGGACCGCCTAGGGAGAATGTAGGACCAATGTTTAAAAAATTAAGAACGTTTTACACAAAGGATGTTGCAAATCAATCTAACCACGACCGTTCGATGAATTTTTGATGGATAGTTGTAGGTGCATTCCACAAGTAAATCTCTGAAGTAGTAGAGTTGTGAATTGAAACCTCCAGAATAACACTAGAACCATTAGATGCGAACACGTGGCGAGATCGAGGCTCATTTCTCTCTTTTCAATGACTTGGCGTATTACATTTCATTTAATTGAAATTTCAATCTTTTTGAAGAACGTGTGGTAGTAGTACTACTCGCGATGATTAATGCCATATGAACAACATGGCAAGATCAAGGCTCATTTCGCTCTTTTCAATGACTCAGCGTATTACATTTCATTTAATTGAAATTCTCAATCTTTTTGAAGAACGTGTTGTAGTCGTACTGCTGGCGGCGATTAATGCCATATGAACATCTCAAGTGATTGATTGGACAGCTCATGAGTCGTAGCTTTAATGAAACAAGATTTGTAAATATTTCAAATTTTCATAATTCATATCGTTCAAGTGACACTAGAGTCTAGCAATTTTGACAACTTCTCACTTGTCAGCTTGAGGTACAGTTTTTGACTTTTCGTGCAGCCAGACATCAATCAAATTAAACATTTTAATTGTACATGTAAGGCTTGAGGCACAATTTGCGTGCAGCCAGACATCAATCAAATTAAACATTTTAATTGTACATGTAAGGCTTAAGTTATTGTTACACAAATCGATTAAGTTGGTTTTTTTCTTTGCGCGAGCTGTGAATCGCCATTATGAATCATGATTATATGATATACGTGACAGGTGTGCGGTGTACATAGGAACTAGGCTAGTAGTGGCACTATTGGCGATAGAAATAACTAAATAAGGATAGTGACTAGTGAGCACAACTAAAATCATTCATTGAAGGCTAAAGGCCTTACAATTGAGTGCAATGTTCGAATTGTCGTAAGGGTTTTCATTTCGTAGGGTTAATAAGGATTCAAGAAGAAGATCATGTGGCATTATTTGGGATACTCTAAATTCTCCTGCCTGCAATTATGTAGTCACATAGTCAACGACCAATTTCATTTAGGCTTCAAGTTCAAAATGGGTGGAATTGGAAAGAAGTTGATTTGGTTCACCTGACTTCTTAGACAGGTTTTGAACCAGGATGAGGAGCTCTGATGGAGATAAGTGCTATCCCAGTGCATGGAAGATGCAAGTAGGAGATGGGAGCAATTTTAGTACCCATCATTGTCTACATGATTTCCCAAGCAATTCCCATGCATTTATTTTTAGTTCCCATCTTCTGCATGGGAGCAATTTTACTACCCCTCATCATCTGCATGGTTGGCCAAGAGAGTCTCTTGCATTTATTTTAAGACACCATGGCCTACCAGGAAAGCCCCATGCATTTATTTTCAGTGCTCATCTTCTACATGGGAGCAATTTTACAACCCCTCATCTCCTGCATGAGTCCAGTTCTGAAAGGGGCTAAGTACATTTTGTTTCTTCACGGATCCTAGTTCCCTAGTATGATTCCCCAGGAAAGCCCCATGCATTTATTTTCAGATCCCATGGCTAACCCGACAAGTCCCATGTGTTTATTTTCAGAGCTCATGGTTGACCTGGCAAGTCCCATAATCCATTTATTTTCATACACACAAGTAATGATGTATCACATTTACATTTTCACCAGCAGTCCAGCAGAAGCTTGGTGCTTGCACCTACATTTGTATTTGTACTATGTAATAATGTGACATTGTCATTCAATTGCAATAAAATAAATGGTTGTGCTATTAAAAATCAATTGATGAAATCATAGCAATTGTGCTATTAAAAATCACAGAAAAGCAATTGATGAATCTATTCATATCAATTTTTTTCCTTTAAGAAATTATCTATTTATGAAATAATTGCATGTAGATTTAAAACTTAAAAGTAAAACATAAAGCAATACAAATACTAAAGTTAAGTACTCGAATCCATTAAGTTGGTTTTTTGGTTTGTGTGAATCGTGATTATCACTATAGTAACCCAACCTAACACATGACACATGTGAGGTGTACATAGGGACCAGGCTGGTAGTGGCACTATTGGAAACTTGGCCCATAAATAAGGATTGTGAGCACAACTGAAATAATTCGTTGAAGCCTAAAGGCTATACTATTGACTCTCGAGTGCAATGTTTGAATTGTCATAAGGGTTTTCATTTTGTAGAGTTAATAAGGATTCAGGAAGAGGATGATCTAGTATTATTGGGGATACTCTAAATTCTCCTTCCTATAGTTATGTAGTTACAGAGTAAATGACCAATTTCCTTCAATTTCAGAATGGGTGGAATTGGAAAGAATTTGATTTGGTTGACAAGACTTCTCCGATAGGTTTTGAGCTAGGATGGGGAGCTCTGATTGAGATAAGTGCTCTCCAAGTGCATGGAAGCAACAAGTAGAAGATGGGAGTAGTTTTACAACCCCTCATCCTCTGCATGACTCTAATTTTCAAAGGGGATAAGTACTTTTTGTATCTTTAAGAGCTCCAATTTCCCTCGTTTGATTTGCCCCCCTTTCCCCATGCATATTTTTTAGAAACCATGATTGGCAGTGGCCCCCCTCGATGCATTTATTTTCAGATGACAAACAGTCAGGACTCAAAGACCATGGTAGAAGCTTGGCGCTTGTGCATACATTTGTATTTGCACTATGTAATAATGTGAAATTGAAAATTGTCATTTAGTTGTAATAAAAATAAATGGTTGTTTTATTCATGTGATTATGTGACATTGTAATTCATTTTATTAAGTCCTTTGCAACGTTAAGTGTTACTGTGCTATTAATGGTTGTGCTTTTAATGTGACATTGTAATTCATTTTATAAAGGCGTTGATGTGAATGCTAGCGCATTAAAGGTTGAAAAAAACTTTAAAACAAATGTTTACTATTTATAATATATATCATAAATTACTCAGTAATTCAATGAACATTTGATGTATGGATGTAGTTGCATTATGGAATGAAATGCATGAAGCACTAGATTTGTGAACCTAAACATCCAGAATCACCCTATAACCGTTAGATTTACAAAGATCAACACTTTAGATTCTTTAGAATTTGTTGTCAATACAGGACTAAAAAAAACACTTTCAATTTATACTGCTAAGTGATTTTATTTTTAAGTGAGAGGGTCAGCACATGGGGAGATTTCAGTCTTCAGTTTTCTCATTGCAGCACACCACAGCACCACCCTGTTCTGGGTAGTTCCACTTCCGACAAAGCCATTCTAGAAATCTAGTTTCCATTACTGTCGGCATTAATCTTTCCAAGAATCAAAAGTTGGGTAAGTGAAAGAATTCATGTGGCTGCATTTCATCATTTGACGTTTCTTAAAATCTTATTTTGTCAAACTTTGAAGTTTGGGTTTAGGGCTAAGAGACTTAAGAATTAAGAAAATTTAAGGACTAAAAGGGAGTTCACAGTTTCACATTGTATAAACATGTCTACCAGCAGTACCACTAGAGCAATGTCAGATAAAAAAATACATTATGCAAAATTGCTTAAAACCCCAGTTTTCGCTGATGAATACCATGATATTTATGATCCTGAAACCTATGGTACGCGTACCTCAAAACTTATATTTTCATCTGAGAATAAGGCCTCGAATCAAATGCAAGTTAATAGTATCAATGCACTGTGGGTAACTGGATTAGGGCGCATGATGTTACATGAGGTTTTCCCTTGCCTTGAATTTATCATGGTCTATGCCCAAAATTATGATGATAACAAAAGAGAAATTGTCAATAAAGATAGAAAAGAAGAATTGTTATCCATTAATCTAGAAGAAATTGGAAAAGTGTTGGGGTTTACAACCGAAGAATTTAGAAATGTCCACATTAACCTAGAAAAGCTTGCTAGTGATTATGAAGCAATGGATGAAATGGAGAAAAAATATTTCTTAAATAGAATAGTTCAGGATAGAAACAAATTGAAAGGTGATCATAAGCCTCCTTATGATTAAGAAATTTTTAAATCATGGGTTCAGGATACTATTTCCACGCTAGCATTTTTCCTCAGACTAGATAGCAATTTGGAAGTGGGTGAATGCCTCCTTGAAATGGTGTATAATATCCATTATGGTGTTCAACATACATTCAAATATAAATTTATTGAGCACATTGTAGAATCCATGCATAAACAATTTTTAATGATTAAAGAAGGTTCCACCAAGACATTTAGGTTCACAACCTACTTGTGCTATCTTTTTCTATTGAAATTCAGAGGAATGTTTCAGACCAACAAGCTTCAGATTTGACCCTATAGTAATCCTGAGGAAAAGAAAATGGCTCCAATATATGAATGGACCACTGTTATAAGGATGAATGATTCTCAAAGGAACTACAGTCATTTTGTAGACTAATTTTTGGCTCCATTGCATCAAGCAATTACAAATACTCCAATGTCTAGATTGCCTATGTCATGTAGAAACTACATTCAACTAGGAAAAGAAATACAATTAGCTGATTGGTACTTAATGGAAGAATATACTATGCTAAGATTTTATGGATCAGGAGTACAGCCATACAAACTTCCAATACATGTGACAAAAAGGGCTTTTTCTTTGGAATATGTAAGGAAGATGCAGAGTACTGATTAACTGCACTTTACGAGTCAGCAAAAGAAGACCTTATTTCCTTCTTTACCTTTTTCATGTGGAGGGATCACATTCGAGAGAAAATCATTTAGTGTGGCACATAATCTTTTGAAATCTTTTTTATTTTGATGCTATTTTTCACTGGCAGTATCATCCATGTGACACCATTAAATCAATGATTGTGCTCAATAAGAATGTTGCAAATAGAATTCAACATGAAAGTAAACCCTTGCTCAAAAACTTGAGAAACAAGGATTGTTGGGATGAGGCCAAAATTGCAATGGAGAAAAGTGTTGTTGAGAATGGTATTTCTTTTGAGCAGTTGTTAGCAGAAATTACAGCATTGCATCGAAAGAAAATCAGGAGTTACAAAAATTTTATCAAAAAAGTGGTAAACCATGTAGTAGAGTAAAAATGCCAGGTTCTCTATAGAAGGAAGTTACAAAAAAAAATTGGTCACGATAAAAAATTACTACCTTTTGGTTTATGATGAAGGAGCTAGGTGAACCAAGAGCTCTTGTAGAGTATGGAGATAAGGTAGAAGATAGTGAGTTTAGAAAATTGTGGAATATAGAGCATCCAGATGAACAAGAAGATAAAGAAAGTGATCATGAATCTAATGATGATAGGGAAGAAGGAAGCCATTTCAATTTCAAACTTGGTTTAAGTGAGGCCACAAAAGAAGCATATACTATTGGAGCAGTCATAGCTAAAAAAATGGGTTATGAAGGTGGTCCTTTGGGATCCCAAAGACAAGGCCCTTGGATGGTAATAGATGTAGAGCATAGAAAAGCAAGTGATTTTTCTGTCCTTGGGATTGGAGGT
Organism: Sequoia sempervirens; assembly: GCA_007258455.2. NCBI lineage: Eukaryota > Viridiplantae > Streptophyta > Pinopsida > Cupressales > Cupressaceae > Sequoia > Sequoia sempervirens. The sequence goes on from VDFB02000017.1 coordinate 498,223,369, forward strand.
GAAAAAGTAGACCTAGGGCATACAAGACAATTTGTTAGAGCTTCAAATCCTCATCCTCATGGTCAGATACAATCACAACTAGGACATGCCTTTGGTGGTGATGGTATGGGTAGTAGTACTAATAGTGGTCAACATGTGCTACAACAACAAACTACACACAAGAGGACAACAATACAATATACCACAGAAACACCAGGTGATCAAGGCATACAAAAGAGGCAAAGGATTTTGACAGGTCCAAGTCACACTACCAGTGGATCCACCACAAAGGAGTTATTTCCAGGCACCCCCCAGTGCCAGTTAGTCTGGCTGCGACATCATTAGCAAATACAAGTACTACTACTCCTATTCCTTCACCACTCAAGCATTCCATTGTTCATGTGTCACTAGGTTTTGATTACATTGAAGAGTTTAAAAAGAAATCAGACATGAATAAAAAAGAAAAGAAGCAACTAATGGAGAGTGCATTTGTCATAACTTCAGCGCCTACCACAACCATGGTATTACCCACATTTGACACAAATAAAGAAATCATGGAGTACACATTTCTTATTCCCATAGTTCAAGAAAAACCAACAAATTAGATGGCTCGATCTGAATTCCAGGTGAACAATATTCAATTGGATTTTTCTGGACTCAGAAATACTGACAAAATTAATGTATCAAAGAAGAACAATGAATTGGTGTACACATCATTGCTAAAGCAAGATAGAGAGAAAAAAAGGTTGTAGACTCAAATTGAAAAGTTACATGAAGACCTAGCAAATGAGAAAGCAAAGAGGAAAGCAACAGATAACAAGAGCAATGAATTAGAAAAAAGAATACAAAAATCTTCCTTTGCATCAACAAGCAAAGAGGATAAGTAGAATGAGACTGCAGTGAATGAACTAAAGAATAGGCTAGATGAGAGCAATAAGAAATATGATGAGGAAAAATCCACTTCAGAAAAACTAAGAGTAAGCATTACGAATGGAAATGCATAGTGGGAACAAAAATTGGAGAAGGAGAGAAAAAGAAATGAAAGATTGGTGGCAGAGGTGATGGAAGAAAAAAATGAAATTGAGACTTGTCAAAATAAGTTATCTGCATTTTGTAGAGAGACAATGAGCCATATGAAATAAAAGATCTAGGATGAAATAATGCAAAGGATTGATCATTTGTGTGACATGTTTCAATTGACTGATGTTATTTGACAACATCATAAGAAGCTCATTAAATATTTAGTGGACAACAAAAATGTGTTGGCATTAGAGAAATCTGCAAAAGAAATTCAAAAAATAGTCTACAAAGCCAGTGACAATGTTTTGAAATCAAAAGGGATTACTAATCAGCTTGCTACATCAATGACATTGTCATCTATCATTGAAAAGTGTTTGAGAATGCGTGAAACAAAGGAATATTTGAATTTGGTTGCAGACAAGATGAAGAAGGTGGGTGAAAAGGCAAGGAACTTCACAAAACTTGGTTTTCCAGAGGTTTTTGAGACAAATGAGCGATTCATTGGAAAGAATGATTTCAGAAAGAAGATGGAGGATGCAATGAAGATTGATTTGGGCCAGTTTCCTCATAACCCAAATGTGGCAAACTACTTGGATTCTATCAAACCATTGCTAACCTTGAATGTAAAATTGACTGAAGAATGAAAGACAGGTTCCAATTTGAATCATGAATTGTCAACAAATCTTCAAGTCAAACAACATCAGTTAGAACAAATGACAATTCCACCACCTAAACAGTGGAAGTTGCTAGAAAAGGTGGTGCAGTGATTTGATTTTTGATAATATGGGTTTCCAAGTTCCAACTCAGCTCTGTGCAGAGTTGTCTTTGTTCCAACTTAGACTTCAGTAATGTGTCGATGTTAAATAATAAATTATATGTATTGTTTATTTTTTCATTTGAAGAAAAAGTTTGATCATAGTGGTTTCAACTACTAGATACACTTCAAACGATTGTTGATGTTCATTGTTGTATATTCTACTAAGACTATTGCTAATATGTTATTAAGCATTGAGCTGAGTGATGAATCGCTTAGTACATGTTCCAGTTTTACTTTTAACACAATTAAAATATGAACTATAAGGTGAATTTAATTCCAGGCATCCATAATCTTAGTTAAATTGCATTACAATTCACTGATCGATACTCAATCTCCATGACTAGTACTACTTATTAGAACCACTAAACATTTATATGAATTCATGCTTTAATCAAGGTACTTTAATTGGTTCATTAAACTAGATCTAGAATTAAAACACACATCAATGCATAATCAAAAAGAAGATTAATGACATGTTGTGGTTACTATCACTCAAAGTCGTGGCTTTGGTGCTTTTCCTAACCTTAGTCGCTAGTCCTCAGAGATTTATAATTTATAACCTTATCGGTCGCTAGTCATCAGAGTTTTATAATTTATCACCTTGTCACGGAGTTCTGAATTTTCATAACTTCCCGATTCCCCAAGTTCGTTCACTTTGTTGAGTTGCAAACTTGCAAGTCTTTCTAGTTTCTTGGACCTTGGTCATCTTTGTAGTCGGTGGGTTGGAGGTTTCAAAAACTTTGAAACTTCATACTTTCATTCTAAGGTTCCTAATTTTAGCGACCACACAACATTATGGACTTATGTACAGACTAAACTAGAGTTGTCTTTTGAAGAATTTCCAAAAGCATGCATGTTTCAAGGCTATCTTTTCGAGGAAGGAAATTGAATGCCGCATTCAATGCAAATCCTATAAAAAATAATGACATAAGTGCGTGGCGAAGTTTTACTCAAACATATAGCCTGCATTCTCATTCTTTGGCCAGGCCAATACTTCTAAAGTGCAAACATTATTTTTACTTAGACATTTAGCCATCATTCTCGTTCTTTGCCAAGGCCAATACTTCTGAGGTGCAAACATTCTTTCTCCATGAATTTTCATTTTGCACTCATGCAGAGTGAACGTACGGTCGGCATAAGGGATACGGAGCTCAGACCTTTTAAGTTAGAAGAATTTTGGGTGCACTTGGAGAGAGACGACAAGTCTAAGCTAGATATAAAACTCTTAGAAAGCAGGCTAGCTCAGGCTGGAGGGTTTTTGAAAGTTGTGTTGAGTGTGGACCTGATAAGTGCATGTGCGAGAAGGTACATTCTGCAGACACAGGAAATTAAAGCCGTTGACGGTACTCTAATTGAATAAATTTCTCCTAAAGTTGTTTCCCAAGCACTGGGGATTCCAAAAAGGGAACCTCTAGAAGACATGTCTATCGCAGTGGCAAGTGAATTTTTCAAAGCGAATAAAGACTGGTGTAAGCACTCCATGGCCAAAACCTGGCTGAAGACTGAAAGGAAAGGTAAGTTGCAACTGCCAAATAAACTCAGAAGATTACATTTTAAGGGAGAAATTGCAGATGCTATTGATTTATTGCACCGCGTTGTTGGGAATAAACAAGTTGAGTTATTTGAGGATTGGATGTACCGATTTATCTTGATAGTTTGTGATGAGAACATTTTCATTGACTGGGCTAAAGTTATTTTCTTCCATTTGAATGAGCAATTAATTAATTCCCATAAGACTGCTACTTTTTGTATGTGTTCTTGCCTGACCTACATTGTAGGTAGTCAAAGGTCCTTTTGGCCAGGGTTGGAGCCACAAGGAACCCCAGCTTCTGATATGCCTGTGTATAAACACTTTCCTCAGTTCACTCAAAAATTTGGAATGGATGATTTTCGTCGTGTTAATGATGCATTTTAATGGAGGTCGTGAGGAAGCTGGATGGAAATCCATAAATGCACCTTTCCCCTAAATCCATATCTCTTTTATCAAAATATGGGAGTTTTTATATCCAATTTGATAAGTTTTCCTATCTAAGAATAGGGGGTTTTGAGAAAGCCCCATTGAAATTACCTCGATATCCTAAAGACTTAATGATATTTCTCGAAGTTTTTCAAAAAATGGCAATGGTTAATATTAAGTATACGAACATGGGGAAACGAGGGTATGCCTTCCCATTGGAGACCCCTTCTTTTTTGTGCAAAAAAAACTAGATGGCCAAGGGAGTTGAAGGACTTCTCAAGGAATATAACCTCAAGAATTTTTCTATTAGAGCTAATTTTGACAGTAAGGGTTTTGTGAAGTAGAATCTCTATGGAGGGAGCTCATATCGGCATCACCCATCTATCAAAGATTTCTAGGAAGATTGTGTCAATGAGAATAAATTTTTTAGAAGAGATTATATGAGGCTAACACTAAAATAGATATAGGCTTTCAATCTTCAATTTGACATTCCTGAAAATGTAGCTGAGGATTCAACAATCTTAGATCCTAGATATGAAAAATTGTCTAATAAATCCCACCCTAGGGTTGATTGGAACCAAAGTGAAATTTCAAATATGAGGGTATGTGCTTCCCCAGTGCTTAAAAGAACCTAGGACTGGTTGGATGGGAAATGGCGGAAAGTTGCTGGTCCTGTTCAGGAGTCGAAGTCATCACAGAAGAATGAACAGGGGTCTACGCAAGCATCTGGTGCAAGTGTATCATCGAGGAAACCCTCTATTAGGTCGTCTAGTGAAAATTCTCAGTCAGGAGGTGATGGTGATAGGCCACAAGAAACAGTCAAGTTGAAGAGCATCTATGAATAAGACAATGTGCTTTCTCCTACCCCTAAGAAGAATACCAATCAAGAAAAATTTCAACTTATGGCTACAGATTTTGAAGCTATCTTTAAACAGATCGTTGAAGATAATATCTTTCCTCCTATGTCTGAAGACTCTGAAATGCCCTCTTCTCCGCCTAATAATCCACCTTTCACTCCTACCACTCCTGAAGATACTATTACTAGAAAAGAAGATTCTGGTCTGGTAGTAGCCTCCCCAGGATGGCTGAAAAAAGCAGTGGAGAAGAAGAGAAAGTATACTCCTACAATGACAGTTGGAGTGGATACATTTGCAAATTTACTTCAAAGCTCTTCAAAACCTAAGAAAGCCAAGAGGATGTCAAGGATGGTGACTGGTGCTACTTCTGGAAATCAAATGTTAGAAATTGTTGACCCTGTCAAGGATTTAAATGAAGATGAAATAACAGTGGCAAACTACAAAGTCACACATGTTGATATGGGGCCTCCAACACTGGAAGGTGATATGTACCATGCCAATTATTCAGTCATTACCTTGATTAAAGGAGTGAAAGAATAGAGGAAAGAAAATATAAAACTGCAATCTCAAGTCCTTGCATTGAGTAACTTTATTTCTTCCATGGCCACTCCTCCTACATCTGATGAAGCCTCAAGTTCTCAGCCTTAGGTAGAGGGAATCGATGTGCTCACCATAGAGAAAATTAAAAAGAATTTGAGCTATTCTAGAGTTGCTTGTGAGGGGATCAAAACAATATCTCAAGAGGCTATCTTCTTTCTGAATAAATCTTTGTAGTTTTACACTCGAGTTCTTGACAAGAGGAAGGAGTTAGTAGGAGAACTTCAGGATGTCAAAAAAGATCAAACTAGTCTCTATGTGCTCTCTCAAGCAATGAAAGAATTGAACTCTATGGATCCGAAGATATTAATTGGTGAGCAAATTTTGAATAATCCTAAGGAGCTAGACCCTTCCTGGTCAGATTCATTAGAATGGAAATTGAATATATATGATAATCTGGTGAATTAAATTAAGGACACACTTGAAAAATATTATGAAATGTTGGAGGAAATTAAAAAAGATTTTAAAATTCTGGGAGAAGAAATTACTGATGAGATTGATGAAAGGATTCTAGATATAAGAGAGATCTCTCTGAAGTTTAGAGAGAAATTCAATAAAGAAATATCTAATCCTGCTACACTGACATGAGAGTCCTCAAAACTCAGTGCAATGGAGCTCCACCTAAAGGCTTATAATTCTGGAGAAGACAAAAGATCTCATATGTTGTTTGATTCTGAAAAGGCTTTGGGAAAATGGAGAACCAAGTTACAGATTACTACAATGCCAGGGACCAAAAATATCACCAAAATTGTCACCAAGTACCGAGAATATAGGAAAAGATTTAAGGCACAGGAGGTGTAACTGAAGGAGGAGGCGTAATTTGTCTCTCTTGATACTTCTAAGACTTTTTATTTTAATTTCTAAAACAGTTGTCTTCAAGGAACCATTATCAAGACAAAAAAAACTCTGCTATTTTTATTGCTTTTCTGTTATTTCAATATAGAAAGACAATGGTGAAGTTCATGCATGTGCAATCTTTGATTTATGGTGTGTACTATGTGGATTTATTGTGCTTTTGTTGAGTAATTTTCCAGTGGATTGTCTATTACTGGAATGATAAATTTTTGGTTAATTTCATTGCTGTGAAATGTTTATCTGTGAATAAATATTTTATGGTGATGGATGCATAAGGAGTTCTCTAAATAATTTAGGTGATTTGGTAGTTTAAGCTTTTATTGTTTAAGTTGTGTGGATGTCTTTATAAGTTATTTATGTTGAACTGTTGGCTTCTGTTAGCTTATATGTTGTGGATGTTGAACTATTAACTTCTATTCAAGGAATGGATTAATATTCTTTGAGTTATTTATCAAAGATTTTTTGAATGGCATTGCAATAGGAATTTATGAGTTGAGTGATAAGTGTTGTTCTTTAAAAATGATGTAGAAACACATATCAAACTCAATACCATGGAATACAATATAAAATATAAAATATCACAATTTCATGGAATACAATATAAAATATCATCAACTAAAGTTTGGAATATGATTCATGAAGTGCAATATAAAATAAAATATCATGAAGTGCAATGATTCACAATTTCAATTTTCATTCAATACAATATAAAATATCAACAACTACAGTTTGGAACAATGGAAATTGGTTCATGAATCTTGTAGTGCAGTATAAATACCTAAAAGTTGCTAATTCTCTTCCATTTCCCAAATGGAGTCAGGGTCTCGAAACTGATGTTCAACATCAGATAGAGTAAAAGAATCATCTTGAAGCTCTTGATTTTGAGTTTGCTCTTCACCTTCTTTGGCCTGTGTCTCAAATTCAACATTCACTATGTCATTTTCGTCAATTTTATTTGTCACAGTCTCACTACCCATGGCAGTGTCACTAGTACTAGCCTTTGGAATTGGAGTGTTGCACAGACTGGTCCCTCTTCTTTCACATGTGGACCTCCAGATTGTGAGTGCCCTATCAAAAGGAATTTTTTTAATATTATATGCAATTCCTTTCATCCTCAAGAAAAATTCCAAATTATTGTCTATTTTGTTTCTTAAATTTGATTTCAAAAACCCTAATGTATTGAACACTCTCTCATCCTCCACCAACCCCAATATCATTGTTTGACATAAATCAGCAAGTTTGAAATATTCTGATATCTTATCATGCAATATTTCACTCTGACCTAAGTTTGTCCAAACCCTTTTTACTGATCCCAGTTCAAAGGCCTTGTCCTTTCCCATGTATTTATACTGGTCCTTAATAGCTACTGCAAAATCCTCATATTGATTTCTTATCTTATCTTCATTTAAAATTCCTTCTATTTTTTGCTCATTGATTGTTACAGTTTTTGAAAATTGTTCAATCAAGATTTTTACTTGAGCATGAAAAAATATTGGGTTATCTCGGTTTTCCCAAAATTGAGGATACACAATACTCATGGCTTCAAGTATTTCATCTTGAGGGAATCTATCACGAATCTCTAAGGAAAGATATTTCGCAATTTCCTTCAAATTATCACCAATAGATTTAACAATGTCTTTAAAATCTTCCTCGTTAACAGGTACTTCTCTGCTAGAGCGCTTGGTAGTCTTACATCAATACATTTGTATCTCATATCCACGTACATAGATACATAAGTGCTCGCTTCCATTTAACTGTAAATAATTATCAAGATCATTCAAATCAATAATTTTCCACCACAGGTTATAATCTACACCATCTTGTGTTAATTCTAGATATAGATGATCGAGGGCCAAGCATGTATGTTTATGCAAATTGGAATATTCATTAATATACATAGCTCTGTCTTGGGATTTCTTCACAAGACTGTTCATTTCATCCAGCATGGGGAGAAGACTAGCTAAAGTCAAGAGTGTCTCTATATCACTTAACCTATATAAGAGGTTAGGAGCTTTGTCTACCGTGCTACGGTTTTTGTGCATCACTCCAATTAAGGATTGATATTTTGAAAGAACTCATTGGGATGTTAAATGCAGGGAGATCCATCTAGTATCGAAATCCTTGAGAAGCTTGTTTCCTGGTGTTATTCCCTCAGCAAAATTTTGAAATTCTGTGAAACATTTGGGACTTCGGCAGAAGTATGCGTGGATCTCGCGGACTAGATTTTCAACTTTTGATACTGTAGGAAACTTGCTTACAATTTTGAATACCAAATTTATTATGTGGGACATGCAGTGAATTCCAAGAATGTATGGTGCACAAGTAGTTTGTAACTTTGTGCAAACACCAGTCCTTTGACCTTGCATCACTGCAGCTCCATCAACTCTTATACACACCAACTTTTTTGCAATTGTCAACTCATCCATACCTACAATTTCATTCAAATATTTCTTGACTTGTTCAAATATATTATGCGATGTTGAACTGTCCTTCATTTTATGAACACAGAGAAGATGAGCTTGGTGAACATGTTGTTGTATAGTATACCAATGCATAAGACCCAAGAAGTATTGTCTACCGCAGTAACTTCATCTAAAGATAATGCAATGAAGTTTTACTCTTTTACTTTTTCCTTTAAATCTTCCTTTTCCACTGCAGCAAGACGCTTTTCCCATTCCCATCCAGCATTTATTGACCAATGTGTGTGGGGATAGTGAGGAACATTCAAAAAGATAATAAAACAAAATATTTTGGGTAGTTTGTCATAGGACGTGCTCTAGACAAAATATGATAAACAACACTCATCTGAATAGTTTTTGACATATTTGCTCCATCCATTGCTTTTCCAAATTGAGCCTCAACTGTACCTTTACATGCAACAAGCTTCGACATGCTTTGTTGATGCTCTTCATAATCCACGACATACCTAACATGAAGACATTCTTCCTTTGATTTCCATTGTAAGACTGATTGTTCCTTTTCGTCTATGATTTTTTTTTCATAAACTTTACCGATATGCTTTTCTATAGTGTCAATCTTTAGCTACAACATCTTGGGTTTTCCCAATTTCCAAGTACAAATCATACATTTGGCATGTGTTGCTTTTTCAATATTGTCTTATTCCCCCACTACTACAATGAATGGGTACTTTGACAACCAACCAAGTTGAAAATTCCTTTTCATTTCCCACTCATGCCCCCTTTTTGGTTTGTTTTTCCTTTTCTTGCTACCAACATCATCCTCATCCAATTCAATTATATCATTTTGGCTAACCAGGGTATCCCTTGGAGCATCTTTTGCGGTATTTCCATCCCCATTTCAATTTGATACATTTTGATTTAAATCAATGACAATCTCAACTTGACCTTCTGTTGGCGCTAAGGTATTGTGAATGCTACCAATATTTGGTGGAAGAGTTGATGATGTAGCTCCATCTTGACCTAATCAATCAAAAGCTTTGGAAATTCCAAAGTAAGACTATATGGTACATCTAAGTTTTGGGCATTTTTATGGCCTCTGAGTCTCTTGATCTTCACCACATTGAGGGGTGGCAGGAGTATTTTCAACACCCTGAGGAGCGCTAGGAGTATTTTCACCACCCTGACCCTGAGGAGCGGCAGGAGTATTTTCACCACCCTGAGCCTGAGGAGCAGCAAGAGTATTTTCAACACCCTGAGGAGCAACAAGAGTAGTTTCACCACCTTGAGGAGCGACAGGAGCCTTACCACTGCTGCTCGAGTCACTCGACATATTCATCTCACTTCGAATAAAAAACTAGAAAAAAATGTCTTCTTGTTTAAGAAGGACAAAGAATAATAATATAGATCCCATTCCCTACTCAATGATATCATCTTTAAGGCTGAAGCAAGAATGGAAAAGAGATAAAGAAAACTTTTTATTATAACTAATAACACTATGAAGAAATGATCAGTGATCACTCACCTTTAATTCTACGTTTTCAGCTTTCGCTGACTTCCAAATTGAGAAGTCAAACCTCAGAACCGAACAAAATGTGTAAGAATAAATGACACTTTCGATTGTATTTATATCAATCCATGATTGCATATTTAGCAAATTATGCGGGATTTTTAAATGGTATATTAAAAATTTGGCGAATACGTTGTAATTTTCAAGGTGAAATGTGTCCTCAAATTTAATTATTTTTTAATATTATTGGCAAAATAGGTCCTCATAAGCAACTATTTATAAATTTTGATTGGCGAAATGAGTCTTGACAAGCAACTATTTGTAAATTTTAATTGGAGAAATGGGTCATGATACAATGTCGTTTTAATAGTATTGGCGAATATGTAGGTGTTTTTTATTAAATGCTTCTGGGATTCAGGCGAAAATATTAGTCAGTCCATTTGAAATGTGTAGTTTGACAATGGTGAATTTTTTGCATAAATATGCCTCATAAAAAAAATTATTGGTGAATCGACATGCATTGGACCTATGTTTCGTAAATTCTGGGCTATTTGGATACCCTATGGGTGTGAGAAATTCGCAAATTTCGAGTTGACCGATTCCTAGAATTCGCCAATTGGTGAAGATTCACCACTAAAGTTTTCCATGTTGCCGACAATATTCCACCTGATCATTGCAAACCCTGAACATAATCTTCATGTGATTTTCTACCTGTCATGCCCTAATGAGGGCTTTGAAATAATGAAATAACAAATTTGTTTTACCAAGCTTTGAAAATAAGCTTTTAATCCTTTAGTATACTCAATGACTTAGGATAACTTTCACACATATTTAGTATGCCTAATACTCATTAGGAGTGTAAAGTTAATAAATACCTTATAGAAAAGATGTCGACCATGTGAAACAATACATGGTATAAATACCTTTCCAATTTCATATGTCGATAGTAGTGAATGAAACTTTATTATTACCTTGAAAAACATATGAAGCCAATCTCTAATCCAAGACCGGTAAAGTAATGTTATGCCTTTGGAGAAATAGAAATATCCAAGTATCACAAAATTTTAATAAAGAAACCACAAACCTTATGCATCAAAACATATTATCCCAATATGACAAATATACAAACTGAATATTCCACTAACATGCCAAGAATTCCTATAGCTGCAAGAGCACTTTAGCATTTGATATTAATGCCAACATGCCTTAGGGGTCAAGAGAATGGTTTAAGGGGATTTTTAAACATGTATCTTACATTTTTAAATTACAAATTTAATGCAAGTTCACTTATAGATCTAAATCATGGATTGACACCCTCCAGTTCCAACCACTCCACCTCCACCCACTCCACCTTGAAACCCCCCACCTCCACCACCTACATCTGATGGTGCTCACTTTTGAGAACAATTCAGTGTGAATGTTAGAACCATTTAGGATCAAGTTAATGCTATTCAAAATGAAGAATGTGTTCACCCATTATTGATGTGTTTTGCATAAAAAATGCAAACTATTGTTGATGCAATTAGGTCCATGGAAGTGGACTTAAATGATCATCAATGATGGATAGAGGAAAGGAGACAGTCCCAATCTAAAGAGGAAAACACAAAGAAATGAATAGATGCAACTGAGAGCTGCAAAAATTTATTAAGACAATGATCTTATATTTATAAAAAATTGATCTTGGATGGATATTTTTAGTGTTGAATTTATGAATATAATAGTATAATAATGAGACAAAAAATTAGTAATAAATATTAAATAATCTATTAATTTAGTGTTCACTCATATATAGTGTGCATATATAGTGTTTATTCACGAATCATGATTAACTGATATCTCATTTGTTCATCATAATTACTGTATAGATTTCACATGAACAATCTAATTAACATGTATATTGATTTCTTCAAAGGATTTTGTTTGAAAGTTGCATCAAACCCCTTTGGTGTACATAATGTTCTTGTTTATGTATCATGATTGGAAGATAGTGATTCTTATTAATGATGATTTTATACCTTTTACATGAATGATCTAGTTACATGTTATTAAACTTGAAGGTTTTAATGGCATGAATGTTGAATTGAGTTGTAATGGTTTTGTTTGATGGTTGTATCACTTCTTATTCTAGAGGGTCCCAACATGGGAAAATTCTCTTCCTTTCAACTCTCTCTCTCCCTCTCTCCCAAGCCTATCCCTCTCTCCCTCTCTCCCCCTCTCTCTCTCTCTTTGTATCTCCCTCCCTCTCTCTTTTTGAACTCTCTATTTGTCTATCCCTATCACTCTTAGGTCCCTCCCACCCCTCTCTCTCTCTCAAGTCTCTCAAAGCTTCCTCTCTCCCTCCCTCTCTCCCTCTCAAGTCTCTATCTCTCCATATATCAGCTCTCTCTCTCTCTCTCTCTCTCTCTCTCTCTCTCTCTCTCTCTCTCTCTCTCTCTCTCTCTCGTCTTTCCTTCTCTCTCCCTCTCACTCTGGACCCCCCTCTATCTCTCTCAAGTCTCTCTTTGGACTCTCTCCCCTCAGAGTCTCTTTCTCCCTCTCTCCTCCCTCTCTCTCCTCCATCCCTCTCAGTGTTATTTCTCTCTTGGTATCTATCTCTCTCTCCTCTCCCTCTCTCTCAAGTCCCTCCCACTCCTCTATCTTTCTTGTGAATTTGTTGCACATTAATAAATATATAATATTTACTATGTATTAAATATATTATATATATTACATAATATTAATATAATATATAATATATAATATATAATATAATAATATAATAATATAATAATATATAATATAATAATGTATAATATAATATAATATAGTATATAGTATATAGTACATATAATATGTTATATATAATATATATTATAAAATACATAATATTATATATTATAAATATGTGTATTATAAATACATAATACATATTATATAATATTATGTATTATAAATAATATAAGAAAATATAACTAATGGATATACGTTTTGAAAAACAAAATAGATATCCATTATGAATGGATATCCATTTTGGTTTGGTATTACCAATCCAAAACGGATATTGGTTTGAGATTTGGTTTGGGATTGTCTGACCTAGAAAGTCAACCCAAAAAACATGTTTTTGAAAATTTATTTAGTTTTCCGAAGTTCGCCCTTGTGGCTAACAACTTTTTTATACCTGAATTTCATCAAACAAAAAGGGTTTATAGAAAAAAATGTAAACTTTCCACCAATATAACTTTTGCCTTATTTTGAATTTAATAAATAATTATTATTGATTTTCAACCTACATTACGTCTAAAGTCTTGATTGATAGGTTGATTGAAAAACTTCTATAACTTTCAAACTACTTCGCATTTTTTGAATCTACAAGATGCACCACATTCTATGCTTCACATACTATGGGATAAAAAAAAATGAATTTCATAATTTTTTAACCAAGTTATGGTGGTTAGACACATACGTTTTAATAATTCTGAAGAATTTTAATAAAAAAATCATAGCTAATTATTTAGATGGAAAAAAATTACAAAAAAAAAAATCGACACATCTAGGCATGTGTTCTCTACTTATATTGAAAAATTCAGAAAAAAAAATTATGTTTTTCTTGTACTTAGGGTGTGTGAACCCTCAATCTTCATTTTCATCAAACAAAGACCACAACTAATTGTTAGTCAGTTCAAAACCAGCAAACCTCAGATTCCCTATAAAATTTATTTGAACACAAGAATAATGGAAACAAAGCATGAAAGAAAACTAAACCAATGAAACATTATTCAAATGACCGAACCAACATCTTATAGGGGGATTGGTGCTATTTTGATGTGGAAAATAGCCCTTTCCCAACCCCTTTAGATAAGCTAAATGATAAAATGCTTTCAAGATGGAGTGAATTGGACAAAATCAATTCTCAATTGGAGAGAGTGACTTTGCATAAGCTTTGTGGATCAAGTTGTGGAGGATTAAAACAATAGAGGAGACCTCTATTTATGGCCAAAAGGGATAAAATAATTCCAAACATGGAGGATGTGGGACTAAAGATCCACCAATGGGAAGAGGCCACTTGTCAACTTGTGAGTGGTTGAGGAATGAGCACATTTTGGTCAATGTGCCAAAGAGGGGGAGATTCAAATTTGAATTTGAGAGTTAAATGCTAAGTTTGACTTGTGCAAGAGACATGTAAGAGCCATGTAAGAGCTCATAAATGCCTTGTTGGATGTACATGTCAACTTGTTTTTGAATTCAAACTTGAGGGAATATTCCAAAAGATGTTATGTTGATGGAAAATGCTGAATTTATAAATGAATTAAAATGATTTATTGGTGCAAGTGGGAAAAGCTAGAGGATGTGGTGGGTGGTTAGGTTAGTTAAATCAGGATTAGATTAGCTTAGATGATGTTTAGGTGATTTTGACCCCTTTGACTTAAATATTTTGATTTATTTAAATCAAGAGGGAGAAATATGACTTTTGAGATTTAATTAAATAAAATCTTGATTTATTTAATCAAAGAGGGAATGATAGGCTTAAATTAAATAAAGTTAACTTATTCAATTTAAGTGGATAATCCTTAGAGATTGAATTAAATGAACCTGATTTTCTAATGAATGGATTTAATGAACTTGATTAACGTTATGAGCGGATGAATGTGAACTTGGTTTACTTGATGAATGGACCTAATTTTGCATGTCTATGGGGTGGTCAGACATACACCTGCTTCTTATCATTTTCCTAAAAATTTAGTACCACTGCATTGAAATTTCAAATTTTCTCAAAACAAATTTACTTTTTTCCAAAAAGGACTAGTAGCCTAGAAACTAAATTCAATTTGCTACAACTTTTGTTCTAACATATTTTTCAAATTATGTTAATAACCTATTCAAATTTTTATGTCAAGTTTCCTAACTCTAATTTTTTTAATTTTCATCACCACTTAGAGACCTAGTTTGGACCCCCATGATCTTGCATTGACCCACATGAAATGCATTCTCTCTCCCAATCTCTTCATTGGTAATCAAAATCTCTTATTCAAACACTTCATCATCATCTTCATCCACTTGTTTGAATTTTTCTTGTAAATTAACATATTTCCCATCAGGAATTATATCAACAACTTCCATGAATTTTCATTTCGAACGATACTCTATTTTAATTACATACAACCATCCTAACTTCTTACATCATCAATTAGAAATGATTGGTTAATTTCAAGAGGGAACCATATGACTCATCTGTCTCTAGTAAAAATTTTCGTGTATTTGTGTGTTCAAATCCATACTCATCAAATTATACTATGGATGGTCACATCCACTTAAATTTTAATAATATAGGACTATTTTCACTAAAATCCACTTGAATGATTTCTTGGATGAATCCAACATAAAATTTCTTCTCAATTTCATGAAGAAATTCATCACTAACAACACAATCACATTTTTTCTTTCCTTTGTCTCTTTCTTCCACTCTTAAATGACTATCATTGGCCCACATTCCACTAAAATGGATACCCTATAAATGTGGAGATTGTGAAATATCACTTTCCTCCATTGTTATATCTTGACCTTCTTCTTTTTCATCATTGACTACATTAGCAATCCATTCTTCAAATTTTGCAAAAGAATCACCTCAAATCAAATCATGATTTCTATGCTTTTGAGGTTGATGTTGCATCCAAGTTTGATTCTCTTCTTCATGTTTTATACATAGAATATTAACATACAAATAGTAATATTAATAATATAAATATATAAATGCAATTGAGTAAATAAATTATTGTGTAAATTTTTTTTCACTTACGTCACTTGTCAAACAAAGATGTTTTTTGAAGAATATAGGCATGTATCACACTTCTTTCTTGATGTGATAGCTTGAAGTGACATCCATTTCCTTCTAATACTTCACCTACAACTCTCTCATCTTCATCATTATCACATACACATTGATTTACATTTTTTAAATCCTTCATATATTCTATGTAAAATCCCATGGCATCTTGCATTGAATATCCCTCAGACATGTTGCCTTGTAGTTTAGCCCTAGTACAATTTTTTTTTCAAAACCTTCATATATCGTTCTATAGGATACATCCATCTCATTCTTACCAGGCCACAATGCTCTAGTTCAAATTCTATATGTATCAAAAAATGCATAGAAATGATAAAGATTATTGGTGGAAATTCTCATTCCAATAGACAAAGGACTTCAACAACCTCCTCCCTTAAACTATAAAAGTTTGAAGGATTTAATACATGTAAACTCATTCTCTTTAATATTAGGCCCAACCTTATAATTTCCAATCTTGTCCCCTTTGCCAAACTTGATATATTTACCACAATAGGTAAAATATTCTCGATTGTGACATGATAGTCATGGGTCTTCAGGTCTCTTAAGCTATTAATTTCATTTTGGCTTCTAATAATACTACTCATGTATCCAATGGGAAAGCGAGTTTTAGACATATATTGTAAGAATTGTGCATGCTTTTCCTTTGTCCAAACATAAGGAGCACTAGGTTTTCTATATTTTTCATCATCATATTTTTCAACCCAAATATTTTGATGAATCTTTAGTTGTCAAAATTCTTCATGTGATGAAATAGTATCAAAATCACAAAAAAGAGTTTCTATAATAGCATAGGCTATATTTTTCTCAGTATGCATAAAGTCAAAAATATGCCTAATGGCTATATCCTTAAAGTATGAAAAATTATAGAATATGCACAACTGTTTTACACCACTTAGCATAGGCTATATTTTTCTCATTATGCATAAAGTCAACAATATGCCTAATGGCTATATCCTTAAAGTATGACAAATTATAGAATATGCACAATTTTTTTACACCACTTTCATTACATGGATCATATCTACTTCCAAAAATACCATCATTTTCAATTATAAAAGACATTCTTTTTTGTCCATTCTCAACAATGTAATCGTCCATTATTACCAATGGTGCTTCACGATTCTCTTCTTGACCATTGAAGCATGTTTTTTGTTCATGATATGGATGATCCATTTTAAGGTAAGAATGATTTCCATAATAAGTACACTTACACAAACTTCTTGAGTACCTCACAAAATAATTAAAGTTGCACAAAATAATTAAAGTTGCAAGCAAGACATCCATGGCATCCATGAATAGTGATACCAAACAAAGTGTCATATGCAGGAAGACCATGAATCGTAAACAATAAGGAAGATCTTAAAGTGAACTTGATTGAATGACCATCCCTTAAAGATTGAATTGCTTCAATTCCTTTCCACAATTTTGTTAGCTCATCATATAATGGCTCTAGATAAGCATCAATTGTATCTAAAGTCACAATTTTCTTTCCTCGAATAATCAATGATAGAATTAAGAGAAATGGTTTAGTTGCTAACCATGGAGCCAAATCCAACCTTATATTATGAGGATCTCGAGAAAAATTAGGCCATCTATTATCAAATCCCATCCATATCTTAGAATCAAGCACATGTTTTTTTTCCATCAATGCTCTTATTTTTGGAATGCCATTACATAAGTTCAACAATGTCTCTACACCTATACATTTAGAGTAATCATGGGATTATCGAAAAGTGGTGCAGAATCTTTCCAAGATCCATAACTGATTTCAACCCTTGTCTATACCTTACTTCATGACATTTTAGACATTCACCCTCACTTGCAAGATTATTATGAAATACTACATAACCATTCACACATGTGGGGATGTTTTCATACCCTAAGCCTAGCTTAGTTATTTTCTTTTTACATTGACTTCATTTTTTTGGCAATGTGGATTCAATTGGTAACAACAAACTCAATAATTTCAATAATTGATATACACTCTCATTTTTCCAACCAAGAACCACTTGCAAGTTAAGAATTTGAAGGATTTTTTTCAAGTGACTTAACTTGCAATTAGCATACACAAGCTTTAAATCATCCTCCATCGACTTGGCCCAATCATTGTTTAGACCCTCATTCAACATTTTATCAACTTCAAACCCTTCATCTAACATTGCTATCTCTTCAGCTATTTTTGGTGCCACTTCATCTATGTTTGTTGCCTCTTCATCTCTCACACTCTACAATTCTATCATGTCTTCATAATAATTATAATCCCAAGGGCTTATACCACTATGCCCATATTTTATCATATGTTGATAAATCACAATTCTTTTTTTCACCTTTCCACCAAGACATTCATTACATGGACAATGATATTTATCCATGTCCCTCTCATCGGCTATTCTCTCATCATATGCATGGTATTGATCTATATTCAACCTTTGACATTGATCCATTTGTAATTTTTTTCATTCCAGTATTAATTTAGTTTCCTATTTCAAACAAAAACAAAAATCTAAAAAACTCGACTTACTCAAGATCTAATACATGTAAACTCACTCTTCAACACTCTTCAGCACTTACCTAGAATTCAAAGCACTTCACAAAATTAGAATACAAAGCACTCTATAGAATTAGAATTAGAGAACTCTATAGGATACATAGCACTCTACAACAATTCAAATTCATGAAATACAGCTAGGAATCACTCTACAGAATCAGATGTTCTAACTATACATAAATCTATGTGGTCAGTTCTGTGCAATTTTCACTTGTAGGTCGATTCTCAACTATCAATGGTTAATTAGTAGTAAATATAGCAACTACTCTACACTCAGTTTTTTCCCATGTGTGAGAGACAAATATTAAAATTATATGCTATAAAATATCTATTATTGGCACCTTGCCATTTATATTTCTAATATAAAACAATATATGTTGCAGTTAAAAAAAAACAATAATGGTCAAATTGTAATACATAAAGATAAGAAAACTTTGGGGTGTTTGTATACTATTTGTTTGCATTTATAGGAGCATGTTGTAATTCTAAAAGTGTTTTTGATCATGTAGACTTATGTTCAATTTACATGTCATCTAGAATGTGCATAAAAGAAGACCGTGATGACTGGAAATAAACAAATGTTATTTTTATCCATGTTTTATTAAGGGCCTTTCTTTTCTAGATGATAATTAAAGAAATTCTTTAGCAATGGAACATGAAATTTATTCTTTTTTTATTGATCAACCACAAGCATTTAAACATATCACAATCTTGTCAATGTTAATAAATACACAAACACTAACAAACAAGCTAATGAATTCTTTGTTGTAACTTTGAGCATTAATTACTAGCATAAATTATTAACATGTTGAGATAAGATGACTTGTTCTAAAAATTGATATACTCCTATGGGTGGACATATAGTATCAATTAAAATAGCTTGGTGACCACATTGATTTGATGAACTAGCATAACTTTCAACTATGCCATATGATACCATCTTCTACTATTATATGTGAAAGTTAGAATTTTTGTTGCTTTTATACTTGGGAGATAGAATAACAATATTCACACTCTCTCATTCAACTAAAGCCTTAGAGATCTCAATATAAGATATGCAAAGGAGAAAGAGATCTTGCAACAGGGTTGTCTTAGGATCTTATTATAAACTAAAGAGGGGCTCACCACCAAGCTAAAGTGAAAGATAAATGAAATGCAATACCTAATGCTTAAACCTAATGCAATGCAAGTTTTCACTAAATGACCTAAAATGCATGTAAATCAGAATAGAAAGTTGAGAGATGAAAGGTGTGCACCTAAAAATTTGAAGAAAACTAGATGAGGGCCTGAAATGTTAAAAACACTAATTTTAAATCCTTCTAGGACTCATACGCTAGTTTGGGTGATTTAGTCCCAAATTAGGGTTTCTAGGTAGAAACTAAAATCTAGCAAAAGGGTGTCTAGAACTTCTGAAAACTACAAATTTGACCAAACTGGGACTCATATGCCAATAGTAGCATATTAGTCTAGTTAGGTTTTTCTAGAAATTCAAAGTTTGAAATTGCTCTTCTATGTATGCTCTATCCTTTCCACTCGATTTTTGAATCTGAATATTCAATTTGCAGCCTATAGATGTTCTCTAATGATCTATAATGCAAGGTGACAACTTTGACAACTTTGAACATTTGACAACTTTCTCAAAAAAAAATTCTTCAATATGCCTTCAACCTAAATCTGTAAATCACACGTGCTAAAGAGAGGGAAAAAAAAAATTGTTAATAGAAAGGGGTTTTCCTTGGTCAAACCCCATTTTGGTAATCAAACCTTGAAATGAAATAGGAAAAGAGAATGATGAATTAGCAAAATGTAATGTTGCAACTCACCAATCCCTAGCAATAAGGTGCTGCAAACATGTATGAAATGGATCCAATGGATGTAGATATTGACTCTTGCTTCAATGCAATAGATCTTGAGTTGAGTTCTTGCTTGAATCATAAAACCCTACATCACAATTGTTAGCTCAAAAACAAACATGATGCATGATGAATTTTCCATGATGCTTGATGCTTGAATAATGCTCTAAAACACTTGATAATTGGCTCTTGAAGACTCTTGAATGCTCCAATTTTCTATAATGCATGAATACTTAGGATGATCTCTTGAATTCTTAGGTAAAAATGAGTGAAAGAACCTTGTACTTATACTTGTTTATGCCAAATTTCCCAAAATTACAATACTACAAGCCAACATTAGATTTGGGAGGATAAAATCCCACCAATAATTTGAATTAAATTTAATTTTGGGCCACATAGGACTCATATGCCCAAGGTGTTGTATGAGTCCCATTAGGCATAAATTATGGGACCAATTTCAAAATGCTTAGAAAGGTATAAAATCTAGATCAAGAACCAAAACCCTAGGTAGGACTCATATGCCCAAGGTGGCATATGATCCCTAGATCACTAAATCTAGGCCACACAACCTAAAAACACTTGAATTATGATTGGACGTTGATTTATGTCAGTATTATCCTCAAAAAGATGCATTAAATGAGGCTTTTGGATGCAAAATAAGGCCAATTAAGGCATCAAGAAGCACAATTATTTAATAAAACCCTAGAAAAGTGTGAAAGTATGTTACAAAAATTTACAACACTGTAAATAAGGTATGATTAAGTTTATTTATTTTACAAGGGCCCAAGACCTAATATGAGTGTGTTAAACACATTGCAACACTAAGTTAAGGCATCATTAAGCTTAATTTTACAAGCAGGGCCCAAATAAGTGTGAAATTGTCACCGACGATATTTTTTGACACTACATTTAGCCCCCACTTTAGTGAGAGGATGAAATTGCTTCAAACTCACACTAAATTAGACAAACTCACTTCAAGATGGGTCCAAGTGCACCAATGCCAGTAAGATAGGATGACAATGATCAAGAGGGGTGATCAAGCTCCCAAGATCAAGATCCCATGGAAAACCAACATAGGTACAAAAGAATGCACATGAAGAATGATATAAAGAGCATCATTAAGGAAAAATAATACACTTCCAAAGATAGAGATAAAAGAAAAACAATGTAAAAAGGGATGGATCAAACTACGACCATTTGTCCAACAAGATGTGGATCATATCTAGGTTGTTTTCTAAAAAATGCACGCTCACTCTAAGGCAACAAAACTTCAAGCCATCCACTAGGTGAGGATCTGAAAGAGGTGAGACACATACACACATGGATGGTATGCGCTCACACCCACACGCGAGTGGCTATGGGAAATTCATCCCTCTATTGGGCTTCCCGTCAAACCATACCAAAGTTATACCTCCTAATAACTTTGATAAGGTGCCACGCAATAATAAACTTTGAGCTTCATGAGGCAAGCAAATCTTTGTATGCTTGGAACTCATGGAAAAAAAATATGGCTCCACATGCATGCAAGGTGTATTATGCAAGGTGGCCATATAACTAAAATTGTAAATGCAAAAATAGTGTAAGGAACATTCAAAGGATTCTTGCTTAGTTCACGTAATGTTTTTAACTTAGGGAACATTGTACCTAATGTCTCCAAGAGAGGACCAATCAAATAATAAAAGATTCACAACTTAGGGGATGCAGTGTGTCGCATCAATCCACTAAGAGGAATATGATATGCTAAGAGAGATCACACTCTTGAAGGACATCACACCCAATGCCATCCATAAAGTGAAAGACGCATCACATAAAGTAAGAAGACTACACCGTGAAACATGAAATTCAAAAGAATAATGTCAATGTATGCCCCCACTTTAAAGAAATTTATAAACACCATGCTATGAGAAATTACTTTAAAGTAGCAAAGGATAAATTCTAACAAAAAAGAAGACATGAGAGCTAACTTGGAAAGCCCTATGCCAAGTCATATGTTTCTAAATGAAGCTACGTCCTGAAAGGGAAAAAGGGGTTGCCCTAAAAACTCAAAACACATAAGGGATCTATAGATTTAGGGTTAGTATGTTCTTGCTACATTGTTTTTAGAGAGCTTGAAACTATCATCATTCCCCAAATACTGGGTGATTCCACAATAGTGGTTTACACTTTCTGGGAGATCCTCATTTTTGTTGAAATCACATATTTTTAGAAAATATAATGATTTAAGCCTTCAAAAATTATATTTAAAGGATTCCAATTGAAGATGGTTTGACCAAACCACCTTAGATCAAACCCCCTTTGATAGAACCATACTAGTTTTAAACCATACCTATAATCGAGTATCCTTTACACCTATCAAAATGCTAATAAAAAATAACTTTTGATTTACCTTTTGGGAGATCAAATGAATTCATTTAAAATTTATTTTTTGTAAGTATGTAGTCCTTATTATAAGCTTCCCAAAATGTATAATTTTAAATAAATTTAATTTTATTATTATATTTATTTTTTATATTTCTTGTGAATGTAGGTTTTTCACTAAAAATCAAGCTCTCTATTCTTCTCATGTGGAAAAATAACATATTATCAAAAAAAAACTGAAAAATGTCTATGCACTAGATATTGGTGTCCTTGATCTAAAAAATAAAATAAAATTGAATTTTGATACATACAAAACAAGTGATGTTTTAGCTAGTAAATCATGTCTAAATTATAACTGGTTTGATTTTGAAACTTAATTAATAAAAAAATATTCAATGAAATGCTATGAAATTAATTCCATGGACTAGATATCATAGTTATGAATCCAAATTTGAAAAAAATAGAATTTTATGGGTATGTGCAGGATCATGATGGGTTAAAAAGTGGCAATATGATGGGTATGTGGCTGATGACTATTTTTTTACCCAAAATTGATGAAATGAAAAGGGTTTTTAAAGGATATTCTCAGCTTTCATCCGATATAAATTATGCTTTACTTTGAACTTAATAAGTAATTATTATTCATTTTTTATTCAAATAACGACTAAAATCCTAATTGATAAGCTGATTGAAAAATATCTATAGCTTTCAAACAGTATCACATTTTTTGAATCCAAAACATGTGTCACATTCTATGCTTCACATACTATAGGATTAAAAAAATAAAAATTGAATTTCATGAAGTTTTGACCAAGTTAAGGTGGTCGACATGAAGTTTTATATTTTTAAAATTTGTAATAAAAATTCATAATTAATTATTTACTTGAAAAATTACAAAAAAATATGCATCACATCGGGTATGAGTCCTCTACTTATATCTAAAATATTATAAAAAAATATTATCATTTTATTGTGGTTAGGGTGGTCAGATAGACACCTACTTCTTATTTTTTCCCTGAAATTTAAGTACCACTCTATTGAAATTTCAAAATTTTACCAAATAGATTTTTTTCTTTTAAAAAAGAACCTAGTAGTTTAGAAAATACATTCAATTTTCTACAAATTCTATTCTTACATATTTTTGAAATAATATAGATAACTTATTCAAATTTTTATGTCAAGTTGCCTAACTTTGATTTTTCTGAATTTTTTGCCTTTTAAGGGCCTGTTTTTTCCATGATGATCCTACACATACATTTATCCTTCATAGAAAAAGATTTATGTGTTAGCCAGGAACACCACTCTTTAAAAATGGTGTTTATTGTTAAAAACTAGTTTTTGAAGGAGATGGAAAAAGAAGTGCAATCTGATTCCAAATATTTTGAAAAAAATGTATTTAGAATCTACAAAAAAATGTCACAAATCACTAGTTTACATTATCTTCAAATTCCTCACAATTTAGCCACTATAGGTGCCCAAAAGTGAAGATTTAGTTAAAAAAAATTAATTCAATGTCTAGTTTGGCCAAAAATTGTAAACTAGTATTATGGGATCACCCTACTCATAGAATTGAAAGAATGAAACAAAGAGAGTGAAGAAAAATAAAAACCTTTTGGGTCAATATGGAAGAGACATGAATGGCTTGACGCCTTGTTTCATCCCCAAAAGAAAAACACAAGTCAAAGAAAAGATAAAGGAAAATCTTTTTTGATGCCTTGCGTTATCCCCAAAAGGAAAACACAAGAAAAAGAAAAGATAAAGGAAAAGCTTTTGGGTCAACATGGAAGAGACATGAATGCCTCGATACCTTGTGTCATCCCCAAAAGGAAAACACGAGACAAAGAAGAGATAAAGAAAAAGCTTAAAAGATTTACAACATAGGGAAGAATGTAGGTACAAATAGAGGAATGTCAAAAAGAGAAAGAGAGACATCAAACATAATGGTACGGTGGATCACATTATGCACATGCAATCACACAAAATAAAAACACATGAAAAGGAAATAATGCAAAAGACTAGTAAGGCACATGCGATTCAATCTATTAGTAGGTCATCCACATCCCAACTGTGTTCATGGTATATAGAAGGCAGAAAACTAGCCAAAGGTATAATAGAAAGTGTCGAACTAGGGCCATCACTAGGCCCAAAACTCTTCTTAGGATAATTATCATTTAAGCTCATGGAAGAGGAAAACAATGTATTCAATTCATTATGCACTTATGCATCAATCTTTGCAATCTGATCATCATCATCCAAATTGATCACAACGGGAGGTCGAATGATAATTTCCAAAGAAGGGTTTAGCTCTTGTTGTGGTTGTGTTATAGGATCTTTTTGTTTTGGCAAAGGGGGAGACTTGTCATGCATTGCTTCAGTCAAATTTGGATTTGGATTTTTTTTGTTTATTTCTTCATTTCACTTTCGAGCAAGGGCACGATGTCTACACCTACGCTCTCTAGCACCTTTGTTTCTTTTAGTTTAGTTTTCTAGTTGCATTTTTGTTGGAGCAGGTTGATCAATCATATGTTTCTTTTCACCCCTAAGGGGAGGAATAGAAGGGACCATGGAAGGTTGTTCAACCACTTTCTCTTTAAATTTGTAAACTTGTTTTATTCTAGGAGGTGTGATAGGATTGTTTTTGTTGTATCTTGGTCTTTTGTAGGAAATAGGCGAAGGTTTTATCTTAGATTGATCATGGTTATTTGGAATGTCTTTAGCTTCAATCATGGTTTCATCAATGATGGTAAGCTTGGTGGTGGGCAGAGGCATTTTTCAAAGGGATAATTTTGTAATGCATTTTGCCTTAAAAAAATTTGTAGGATTTGAAAAAGAAGTCCTCACAAGGTTTTATAGATTCCATAGGCTCAATCCAAAATAAATCTAAGGAAAATTTCCCACGTGTGAGAAGACAAAGGGCTAAAGCCACTATGATGCATAGTGAAAATTTCATTATCAAATAGAAACTTTAAGCATTTATGCACAACCAACATGATCGCTCCCATGGAGCATAGCCATGGGTGACCAAACCTCACACAGAATTTATCTAACATCGATATGATGGAGAATGAGAAATCTAGTGTTTTTGGTCCTACTTGTAAAGGTAAGGTGATTGATCCCATCGTAGGGAATGTGAAACCATTATGCGTCTTAATCCATGCTTTTTGTTTGTGATACATTTCTTGATAAAGCTCGTGTAGAAGTAAGAATTCCTCAGTGATCGCATTCTCTCCATAGATGGGATATATTAATATCCAATTAGTGAGATTATCATATATTCGGCTAGCTATGTAAAGAGGACCATCGGGTGCATGTTAAAGTATGTCTTTAGAGGAGAAAGGAATTTCAAGAGGTTGTTGAAAGGCATAAGGAGCCTCATTTAGCTTAATTTTTGTTATTTTTGAGTTCAAGGTTGTTTGTGTTTTTTGGTGTCCAATAAGCTCATTTATGACCATTTGGAATCATATGGATTCTTTTTGGAGTGTTAATTGGGTTTTTGATTAAAAAGTGTAAAGTTGCCAAATGTTGCTAAAAGTTGTCATGCAACTTTGACAAGTTGTCAAAAAAGAAAGAAATAGTTACATGCAAGAAATAAACCATTACAAGTAGTTTTAATTTATTTTAAATTCATAAATATGTACTCCTAACTTGAATTTGGGGGGTTGGAGATTGTGAAGAAAGAAGAAACCCTTGTTTTTGTGCATAATTTATGTAATTTTCTTATCTTGTAGGTTGTTCTTTATATTTGTATAGATTATAATTCACATTTAATGATATGTAATTTATTTTAAGTGATATAGGATTGAATCACCTTTCATTTGCAAGTGGTCTCACTGAATTTCATTGAGTATTGTAGAAGTTATGACCTTTTTACCTAGAGCAGCCCTATGAGTTTATTTTCCTAAAAATGTTATAGTCTAAAAATCAGCATAGTATGGACCTATATGGTATGGTACAGATGTAAAACCAATGGGAAAAGATGTATATATGACTCTAGTCTCTTTTTCTTTTTATTTGAGAATATTTTGCTAAGTTTTGAGTGAGATATGGTATTTTTAGTGAAAACGGGTTTGTGGCTAGCCTAGTATTTCCAGCAGATGAAATAATTGCATAACTTTTTATTGCATTGTTGAAATTTCATAAAATTTGGTGAAAAGTTCTATTTTTGGATTATCTAAAAACCCTTTTAATTTTAGGATCTTAAACTACTATATGCGAGATTTATGAAGTTCTGAATGTAGGGTTGTGTAAAGAAGATTGTCAATGCATTACAAGTGAGGGTTTTGATCAAGATTGTTATTTGTTTTGAATCCTTCAAATGTTGCAAAGGTTTGAATTAGTTCTTTTGTGTGTGGTAAATGTTTTAGATGTTAAAGATGAAATGGTTTTGTGAAAATACTTGCCAAGAAGTCAAATTAGGTCCTATTTGAATATTCTTTTCTAGTGTAAAAAGTTGTCATTTTGCTTGCAAGGCAAGGTTGCATCTTTGAAATTTGTGTGTGTGTCTGTGAAGTTGATTTTCTTTGAATCATTTTTGGTATCAGAGCCCAAAGATCTAGGAAAGGGAAGTTTTGGAGGTTTGTGTGTTTTTGTTAACAGGTTGAAGAGAAGAACCTGGATGCCAAAAGACTGGGTAGTGAGGAAAAGGAAAGGAAACCTAGGTGAGGTATCACACGAAGAATCCAAGAAAAGAAAAGAGATAACAAGATGCAGCAGCAAGATAAGAAAGAAGGCCTCAAAAAGAAGGACAAGATGAAAGATAATAGGGTAAGCCTAGTTGCATAGTTTGATAGAAGAATGAACAAGTTTGAAAAACGTGTTGAGCTTGTATTACAGCAGTGTCTTGAGAAAGCCTATCAAGAAAATGTTTGGCATTGGCCAATGAGAAAGAAAGTGAAATGACCCATAAAGAAGATTATTTAGAAAACAAGAAATCAAAGGATGACTGCTTTGAAAATGGAAGGTGAACTACAATTTCATGAAGCCTTAGAGAATGCTACGGAAGAAGGAAATGTAACGCACACAAAGGAGTTTGCAAGCAATGCAGTTAGAGAAGAAAGACAATCCATGTAGTAGACCATTGAACAAGTAAATGGAAGTACAAATCTTGGTTTTGATCAAGTATATGAAAAAGAGCATGTAGATACACAGGTTGATAGGGAGAAGATTGAAATATTCCCAAGAGAACCTTGGAAGAACCTTGAGGAGAACAAAAAAAAGATTAAAGGTTCAGATGTAGGAGGAAATGAAGAGGAGGAAGAAATGGATAGCAACAAAGAGGTGTCTGACAACACAATCGAATCTTGGAGTCTTCAGGTAGAGAAGATGATAAGCAAGAGAAGATGCAAGAAGAAAGAGAGGTAGAAAAGAATACACACCAAGAAACAAGGAGAAGATCAAGCCAAGAATGGAAAATATCGAGAGGAGGTACAACATAATTGGAGGAAGCGGAAAAAACAACTAATCATTATTTGAGGTGGACATCAAATTTCTTTTCCTCGGGAGTATGGTGCAGGGGCATCAAGAGCCTCATTTAGCTTAACTTTTGTTATTTTTGAGTTCTAGGTTGTTTGTGTGTTTTGGTGTCCAAGAAGCTCATTTATGGCCATTTTTAATCATATGGATTCTTTTTGGAGTGTTAATTGGTTTTTTGATTAAAAAGTGTAAAGTTTCCAAATGTTGCTAAAAGTTAGTCATGCAACTTTAACAAGTTGTAAAAAAAGAAAGAAATAGTTACATGCAAGAAAGAAACCATTACAAGTAGTTGTAAATTATTGTAAATGGAATAAATATGTACTCCTAACTCGAATTTGTGGGGTTGGACATTGTGAAGAAAGAAGAAACCCTTGTTTTTGTGCATAATTTTTGCACTTTTCTTATGTTGTAGGTTGTTATTTATATTTGTAAAAATTGTAATTCACATATAATGATATTTAATTGATTGCAAGTGATAAATAATTGAATAAAATTTCATTTCCAAGTGGTCTCACTTAATTTCATTGAGTATTGTAGAAGTTATGGCCTTTTTACCTAGAGCAGCCCTGCGAGTTTATTTTCCTGAAAAGTTATAGTCTGAAAATCAGCGTGGTATGGACCTATACGGTATGGTACAGATGTAAAAATAATGGGAAAATATTGAGATATGATTCTATTCTCTTTTTATTTTTATTTGAGAATATTTCGTCAAGTTTTGAGTGAGATATGGTATTTTTAGTGAAAATAGGTCTATGGCTAGCCTAAGGTTTCCAGTAGATGAAATAATTGTATAACTTTTTATTGCACTATTAAAATTTCTTAAAATTTGGTGGGAAGTTCTATTTTGGGATTATCTAAAAACCATTTTAATTTTAGGATCTTAAACTAATTTATGTGAGAGTTCTAAAGTTTTGAATGTAGGATTCTATAAAGAAGATTGTCAATGCATTACAAGTGAGGGTTTTGATCAAGGTTGTCATTTGTTTTGAACCCTTCAAAGTTTGCAGAGGTTTGAATCAGTATTTTTGTGTGTGGTAAAGGTTTGATATGTTAAAGATGGAATGGTCTTGTGAAAATACTTTCCAATAATTCAAATTAGGCCCTATTTGAATATTCTTGTCTAATGTAAAAAGTTGTCATTTTTGCATCTTTGAAATCTCTCTATGTGTGTGTGAAGTTGATTTTCTCCACATCAAGAGGATTTTTATTTCAGACCTTATGATTTTGAGTTTCGACCAATGCAACCAAACCATCAATAGGATTTTGTTCTTGTTGATCGGTATCCATAGGACTTTGTTGAATTGTATCTATGTTCTCATCATCCATGTCCACATTCATCACATCAGTCTTTGTAGTTTCACTAGCTTTGACAAATGAAACATTATTTTTCGACATGGGATTGGTAAATATTTGCAATTTTTGGTTAGGAGTGGAAATAGACTTATTTCCTTGATCATTAATGCCTCCAATGGAAAGCCAACCAAAATCAATGAGGTCTTGCACAAGATGTTTAAGATGCTTATAATGTTTTGTATCGTGCCCATTTTGTCAATGATAATGGAAATAATCATTTGATCTAAAGTTTGGAGGTAGAGGATTATTAGGATTGGGTGTTTTGATGGGAGGCAAGGTGATCATTTTTTGTTCTAAAAGTTGTGTCATTGTGTTATGAAGGGTATCAGGTAGGGGAGTGAATTTTTTTTTCAAGTCCCCATTGTTATAGGGTATCATGGATTTTACTACAGCTACTTGGGTATTGGTATTTTGACTTGTTTGTTGAGGGGGATGAAGTTGAATGAACCCTTTATTTTTCTTCCTAAAAGGTTGATAATTTTTTTTATTTGTAGACTTAAACTTCTTAGTTAGGTTAGAGGTGGATTTTGCATCACGACTACTAACCGAATTTTGATAATCATAGAGGGTAGTATATAAGTGCATGAAAGAAGAGAATTTCATCATGGTAATCTTATCTTGTATCTTGCATTGCAAATTATCTATGAAAATATTTTGAAGGTGAGGATCAAAAACCTTTACCTCAATTTGGGAATAAAGCGGTTGATAGCATGAAATAAAGTCAATAATCTTTTCTTCTTCTTTTTGCTTACAAATCATCAAATCGTCCAAGGTTATCTTAGGAGTCATATGCACTTAAAAATGGTTTATAAATTTTTCAACAAGTTCATTGAATGAATCAATCAAGTTTTCCGGTAATGAAGAAAACCATTCTAAGGTTGTATCCTTCAAGGACCTAGGGAAAAGTTTAGCCAAGATTTTATCATCAAGAACAAAGTCGCTACATAAAGTCGTGTAAGTGGAAACATGGTTAGAAGGATCTCCTTTCCCCCCATATTTCTCAAATCTAGGCACCTCTACACCTTGTGGCATTGGTATTCATAATATCTCTAAGGACAAGGGGTTGCTTTTGACATAATATGTAGGTGGGCCATTTTGATCTTGGTTGATAGTGGAAACTTGTTTTTGAAGGGATGAAATGATTTGGAAAAGTTGGTTTATGAGAGGGCCATTGCTTGTGTTGTAAGATGGAGGTGAAAATGGTGGAGGTGTGTATGTGTTTGAAGGACAAATCAATGGAATTCTTATAGGTGGTAAAGTGGTAGGAGATATGACATGTGATGCCACAAAGGTACTAGGGATGCTAGTGGAGATAGCTAAGGGATCACATTACTAGTCGGTTGTATTGTTGTTGAAACTTGAGTAAAGGACAACTATTGTTTAAGGTAAAGTGTTTTTGAAAGGTTTGAACCATGTTACGCATAAAGTCAAGTCTATATTCACTTTCAAGCATGCAATGAATTTTATCTATGGTAGGGATGGCGGTGGTTGAAATGTTGTCATTGCTCACTTGATGTTGTAGGTTTGCTAAGTCTTCATGAATTTGGTTTATGTTTCCTTGCAGAATACTACCAACCATTGTTTTGACATGAGTCACACTACTTGAAGGTAAGGAATTGTTGAGGGTATGGTCCATATCTAGTAAACTAGTGTCAATACTAGGAGTGAAAGAGCTAGATAACCCAAGATCCATAATGATTGTGCTATCGTGGGATGACATGAGTCTCAAAATTCATCTCACTATACTATTAGCAATAGGACACCAAATAGAAATGCTCATACAAGGGATACTAAATGCAAGATGAATGCAAGTGCAAAATTAAGCTAAACCCTAAACCCTAAACCCTAAACCCTAAACCCTAGAATGCTAATTAACTAGTGCAAACCCTAATGCAAAGTTAATGCAAGCAAGATCTAGGATGATGTTGCACTCCAAATCATAATTATGATGTTCTAAATGTAGGTTCACCAAAATGAAAGGTTGAATTTTTTATGCTTCTATACTTGGGAGATAGAATAACAATCTTCACACTCTCTCATTCAAGGAAAACCCTAGAGATCTCAATCTAATATATGAAAAGGACAAAGAGATCTTGCAATAGGGCTATCCTAGGGTCTGATTATAAACTAAAGAGGGTTTCACCACCAAGCTAGGGCTTGGAAAGACAAATAAAATGCAAGACCTAAAGCTTA
The DNA here is from genome assembly GCA_007258455.2 of Sequoia sempervirens. Classification (NCBI taxonomy): domain Eukaryota; kingdom Viridiplantae; phylum Streptophyta; class Pinopsida; order Cupressales; family Cupressaceae; genus Sequoia; species Sequoia sempervirens. Next base: position 498,254,976 of record VDFB02000017.1, read on the forward strand.
ATCCTAATGCAATGCAAGACTTCACTTAATGACCTAAAAATGCATGTAAATTAGAACAAAAAGTTGAGAGATGAAAGGTTTGCATCTGGAAATTTGAAGAAGACTTCCTAAAGGATTGCAATGTTGAAAAAACTAATTTTAAAGCATGTCTAGACTCATATGCTAGTCTGGGAAATTTATTCCAAGATCAAGGTTTTTGGGTAGAAACTAAAATCTGGCAAAAGAGTGTCTGGAACTTCTGAAACCTACAAATTTGACCAAACTGGGACTAATATCCTAGGAGTGGCCTATCATTCTAGTTAGGGTTTTCTAGACATTCAAATTTTGAAACTACTCTTCTATGTATGCTCTATCCTTTTTGCTTGATTTTTGAATCTGAATCTTCACTTTGTAGCTTGTAGATGTTCTCCAATTATCTCTAATGCAAGGTGACAACTTTTACAACTTTGAACACACAAGAAATTTCTCCAACTTGCTCTTCAATATGTCTTCAACCTAAATCTGCAAATCACGAACTAAAGAGAGGGGAAAATGTTTTTTTCTTAGTAGAAAGGGGTTTGCCTTGGTCAAACCCCATTTTGGTAATCAAACCTTGAAATGAAATAGAAAAATAGAGTGATGAGTGAACAAAATGTAATGTTGTAACTCACCAATCCCCATCAATAAGGTGTTGCAAACATGTATGAAATGGATGTAGATCTTGACTCTTGCTTAAATGCATTATAGATCTTGAGTTGAGTGGTTTCTTGAATCATAAAACCTTGTACATAAAAATTGTTAGCTCAAAAACAAGCATGATGCATGATGAATTTGACATGATGCTTGATGCTTGAATAATTCTCTAAAATACTTGATAATCAGCTCTTGAAGACTCTTGAATGCTCTTGTAAACACTTTAATGCTCCAATTTACTATAATGCATGAATACTTGAAGGCTTCTAGTATGATCTCTTGAATTCTTAGGTGAAAATGAGTGAAAGAACCTTGTATTTATACTTGTTTATGCTAAATTTCTTGAAATTACAACACTACAAGTAGACATTAGATGTAGGAGGATAAAATACTGCCAAGAATTTGAATTAAATTTAATTTTGGGCCACACAGGAGTCATACGCCCAAGGTTTCATATGAGTTCCATTAGGCATAAATTATGGGACCAATTTCAAAAATTCTTAGAAAGGTGTAAAATCCAGATCAAGACCAAAAACCCTAGGTGCGACTCATATGCCCAAGGTGGTGTATGAGTCCCAGATCACTAAATCTAGGCCACACAATCTAAAAATACCTAAAATATGATTGGATGTTAATTTATATCAAGATTATCCTCGAAAAGATGCATTGAATGAGGTTTGTGAATGCAAAATAAGGCCAATTAAGGCATAAAGAAGCCCAATTATTTAATAAAACCATGGAAAAGTGTGAAAATGTGTTACAACACTTTACAACACTCCACATAAGGTATGATTAAGTTTATTTAGTTTACAAGGGCCCAGTACCTAATGTGAGTGTGTTAAGTTACACATTACAACACTAATTCAAGGCATCATTAAGCTTAATTTTACAAGGCCCAGAAAAGTGTGAAAATGTCACTAACGACATTTTTCAACACTACAGTATGCAATTAATAGATTAGGCTTGCACACAATGTTACCAAAGCATTGAGGTCTAGGCTAGGGACATGAGCTCATAGTTTAATGGAAAAGTGATCAAAGAAATTAAAATTTGGATGAATGTTACAAGTTCAATTCCCATATGCTCCAAAATGCATAGAGGAAACTGATGAAAAAATAGTATGCTAAAATTAGAATTTCCTGTATGATTTTGGTACTCAGTTGTCTATGTAACTACTATAAGTTACACCAACCAATAACAAACTATTTATGATGTACATGCAATACCCATGCCATGGGGACCTAGTGAGAAGGAGCCTCAAGGATTAGTTAGGTGAATTGGCTACAAAATTAGAAATTAATGCCATACCCATAATCATAACATGTAACACAAATAGACAACTTCAAGGTATGGTCACTACATTCTATTGATTATACGATGAATAAAAGCATCCAATTCTTTCACTATCTCAAGAACTCCAAATTGTTATATGGTATTCAATGTCATATGAAAAGATACCTTCCTATTTACGTAACTCATCTCTTATAATACACCAATTTTGTTCTCCTAGCTAGATATAGTTGTCAATCAGAAAGCTATAGATTTTATGTTTAATGTAATGAGGGTTTTGAATTACCTTTGAATTCACTACAAAGGGTGTCCCCAAATTCAACTTCACTATAGAGGGCCTTGCCAACTTCAAACTCATTGTAGAAAACTTTGAATTCCTTGCCCTCCTTTTTAGAAGTCTCTAAGCCCTCTACAAACAAGATTTATCATGCGTGAAAGTAGTTGACCTTTGCCAAATTCTACACTCTACTATACTCCCCACTCCCGCCAACAATTTCACAATTTTCTATTAAACCTACACACAATACAACCCACTCTCTCCAATAATTTCCCAATTCATAATATTTTTTTAATTACCCATTTTAATATCATATTGTCTAAGATTTATTTGTGTGAGTAATTATTTAGTCATTTTTATTTGTGTGACTAATTATTTAGTTGTTTTTTTTACCTGATGGTCAAATTAGTCATTTATTTAGTCATTTATAGTTGTGTTGTAAAAAAATAGTAGAAGTTAGTCATTTTTAGCTGTCATTACTAAAAGTCTGTCACATAGTCATTTATTTGCCAAATTCTACTAGTGAAAGCTACTGCTATCAACCTCTGGTGTTGCTTTGATAAGCTTTTATCTATGGATATGTGGTTGAGTTGCTATGTTGCAGTTGGTTCCATTGTGTTGTGGAAGTGTTGAAGATGATGAGATGTGTCTCTGGTGCTTGGTTTCCAAGTGATTTTGAGAAAATTTGATAAAAAGAGGAAACAGTGTGTTGCAGTGGTGTTTTGGGTTACAAAGGTATGTTCTTGTGTTGCTCTACATTTCTTCTAGGTTAAATATTTTCATATATGATTCAAATATGTTGGTGACATATGTTCAAAGGTGTTATATTCAAGAATTGGTGTACTAGATCGCTACATAAAAGTTGTGTTCACCAGTGTGTGTCTATGTTTTACAAAGGTGTCTAGGAGAAATGTTTTTACTCTGCATTTCTCCATAGTTGTGTTTTAGGTCTTGCAAATATAAAGGAATGTTAATGGTGTTGTTATCTTTGTTCAATCAAGATGGTTCATGTTTTATTGCTTCAAAAGTTAATCTTTTGAGTAATAGTGTATGGCAGAGTTGTTTGAGTGTACTGGGTGTGTACATTCTTTAGGTGGAAGTTGTTGTGAAGGAGGTTTTTGTATTTCAAGGTGTTTAAGAAATATTCTAGATAATTTTAAAAAGCATGGTGTGTGGTTCACAAGTCATCCTTGGGTTTGAGGAAGCATGCGATTAAAATTTCAATGTTGTTTGCACAAGTAACAACTGGCCTAGCGCTTACACTACTTGCGATAAATAAATATTGTTTATAGAAGCATGGGGTTGTATGGTGTTATAGATTTGGGTCCCAATTAAGGTGTGGTGTGATTCACTTTCACTTATATCCATGGTGGAAGTGTTTTGGTGTCAACCTAATTTGAATTTGTACGGTTGATGTGCATAGCTGACCTTAGAGAAGGGTTTCAAGGTTGAGGATGGTATAAGTATGCGTTGAGTTATTGAAGGATGATAAGATAGATGCGAGAGATGTGAATAATGTGAGTTGTAGAGTGTTAGAGTGAAAAAATGAGAAGTATAGTGTGATTTTTCATGTGTTAGTTTACTAGATTTAGTGAGAAGGTGGCTACAATTCTTCAATTAGATTGTGAAGGTGTTGATGTCACTGTGGTGGATTCTCTATTGCATTGAGATTCTTTTCTCTATGTAAAATTTCTTCTCTATCTTCTTTTCTATTCTAACAGTGAGCCTTTCTTCTTTGGGACTTCAGCCCTCTGGTAGTGAGCCCTATTGTATTTGGTATTGATATTACTTATATTGTGAGCTAATCCTCACCATATTTTTTCCCTTCTTGGGTTTTCCACATAAATCTAATGTTCTCTTGTGTATGGTATTAAGTTGTTTCAATTTATGTTATTCACTTTTCACGATGAATCATCATAACAGATTTAAGGGTTTATTGAATGAATGTGGATTTGAATGTGTATGAGGGTTTTGAAGTACAACTGATTCACACCCCTCTCATTTTTCTTGTGCATTCAATAACTAACACCCTTTTCTAATTAAATTTAGATAATATTTGGATCATAGTTTTATCTCCATGATTTCTATGCAAATTTGTGTTTTGTGTCTAAAAAATATTTTAGTTTTTATGACTGTGATTGATAGTTTCTCTCCATTGTATGAGAATTGAAGTGCTTTGAATCTCATAACAAATTTATGAGCTTCATGACCTGGTGCCCCATAGCTAATACCCTCATGAGATGTAGTTTTAGACTTTTGGCTTCCTATGCTCCAATCACAACTAGTGTTGAATCTAAGTCTTATAAATCTTTCACTCAAGGTATCACATCTACCCAATCCATATTTGATTCCCTTCCTAACCTAAGATTACCAATGTCTTCATCAAAACCTAATTTTTATGTGGATTTAGAGGCTATTGTTTCCCATGTCCTTGAAGACAAACTTAAACAATGAGACAAAGGCCTAGAAGGACTCAAAAAATTCTTAAGTACTGCTACTTTAGCTGGAGAAATAATTCCTCTTTTCGATAACCTTAGGAAGTTGATCAATGATTCACAGGGGATAGAAGTGTTGCATAACCTATATCATATAGTAGATGAAAACATTCCTACAACAACTAGTTACACTCAAGCCTTGATAATGCTAAAAACCAATTAAAGAACAATTTTCCTCTCCTACAATCATTCCTTCTATTCTCACCTTTATCCCTCTAGCCATAGCATCAACTAGACACAATATAACAATGGCCTAAATGCAATTTTAGGATTTTCTTGTGGGGATCCTTATAGCGTTGTCCTTTTTCCTATAATACCTACATGTTCAACACCTATATAAACATGGAAAATAATAACACAAATGTCATCCACAATAGTCACTCATTTTTAACACATTCCCAAACCATGTCACCGAACAATCCTATGATAAACCAAAATTTGCAAAATATGTCATCATTACAACAATAATTTCAAACATAAACTAACAATCCAACTCTAACCCTCTAATATATCTCACACCACTAGTAGAATTTGGAAAATAAATGACTATTTGACAAAATTTTAGTCACAACAACTAAAGATGACTAAATTCTACTCGTTTTTTGCAACACAACTACAAACGACTAAATAAATGACTAATTTGATCATCAGGTAAAAAACACAACTAAATAACTAGTCACACAAATAAAAATTAGGCAATATCATATTAAAGTGGATAATTTTAAAAAATATTTTGAATGGAGGGAGTGGGTTGTATTATAATATATTATATTATATTATATTATAATACATTATAATATAATATAATACATTATAATATAATATGATATTATATAATATATATTAAAATATATATATATATTATATAATATTATATTATTATATACTATTATATTATTATATAATATATATTATAATGCTTGAGGAACAAAATGGTGGGCCCGACAATATTCATCCTGCTGAAAGATTTCAAAATGGATTTTGATCTCCCGCTTATTATTAAACATAATATAATATTATATTTCTATTATAATATTATATTATATTTATATTATAACATTATATTATATTTATATTATAACATTATATTTATATTATAATATTATATTTATATTATAATATTATATTTATATTATAATATTATATTATATTATTATATAATATAATCATATGATATAATACTATATACCAAATTAAAAATCAATATTGTACTTTATTATTTTTTCTTTTTTACTCTCCATTCCCTCAACCCGCATATCCACACATCCACTTCCTCTGCCCTGCAGTAATGTGAGAGCATTAATATTTTTATCACTTTGTGCTTATTATTAAATATAATATAATATTATAGTACAATATAATATTATATTATATTATATTAAATATAATGTTATAATATTATAATATTATATTATATAATATTATAATATAATATAATATTATATTTATATTATATTATTAATATTATATTATTATATTATTATATAATATTATATTCAATAATATTTATTGAAAGTGGGAGTTTTACGATCTAAAAATCATATATTTTTTATTCCATTTTAAAAAATACGTTTTTAGAAGGAAAAAACGAAAAACCTATCCTGCCCTAATTTCATTTTGATAAACATTCTTTAAAATTTTCCCACTCTAATTTCATTTTGATAAACATTCTCTAAAATTCACCCACCCTAATTTCATTTGGATAAACATTCTCTAAAATCCCTAGTCGAAACCCTATTTTTGGGTGTTGCTCACCAAATGGAGAAGTGAAAGGTGAATACCAGGGAGGAAGAGATTGGAGGAGCCAAAACCGATAGTGGCAGGGAAAGCTCCAAAAAATGGAGCTGAAGCCAATAGCGGTAGGGAAAGCAGCAATTTTATTTTCCAAATGAAAATTCATGCATCTATTTTTTTTATGCATTTATTTTTTATTGAATAGTGTTGTGGAGCCGACCCGAGGTCAAGTTTCGAATGTATTATAGTGTAATCCAAAATGTTTTGGGTGCACATGCAATGAAAGGGCTTGAAGACCAACTCAGACTTGACAACAAGGTACCATACACCCCTGTGCATAGAAGGCCAAGGTGTATGAAAGGAACGAAAACTATGTTGATTTTCTCTTCAAGTTCAATTTTTTACACTTCATACATTTTGTTTGGTCCTCTAATGAGATCTTGTTCATTTCTTAAAACTCATATATGTAAATGTTATCTCATTTTTCCAGTCTAGAGAGCTCTCCAAGGTATTAGTGCTTTTCCTATGGTATTGCTTTGTTTTGAGTCTACTATGTTTGATCTGGGTTCCAATGTTGTATGGGCATCATCTAATCTTTTCAAAATTTAGATTATCCTTGTGTTATCGATTTGTGGGCTATTGCTTTTTAGCTTGTAGGTTTTTATGTATCATAGAACTGCTTAATGGAATATAGGAAGACAACTTATATGTCCTAAAGCTTCAACTGCAGTTTATATGTATGTGGAAGGTAAAAAAATTTCCCTAAATCTTGAGCCAAATTATTTTGACTTAAATTGTTAATATTTAAATTGGGGAAAATAAAAAGTTTAACTTGCATTTTGGAGATACAGTTAAAAATTTAACTTGTTGTTGGAGATACAGTTTTCTTAGATCTTGCTCATCGAATTGGGTTTAATCTATTGATTGCAGTTGCCTATGGTTCAATCTTGCTTATTTAGGTTTTATACTTGTCAATAGTCTCTTGAATGCTTTATTGGTTTTGGTTTAATTGTAATCTTGTAATGTTTTATAAATTTTTAAAGAAGTATCATCCATTTTTAGTGTATTTCATCATTTTCTCCATTATGTTGTTTTGTAGGGGTGGTCATGGTAGAGGAAGAGGCTATGGAAAACTAACATTACAATATATGAATACCTGCTTTATGATGCTTTGAATTTTAACAAAGTTCATTATATTTTTACCTTGATTTCTTCCAAAAAGTCTCCCCTTGAAAGGGATGGTTTTTTTTTGTAAATCTCAGTTGTCACTGAGACATTGAATGTAAGAGGTTTTGATTTGCCAAAGAGGCTTAATGAAGTAAATTTTTAGAGTGGTTTTTTTCTCCACTCATAAATACTATGTTGTGGCTCCTCTTATGTCTGATCAATCATATTTGTTCAAGCATTTTAGTCTTCATTTCATGGTGTTTCTCTCAACATTTGAATATATACATGATACTTGAAATTTATATGCATAAATTTGTGAGGACTAATTATGTTAGATTTGATTTGTAAATGACTAAACCATGACTAAAAAAAACTATCATGATTAAATAAATGACTATCATGACTAAAATAAATGACTACAATAACTAAATAAATTACTACAATGACTAAAATAAATGACTACCATGACTAAATAAATGACTAGGGTATGTGCAGGATCATCATGGAAAAAATAGGCCCTTAAGTGGCAAAAAAATCAGAAAAATCAGAGTTAAGCAACTTGACGTAAAAATTTGAATAAGTTATCTATATTATTTAAAAAATATGTAGAATAGAATCTATATAAAATTGAATGTAGTTTCTAAACTACTAGGTTTATTTTAAAAAAAAATCTATGTGGTGAAAATTTAAAATTTCAATGCAGTAGCACTTAAATTTCAGGGAAAAAATAAGGTGTATGTCTGACCACCCTAACCACAATAAAATGATAATAATTTTTTATAATATTTTAGATATAAGTAGAGGACTCATGTCCCGATGTGATGCATTTTTTTTGTAATTTTTTTCTAAGTAAATAATTAATTATGTTTTTTATTTTAAAAAATATAAAAACTCGTATGTCTGACCACCTTAACTTGGTCAAAACTTCATGAAATTCATTTTTTCTTTTTTTAATCTTATATTATGTGAAGTATAGAATGTGATGCATGTTTTGGATTCAAAAAATATGATACCGTTGAAAGCTATAGATGTTTTTCAATCAGCCTATCAATCAAGACTTTAGTCGTAATTCAAATAGAAAATGAATAACAATTATTTATTAAATTCAAAGTAAAGAATATTTTATATTGGTGGAAATCTAATAATCTCCTTTAAAAACCCTTTTCGTTTCATTAATTTTGTGTAAAAAAAAAGTCATCAGTCACATACCCTACACATACCCATCATATTGCCACTTTTTGACCCATCATGATCCTGCACATACCCACTACCATGACTAAATAAACAACTACCATGAAAAAATATAAGCAACTATCATGACTAAATAAATGACTACCATGACTAAATAAATGATCAATTAACAACAATCAATGACTAAATTAACAACTAAAAATACCACCAAATTGTCAACCAAAACAACCAATAAATGACTAAAAATGGTTGAGTCATGAATTTGGTCATGTTATAAATGGCTGGCAATAAACTACTAATGGTCACGTGACCAAACTAGTGATCACATGACCAATTTTTAGTAGATTTTTTAGTCGTTTATTTCAGTTTTTGTACTACTGCACATATCCTGATGCCATTCACTATCTTAAAGATACCCATACCAAAATCATTAAAATAAGTCACTTTGAGAAGTATGTTGGCAAGGGAAATGCCACCAACCACGTATCATCCTTCACTTCTTTATGTAGTGATTTCCTTTTTGAAGATTCCATCTTAGCTAATTTATTTTTGCAATCATTAAAAGATATCACCTTGGATTGGTTTTGCTCATTGCTAAACAACTCAATAGTATCCTTTAAGCAACTAGTTAATGATTTAACTCAAGACTTTCAAGCAAACATTGGATCTCAAGTTATATTATTAATGGAAAGTTCATTGTAAACAAGGACCCAAAGAGAATTTGATTGAATTTATAGGAAAATACCAAGCTCTTTACTGACAAATATCTTATAACCTTCTAGATGTCGATCTACAATGAGTCTTTCTTGGAAATTTTCATCTACTATTAGAGATAATACCTTGTTAATTAAATATCCCTCATTTACATACTTATGTATGACCTTTGTGATTATTAGATGTAGTGCTAAAAAATGTACACCTTTACATTTTCACACTATGTTTAGGTCCCTTAATTAATTTAGACTTAAATTAAGCCTCCAAATGACCCAATTATGTATTTAAAATTTTAATTAGTCACATTTCCTAAAAGGGGTTCACTTGTATTAAAAATTTGCAAACATCAAATTAAACATCTTGGAAAATGTTTGTCTTAGGTTTAGGGCCTAGGACACATTCGCCCAAGGGTAAATGGGTGCTCCTTAGACTTAGGAACCAAATTTTAAATATGTTTTTGGTGGTATTTTAATGATCCCAATTCAAATTGCAATTGTTGGCTTTTAAATTTTAATTGTCAGGAAATTAGAAAAATGCCTATAAATACAAGGCTATTTTATCAATTCAACATTAGGAATCAAGAGGGAAACTTTCATGTGAGAAAATCTTATTATCAATAGCATTGAAGAATAGATTTATCAAACATTTACAATAGCAATCAAGATCAAGATCATCATTTCAAAGTTATCTTCATTCATGCATGTTTTTGGACTAACATTGTGATGTAGTTTTCAAGCATCAAATCAAGCCATTTCATGGAAGATCCAATCATTGGAGTGATGTGTTAGATTTCAGTCCCCCAAGGGCAACCATTAAAGGGTTTGGTGATTTCCAGCAAGCTATTTTTCATTCATCATTCCTTCCATTCACATGATTGTTTCATTTCAAGGTTTAATTACCAAAATAAGGTTTGACCTAGGCAAACCCACATGAACACCAAAAAATAAACAATTTTTCCCTCTCTTTGTGTGTTGTAGATTTGCAAGCGAGTAATAATTGAAGATTGATCAAAAGTGCAATTTTGCAAAGTTGTCAAGACATGGAAATTTAGATCCCAAATTTATTTGTGGCTTTCCAACAATGAAACCTAGGGGAAATAGAAGCTTAGATCCATCTCTAGAGGACCTAGAAAATTGGGTAGAAAATCCCTACAAAGACTCATTCACCCTAGGGTGAATCTCTCCTAGGAGGACACTTAGCAAGAGCTTTTGGTGACAAGTGCATAAATTCATAACCTTCTCAGATCTGCCGAAACTTTTTGGATTCTATTAGATTAAGGTTTTAAATTGATGTTTCAAGTTTTACATTGCACAATTGGGTTTGTTTACTATTTTTAATTTTTCTCCCCAAAGTGCATTTCAGGCTAATTTACCCCATCCTCGGTCATAAGGAAAACAACAAGACCTCCATCAAGGTTGACTCACCTAAGGCTTGTAATTCAATCTTGCTCTAGGGGATCTCTTTTTCCTAATGAACTAGGGAAGATAGGTGCATACCCCTTTTTCCACATCCCATTTTTAGGGATCCTATTCTCCATATGTTTTATTTTGGTGAACTCGACATTACATTGTACATCTAAAATTCTGAAATTAGAGTCCATTCAAACTGTAGATCTAGGATTTGTAATAGTTTGCATTGGATTGCATTAGTTTGCATTTCATTTAGGGTTGTTAAAATTGCATTAGTTGACATCTCATTTAGGGTTTTAAGCCTGCATCTTCCATCATTTAAAATCTAAAAATACAAAATATTGCATGCATATTACTTTGATTTTGCATAGTAATTGAATATTAGTGTACTTTCAATCATTTACATTAAAGCAAATTTGGTCAAAATTGCATTTCAAAAAGTGTCACATTTTTCATCATTTTTCACTAATTTCACTTGCATTAGGACAACTAAATTTGGAAATTTTTGTCAATAAAATTATAGTTGGTATAATTTTTCCACAGTCCATGAAGATACAATATTTAAGCTTTTGGATTTGACTGTGTCAATTTTTTTGTCGACGTTTCGGATCACACTCAGTGATCCATCATCAGGAAGAGGAAAAAATTATAGTTTGTAACCTGGAATAGAGAACAAAAACAACAACTCAAAATTTGCATTTTTTATTTTTTAAAACCTTGTACAAGGGCTTGTCCACCCTTGGGTGAATATTCCTTGAGGGCCCATCAAAACTGACTTTTCTAAGCATTTTTTGGTCCTCTGTACTTCCCAAATTTGTTGATAAACCATTGTTATAGTCTGTCAATTTTTTCAGGAATTTCTATTTTATGCATTAGGTCTAATCATCCATCTAGTTTAGGCATTACAAATTAGGAAAAAAAATTCATGTTTTAGTTGTGGATACTTTCATATCTATATACATTTGTTTTCTTTTCAGCATCATTTCATAGTTTAGCTAGATTAATTTGCACTTTGCAATCATTGTAAACCATAAACTACCCTAAAAACATTAAAAAAAACTAAATAATTAACAATGGAGAAAGCATATCCTTCAAACCCTTTAGTTTTGATGACTTTGACATGTTAGATGAAGCCCTTGAGGACTTCATCTCACCTAGATCATCCACTAAATCTTTGGTGCAAGAGGATGCAATCATAGACAATTATGACAATCCTAGTTGCTCTTCTCTCGATACCTCTCCTAATTGTGACAAAGGTATCTTAGTGTTAGAAGACCCAATTATTTAGTGTAATGAGAATATTATTTGTCCCTCTTCCAATGCTACATTTCTCTCTAAAAATAATAATATGGATGTCATAGATGAAGATTTTAAGTTCACATTAGACCCCCCTCAATAGAAGGTCATCTTGGTAACTCAATTGAGGTTATCAACACAAAAATTGGATCTCCTTCAAATAGTAAGCCTCCTAAATCACCTCCCATCATAGGACCTCATAAATTATCTCTAGGAAATATCTTGAATTTTGTAAGGCAACTCACTAGTGACAATGTGTCACAGCAACCAAGTTCTCATACTATAGTTCACACATATAAAATTCCTCAGCACAGTGGTAAAGAGTATGATCTTTTTGAGTGACTTCATTTTACTCCAGTAAACATCTTCCTTTGTGATTTGATTCAAACATCACCTACATACAATAGGATGCTCCAAAAAATTTTGTAGAAGAATGATATCCAATCTTCTGTGAAATTGAATGAGGTAGCAATTGCATTTGATTGCGCGCAAGTGACAAATTCGGATATCACATTCCCTCAAAAAGAATGTACCCTCACTTGAGATCCAAAATAAACATGAGGCCTTAATGATAAAGGTTATCATTAATGAAATTGTAGTTAGGTGCACCCTTATAAATAATGGAGCAGATCTTAACATTTGTAGCATTAATATCCTAGATAAACTTGGTGTGGACAAGAAGCTTATTCAACTTAAAGATGTTAATGTTCATGTCTTTGAAAATTTTAATAGGCAACCATTAGGAATTATCACATTACCCATTGAGGTCCGACTTGTAGTTTTTCCTACCCCTATCCATATCATGCCAGGACCTCTTTCATACAACTTTCTCCTAGGGAGACCATGGACTCATGCCATGAAAGGAGTCCCATATAATCTTCACCTAGATATGATGTTTGAATATAACAACAAGATATACATGGTTGAAGCAAATGAACAAATCTACAATTCATAAGTTCAACATGATTATGACACTTCCAACTCCCTTAATGCTTTGATTCCAACTTCAAAGGTAGAACCTATACAAGTTGATGGTAATGTTGGGGGTCATTATATTTCTCACCTCATTTCATAGAAGAGTCCAAAATCTCACCCTCAAAGTCCAAATATTCAAATAAAAATGATTCATCTTCAAACACATGTTTTAGGGATGATTAGGGTTCATTAGATTTTACACCCTCTTTTATGGGAGGCTACAAAATCTCACAATCTAAACCAAAAAAACCTTGTGTTTCATTTGCTCAACTTGGTTCTACATCAATAACATCACCCCATGGTGGTGATGAGGGCTCTTCAACTCCCATCCCTCATGAGAGGAATGTGTGTAACTTTAAGAAACTTAAAAAGAATTTGTATGCTCTCGAAGAAGCCAATCCTTCTCAGAAGCATAAAATCTCTTCATCTAAGTTGGAAGCATGTTATGGTATTGGATAGAAATTCATTTCTAAACATGGATATAATGAACACATGTAGAAAAATGATATTGATTAAGTGAATTCTATACCATACTTTTCCAATCAAGGTCTAGGTTTCCAACCTTTATCTTCATCTTCATCTAAAGCCGTATCATCTACTATGTGTATGAAATCTTGTGCTGAGAAAGAAATATCTCCTACCATTGATCAAGAGGGTACCTTTTTTAAGCTTCTCCAATCTTGCTTGATATCTCTCCTTTCAATAACATGAAATAAATTTTACAAAAAATGTTCATTTTGTGCATATCATCAAGTTCATGATCACTCAACTAATGCATGTAAGGCTTTGAGTAATAAAATTCAACATCTTAATGATTGTGGTGATCTTCCTTCTGTTAATGCACCTATTTCCTCTACTTGATAATAATTTTAATCCTATCATTTTTCTCATCACTATGTGCCATTAGTAGCTTTAGGTGTCTTGCTCATTGTCATTCATGGTGGTACAATCTAAAGTGCAACCATATTTCTCTTGGAAACAACATGATAGTTCTTGGTGGTTGTCTTTGTATCTATGATTGGGGGGCAAGGATAACTAGTTTTTTGGAGGTGTCCATTCTTTTCAAGGATACTCTCTTCATATCTTTCTATTTAAAATATAAACAAAGAAAATATATTGACATTTTAAGTAGGGGAATATTGTCCCTCATTCATTGTTTGCATGTTCCCTTCTTGGTAATGATAGCATACATCTCCTAGAAAGTGTGAAATTTTTATTCAAAGTGTGGTCTTTTTACTTCATGTGATGTTTCTTCTTGATGGTGACATTAGGTTTGATTTCCTTCAAGAGTGTGACCTTTCCTGGCATATGACATTCCTCTTCATGGTAATGCTATAGCTTCCATTCCCTAAGTTGTGAATCTTTTACCCTTGACTAGTCCTCTCTTGGAGACATTAAGAAAATTGTTCTTTAAGGTGAGACCTTTCATGAACTAAGAAAAACCCCTTTGAACATCCTATCCTATTGTATTTAAAATGGCCACCAACCATAACACAACTTGCTTGCTAGTGGAGCCTTTTTCATGAGTGCCTAGCATAATGCAGCTTGCTAGCCTTCTAACCAAGTTTTTGTGGTGTCTTATCAAAGTTATCAAGTGGTATAACTTTTGGTATGGTTGATGAATGGGAGCCTATAGAGCTGGCATGAATTTCCCATCATCCACCCTTTGGGGATCATCTAGTGGATAACAAATTTCACTAGCCCATGCAAGCACATTTTGTTTGCATAGTGGACAACAGGTTTCCACTTGTAATTTATTTTTGGACAAACAGCTAAGGATTGATCCATACCAATTGGAAAAATAGTTGAGGCTTGATCCACCCTTTTTTCTTTCTTTGCATTAATTTTGGCATTGTATGTTTGTGTATCTTGTCTTGCTGCTTCATATCATGCATTCATGTGTGTCCCTTTGTGCTTATGTTGATTTGTCATGGGATCTTGGATCCTGGGGGCTTGACCACCTTGATATTTTTCATCCTATCTCACTAACTTTTTTACACTTAGACCCCTCTTGATGCTTATTTGTCTACTTTAGTGAGTTTGAGCATAGGGATCATCATCTCACTAAAATGGGGGCTAAATGTAGTGTTAAAAAATGTACACCTTTACATTTTCACACTATGTTTGGGTCCCCTAATTAAATTATACTTAAATAAGCCTCTAATTTACCTAATTATGCATTTAAAATCCTAATTAATCTTTCTTTTCTAAAAGGGGAACATGTATTAAACAATTGCAAACATCAAATTAAACATCTTGGAAAATGTGTGTCATAGGTTTAGGGCTTAGGACCCAAATTTAAAATATGTTTTTGGTGGTATTTTAATGATCCCAATTCAAATTGCAATTGTCATCTTTTTAATTTTAATTGTTAGGAAATTAGAAAAATGCCTATAAATACAAGGTTAATCAATTCAACATTAGGAATCAAGAGGGAAACTTTCATGTGAGTAAATATTAGTGTCAAGAGCATTGAAGAACAAATGTATCAAGCATTTAAAGAAGCAATCAAGATCAAGATCATGTCAAATTTATCTTCATTCATGCATGTTTTTGGAGCTAACATTGTGATGTAGTTTTAAGCATCAAATCAAGAGTCAAATCAAGCATCCAATCAAGCCATTTCATGCAAGATCCAATATTTGGAGTGATGCATTAGATTTTAGTCCTCCAAGGTAAGCCATTAAAGGGTTTTGTGAGCTATAACACGATAGTGTTCATTCATCATTCATTCCTTTCATTATTGTTTCATTTCAAGGTTTAATTACCAAAATGGGGTTTGACCAAGGCAAACCCCTATTCACCAAAAATAAATAATTTTTCCCTCTCCTTGTGTGTTGCAGATTTGTAGGTGAAGAAGAATTGAAGATTGATCAAAAACAAAATTTTGCAAAGTTGTCAAAGTTGTCAAGATGACAAACTCATATCCCAAATGTATTTTTAGCTTGTCAATAGTGAAACGTGGGGGAAACAAAAGATCAAATCCATCTCTAGAGGACCAAAATTGGGTAGAAAATCCCTACAAAGACTAATTTTCCCTAGGGAGAATCTGTCCTAGGATACTCAGCAGGAGCTTTTGGTGATGGCTGCATAAATTCATAACCTGCTCAGATCTGTCAAAAAAATTTGGATTATCTTAGATTAATGTTTTTAAATTGATGTTTCAAGTTTTACATTGCATAATTGGGTTTGTTTACTATTTTTAGTTTATGAGCCCCAAAGTGCATTTTAGGTTGATTTACCTCATCCTCAGTCATAAAGAAAACAATAAGATCTCCATTAAGGTTGACTCACCTAAGGGTTGTAATTCAATCTTTCTCTAGGGGATATCTTTTCCCTAATGAACTAGGGAAGATAGGTGCATACCCTGTATTTCACATTTCCATTTTTAGGGATCCATATTTCCCTATGTTTCATTAGACATTGGTTAGTCAATATGACTTGACACAATTTCATCAACTCTTACTATTCAATCCAAATTTGCACATCATAACAACTATCAACCATTCAAGAATAAAATTAGGCTAATATCAATTTAGGCTAAGAGATAGATATTTTTTTATATTTTATTGATTCTCTATATTCTATTATGTTACAATTATTAAACAAGAATATATGATTCAACTTCCACCTTTTACAGCTATTGACACAACTAATGTATTACCACTAAACTTTAATGCAAAATCCTTTTGTCAGTATTAGTTTTCCATAGTCCATTAATAAGAACAATAAAATTATAGATAAAACTATGTATATTTTTTGTTCAACATTTTAGATCACACTCAGTGATCCATCATCAAGAAGAGGAGACTGAGAGATTAGATTATAAATTTAACTTTAAAAGGAGAGGCAAGATAGTTGGGAGAGTTAGAATTAACTTTAATGCAAAATCATTTTGTTAATATCATTGTACGCCTAGGAATGCTATGCAAATATATATACATCTTAAGCACCAAATGCAAGAACTCATTGATTCTAATATCATCTAGTTGGTTGGTGTAAATGAAAAAAGGACATAAATTAGTTATTCCACCCAATCAAAGCTTAAAAATATTTATAAATCCATTACCATGTCATTCAACCAATTTTTTTCCAACAAACTGATATTGAAGAACAACATGATTGATGCTAAACCTTGTAAGGGTCAAGCCAATATTTTTCTTGATGTTGATTTTACACATATTGATGCTTATGTAATTTCACACAATGGTCCTCTTTGTATCACTAGTTGAATGAATGATAAAATCGCAAGGGGAATGCTCGTCGATTCCTTGTGTATAGTGAATGTGATCACCAGAGAATTCTTATATGTGCTTGAACTTTATAAATATGATTATGAATAATCAAAAGCATTATTAAATGCTCATGATAGTTTTGTTCGCCCTATGATTGGTTCTTTAACTCTCTCAAGGGCATGTGCAGGATCATCATGGAAAAAATAGGCCCTTAAGTGGCAAAAAGTTTAGAAAAATCAGAGTTAGGCAACTTGATGTAAAAATTTGAATAAGTTATCTATATTATTTAAAAAATGTGTAAGAATAGAATCTGTAGCAAATTGAATGTAGTTTCTAAACTACTAGGTTCATTTAAAAAAAAAATCTATTTGGTGAAAATTTAAAATTTCAATGGAGTAGTACTTAAATTTTAGGGAAAAAATAAGAAGTAGGTGTCTGTCTGACCACCCTAACCACAATAAAATGATAATATTTTTTTATAATATTTTATTTATAGGTAGAGGACTCATGTCCCAATGTGATGCACATTTTTTTGTAATTTTTTCCCAAGTAAATAATTAATTATCAATTTTATTACAACTTTTAAAAAATATAAAAACTCGTATGTCTGACCACCTTAACTTGGTCAAAAATTCATGAAATTCAATTTTTCTTTTTGTTAATCCTATAGTATGCAAAGCATAGAATGTGACACATGTTTTGGATTCAAAAAATGTGATACTGTTTGAAAGCTATAGATGTTTTCAATCAACCTATCAATCAAGACTTTAGTGATAATTCAAATAGAAAATAAATAATAATTATTTATTAAATTCAAAATAAAGCATAATTTATATTGGTGGAAATCTAATAATATCCTTTAAAACCCCTTTTTGTTTCATCAATTTTGGGTAAAAAAAAAGTTGTCACCCACATACCCTATATATACCCATCATATTGCCACTTTTTGGCCCATCATGATCTTGCACATACCCTTAATAAAAATTGGACCTAAATAGTTAGATGTTCTTTTTACCATAATCCAAATGTCAACCAAATTCATATAAAGTTAGGTCATCTGTGGCTAAGCTCCATGAATGTGGTCCCATTGGTTATTTATAAATGCATTAAATTCCCATTTGAAGAACAAATAACATACTATTTACCATAGTGGATTTAATTTGTTGGCCTCTCATGGATTTTTTTTGCTAGACTAATTTTGGCCTCAACCAACCCAACTTGTTAAACCTCGTAAAGACTTTTATTTGTGTCATATCAAAAATTTAAAGCTAAGCATATAGCCAAATTATCCCTTAGTAACATTTTGTATGATGCCTGTCAATCTCCAATGGATATGATGGTTGTTCCTCCTAATTCATAGGTAGTGAATGAATCTCAACCCAAACTGAGTGTTCTTCCCCAATCTTTTTCCATGTATGTTGTAATTACCCCTC
Source organism: Sequoia sempervirens (assembly GCA_007258455.2). Lineage (NCBI taxonomy): Eukaryota > Viridiplantae > Streptophyta > Pinopsida > Cupressales > Cupressaceae > Sequoia > Sequoia sempervirens. The sequence goes on from VDFB02000017.1 coordinate 498,273,864, forward strand.
CACTATCCTATAAAGGACCATGATACAACCATTTCATAAGACCTTAGGGGATCAAATTTGTGCCTCTTGAAGATAATTCTTTTTTTATAATAACCTAAGAATCATATGGTTTCTCAACCCTCGGTAGCCCCCTCAATTCATCCTAAAAAGAAAAAAAGGGACCAATGTTAGGGAAATACCTCAATCCCTCCTTCATAAGTTGAAGCTCATGTGAGACAAAAAATAGTGCAAAAGAATGCAAACAAAGATGTCATCACTATGGCTTGTCAACTTGCTAAAGAGTGTAGAACTTTACCTAGTGATCAACCATCCATCCACCCAAATTCAAATGAGATACATCCCACCCATCCATCCTCATCATCGCTTGACTCTACTCTTGCACCCTCACCAAAGTTCCAAGAAGCTAAACCTTATTTTTTCAGCCAAAACAAAGAATAAAGAGCTCACTAAATACAAATATGGATGTTAGTGCTCAAAATCATGTTGATATTACTAACATGCAACCTATTTTGATACACTCTGATTATGAATTTGAAGATAAAGAAAAAAAAAAAAAAAGATCATAATGAATTAGCTTTGATAGTTTCCAAATCAATGAATTTAGATGGGGTCAACCACAATGATCCTCCTAGTGAGAGTGACCCACCATGTTTTGAACCTAATACTTCTTGTAGTACACTTTTAGTTCCTTTAGTGTATTTTTTTCCTTCCTTATTGTTGGAAGTTTGAGGAAATTGTCATTAATGATGCTAGTTGGCAACATGAGCATGGAGAATGTACATAACAATGTATCACAGTGTTTTCATTGATGTAAACAGTGTTGTGGATCATTTTTATTAATTATAACATTTTTTTGAGGTGTTGAGGAAGTCACTTGTGCAAGAAGATTTGGTCCAAAAATTTCAACTGTGTGAAATTTTGACTAAGTGTTAGAACTGCTAGGTTAGGGCCACAATGTATCAGTATTTGGGTATGCACCACTCTGCAAAGGAAAATTTTTCTCTACAATTCTAACCTAATTTTTTTGGTTTTTAGAAGAATCTAAATTTTAAATATTTCATATTATTTGGTGAAGTATTTTGGGAGATATGAATGACAAAGTTTGATCTAGCATAATATAGTCATTTCCTATATAGTGTATCAGTGTGGGAGATTTCACACTTCTTAGAGAATGAGTCTTTGATTTTGTGGTGTTAAATATAAGTTTCCTAATTTTAGATGAGTGTTCAAATTCTAGGTGGGATTGACATTTGAGGTCCACATGTTGCAAATTGAATGAACAATTGAAGAATTTTTGTTTAGGTTTTATGATGTGCCGACCTAACATGTTTGATGAGTATGTAAAGGATTAATATGTATTAAGCCTTTATGCGGGATCTATTTTAAGTCCATTTTAGCCTATCTTAAGTTATTTTGAAGTTTTAATTGAGGCGTGTGTTATGGATGATAAAGTTCAGAGCTGACAAGTTATATTTTTATGTGTTACATCTAATTAAGTTGACCTAATTGATTTTACACTTGATGCCAATATACATGATGAATTGTGCTTGGTGTTTTGACATAAGAGAGAAGTTGAAAGAAACATGTGTGATGTGAATTTGATCAGAGAAAAGATAAATTGTGAATGTTGAGATCAGAATTATGCGAATGCAGACCAAAGCAGAGCATTGATCTAGATTTGTGTGAAGTTTGTTATTGTGCTTAATTGTAACTATATTCCTACATATTGTAGATGCTTTTGTAATAGTTCAAAATAGGATGTGAGCCACCCCTATCTCTTCTATATTTTTTATCTATTGGCAATGAGTCCACTTGGATAGTGAGTCCACCTACAGTGAGCATTTCTATAATATACTATAACCAATTATAATATATTGTGAGCTAACCCTCACTGTGGTTTTTCCCATTTTGGGTTTTCCATGTAAAATTCCTGGTGTTCATGTGTTATGTGATGTTGTGGATGTTTTCAGTCTTTCTTTCCTTATCGCATTTGAGTATTATTTGGTAATTGGATGGCTAATGTTCAAATGGTTTAATAGAATACTAATTCACCCCCCCTTCTAAGTATATTCTACTTGTTCAACAATATGATGAGCAAGATTAGGATGCATATGATTTACTATATATTGACTCACATGTGTAGTAACTATTGTGTTTAAGTGTATGTGTTTTCTTGCACATAATGTGATCTTGTTTGTTGTGTTACTTGGTGTATATGTGTTTGTTATTTTTATTTAGGTGACACTTGTTGTTTTTGGCATTCATCTATTTGTATCTCCATTCATCTTTATGTTATGAACATATTATCTCTATTCCTTTTAGGAATGATGCAAAGAATTGATGCACTTAGGTCTCTTCTCATCACTTGTGTTTGTATTTCCACAAGTAGTGGGGAATGATGTTAGTTTTGAGTATGATCATAATTATACATTATCTCTCATTTATACTAACCTCAAATTTATGGATCCCTTATGTGCTATCTTTGTCTTGTTAATTATGTGGCTTTATTTTAGGGGCAACCACTTGTCATGAGTCAAATTTGTTGATAACATATCATTTGGGAAAGGTTTTCCTAGCAAGATATCGTGTCTTATCAAATATCATTTTATTCTACCTTAAAGGAAATTTCTCATGGTTGGAATTAGAAATTAATTTAAGGTGAGGGTATACATTCCATTATGTTCTTCACTTTTTCCACATGTGTTGGCCTTTGTGATGAACTTTTGGCATATTTACCATATTTTGTGGTGCCTTATTAGAATAATTGGGACTATAATTCTTGGCATGGTTGACATGAGAACTCACCTAGGGAATATTGGACTTCACTAGCCCTTGTGTGTCCTTATTTTCTACCATGACATAAACTCACCTAGTGAATATCAAACTTCAGTAGTCGGTGTTGTTTCTTATCAAGCTCACCTAGTGAATATTGGACTTCACTAGCTTGTGATGCTTTTAGTTCATGCATGGGGTCACCTAGCAAATACTAGACATTGCTAGCCTATGATTCATGAATTCCTTGGGTATGAATCCTACTAAGAATTATGTAGATCTTTTTAGTTCATGATTTTCATGCCCCCTTTGCATGTTTGCATTGTGTTTGCATTATTTTGCATCATATAGTATTTTCATTATGTTAGTTTGTGTGTTTTCATGTCCTTGTTGTATATGCTTTGTGTTTGTCAAGATGCATTGCACCTCATGTGTGTGTGTTCCTTTTTATTTATATTGGTGTGTCATAGGATCTTGAGTTTGGTGACTAGCACATCCTATAGATTTGATGCTATTTTATCCTTGAATGTTGTAATAAATGAACCCTCCTTCACTTATACTCACTTTAGTGTGAGTATGAGTGTAAGTTCACTCTCACTAAAATGGGGGCTAAATGTAGTATTGTAAATTGTCACCCATAACAAATTAACACTAGGTTTAGCTCCCCCAATGTGTCTAGACCCATTTATCTTTTAACTTTCCCATTTTATGACCATATTCAAAAAATCAAAGTTAAATTGGGAATTAGAAATTAATGTTTATTTAGTGACACTAAAATCCCCAAAATAGGGTTGGAATAGGGTGTTAGCACCCATGTCCATCATATTTTAGCTCCAATTCAAACATGTCAGTATCAAAATTCTAATAATTAGAAATTTGAATTTACTTGTCAATTGTCAGTAATTAATTTTGTAGGAAATTAAAGAAATGCATATAAATACAAGTTTTTTTACCATTTGAAACACTAATGAATCCTAAGAAAATTAAGATCATAATTGAGCATTCTACAAAATAGTCAAGAGTAGAATTAGTAGGATTATTGCAACATTATTTCAATCAAGCACAATGCTAGCAATTCATCAAGTTTTCATGTGATTTTATTCATTTTTCATGTCAATTTATTTTGTGAGCTCTAACAATGGTAGGGAGTCAAATGAAGCATCCAATTCTTCTTGAAGGTGATGAGCACAATGACTTCATTCCATCAAGGAATGGTTCTAAGTGGTAAGTTGCAACACTTGTTAATTTATTATTCCTTTATCCATTTTCCTTTGCCTGGCTGAGGGTAAGAACTCTCTTTCACATCATCATAGCCATTGTAGAGGTGGAAGCACAAAAATGGGTTTTGAATTAGGCAAGCCCCTATATGACACAACCTTTTCTCTCCTCTCTTATGTGTAGTCTATCTATCTAAAGAAAAATTGGAAGAGGATTGGAGACCTAATTTATCAATCAAGAATTCAAGCCTTATATGTCAACAAATTGGGGAAGTTGAATTAATCATTGATAGAAAAAGTTCTGACATAGCCCAAAAAGGAAGAGCCTATAGACAAGGACCAACTTCAAGATCTAAATTTTAGTTTTTAAGGTTTTCATGTTGAGAAATAGGGTGCCAATACCCTTATCTAGCCAACTCAAGCTCATATTTGTATGCCAGGTTCCTCTATGTTTGTACTATGTAGTTCCATACTTCATTTTTGTATTACTCTTTCATTCTTTACTGAAATCATAACATTTCATCATACTTGTATAGTTTTCCTAGATCTACATTTGCATCCTCAAAGTCAATCAATAAGCAATCAATTAATCAATCCCCTTAAGAAAGAACAAAAATCCTAATCCATCATTTTAGCTTTTCCATTGAAGTTAACTTAGCCAAGTGGATATTTATGATCATTTTTGGTTTTTTCCATTGTCATATAGGAGAATGTGTTATTTAAACCCTAGATCTCTTTTTTCCTACATCACACATTTACATTATATACAATTTATATAGACCTATTCATAGGTGTAAACAATATAACTTAAACTTCATGTATTCACTTATATCACTGTGGGTAGAATATTTACATCCTATAAAATAAATAGGCATTCATAGGCATAAACAACACATACATAAAAACCATACATATGTACTTATAACATAATGGGTGGAACATTTACATCATATAGAACAAATTGGCATTCACAAGAATTAACATTACAACAACAAACCCCGTATATGCACTTACAATGTACAATGGGTATAACATTTTCATCATATAAAAAAATATTACCATTCATAGGAATAAAGAAAATAACTTAAAGCCCTATATGTGTAATTACAACAAAGTGGCTAGAACATTTACATTGTATACATTAAATTGTCATTCAGAGGCATAAACAAAATAACTTAAACCCTCATATATGCACTAACAACACATTGGATAGAAAATTTAAATCATATAAACACATTGGTGTGAACATAATTTAGAACATCCCATAGGATATAACGCACACCATATATAGCATAGTCATGTAGAGTGCATATAAAAAACTTAGAATAATATCCAAAGTGCTTGTGTTAATCTTCTATTTCTGCCTCATCTTCTTATGCCAATGAGTCCACTAAAATATATAAGAGAATAGAAAATAAAGAAGAGAAAACAAGATGAAATTGGAGAGGGATTAACTTAAGAAAAATGAATGGATTTAATGGATGAAATGCACCTATTTTAATTAGTAATATTAATAATTTCTTGAATTCCATTTTGGTATGGATTCTTAAAGTTATGTCCTCTTATTTCAATTTTATTGCTTGCTAGGTTTGGACAAGTTGAAGTTTTCCCTTAGATTTTATTGATTAGGTCGAATTCTTGTATACTATAGATTTTCTAATTTGTCTCCTCTTCTTTGGATGACTTCTTTAGTGAGCCTTATAGCTTGTTTGTTTTGGATGCAAGTGGAAGTGACTAGTACGTGGGTAATTGAGTTTAATAGATGGGACACATGGTGTTGGCTCTTGTTTGAAGAGTGTTTTGTATTTAGAGATTGTAATATATGATGGAATTAATATGACTATGTGATGGGAAGATGACCTTGCTTTATATTGGTGTGGGATTTACTTTTTGACATCGTTATATATGGAATGGGTGGCCATAACATTTGTCCGAGAGTATTATATTTTTTTGTTATATGTATGGGTGCAAAATTAAATGCAATATTTCTTATCTTAATTTCATCAATTCAAAATGGGTTGTATCAGAAGCTTTATTAATATGCACTTGTAATATTCTTATGAAATATTAGTATTTGGGACACATAAATATATTATAAAACAAATATGATGTGTACATTGTTTGGTCCATATTTGTTTATTTTATGGGTAAAAGTTAAATTATAATTGGTTAATGGCATGCTCCACTATGAAGCCCATACAAGTCAACTCCTATTCGCACTATAAGAGCTCACTCTACTATTGGACCCTCTCCCCTAAAATATGAAATTTGACATTTAGTGTCTTTATTTTATGCTATTTTATGTACTATATATTTTATAATTCTAATTTTTATAACTACTTTAGTTCTTACAAGTTTATTATATTATAGAACTAAAATCTCTATATCTAGAAAATAAATGTAAGCTCTAAATATTTTTCCTTTGACCATTCTTTGAAAATCACACTTCAATTCTTTTCCTCTTTCTATCACTAAAAATCAATACTTCTCCCCCTATTACCAACATAGATTATATAAAGATAGATCAACAAGCCATTTATGTGTCAATGTTACAATAGATTTATACTAACCAAGATCCTTGTAAAGAAAGTTACAAATATATGCAATAAATGTATGTGCAAACATATATTTCCACTCACTAGGAAACATATAAAAAAGTTGCAAATATATTGAATAACTCATTTAGGAATTCTATCAATCCTTGCTTCAATGAGTAGGATACTACTTTAACATCAATTTCATTTCCATCTAAAATTTTCAAACCTGGGACAGTTCTAAAACACCTTTGTCTTTTTTAGGACTAAAATTATGTGTAGCTTTTCTCATCTAGGTAGGAAAGATGACCCAATAGTTGAGCATGTACCAATAGTTGTGAGGGTACTTATTATAGTTAGATCCATCAATACAACATATTTTCTATTGACTGAGAAAAGTGATCATAGATCCAATTAGATTAATTGGGATTATCCCCTTTTCACTTGACTCAACATTAAACATAAATTACCTAGGGCTTTAAATGATTGACTTGTTGCAACAAGGGAGAGCCAATATCCTAGGGTTTATGTTTTTTTGAGTTGTGAGGATGATAAATTTTATGTGTGATTTAACAATCCTATTTGACATATAACCCTAGATCTAAAAATATAATTTATCACACAAAAAAAAACATAAAATAACAAATAATTTTAGATCTAATATTGAGACACAAAGAAGAACTTGTATTGTAAATTTGAGCTTGATTTGCATGGACAAGGGTGCAATATGGCCCATAATGGACTAGTTATTTTCTAGATCAAAAAGTTTCAAGATCTAAATTAAGCTCTACACTCTATTTTCTAGGTTGTCTTCTGCTAAAACCCATAGATTTGACCTCCATACATGAAAAGAGGGGAAAAGGTGGTGTTGTATAGGGTCTTGCCTCAGTCAAACCCCATGTTGCTATTCTACCTTCATGTATAATGATTGATGATGATCGAGAGGGAATACCCTAGGTTGGAAAAGGACAAAACAATAATAATTGATTGAAATTGATAAATGACAAATGATAATGTTACCTTGAAGTGAAAACGCTTGAATAAGATGTGCCACATGCAAGTTTATTGATGGATTCCTTGATTACTTAATAGAACTACAAAAAATTAGCTCATAAAATATAATGGATTGTTACACCTAGCATGTAGAGGATAAATCAATACATCTTCATGATTTGGCATGATTGCTCATGATATCTCCTTGCACATGAATTGCTTCATCTCCTTTATGTATTGAAATTTTAACTTGATTGATGAAAGTGTTGTAATAATACTGCTAAAATGCTTGATAATTCTACTCTTGACTTCCCATAAGTGATTTTAGGATACTTTATTTTTTCAATTGAAATGCTAGGTTTACAAGGGTGAAAATACCTTGTATTTATATGCAATTATTCTAATTTCCTTAAAATCAAATACTGATGGACAACAAATGACTTTAGAAATTCAAATAATAAATTAGTAACACCAACATATTTGAATTCGGATCCTAGACTAGATCCACATTTTTCAAGGTCTAAAAGTGTTGGGGGGAAATATTAAATGCAAATTTGATTTCTCATATTTGATATTCCAAGAATATTTATAACATGTGTGTAGACATGAAAAATATCCTGAATAAGATTGGTTTATTTAATTAATTGTGTAATTAATGCATAATTAATTCCAAGCACATAAAGGGGGAGCTAAACCTAAGGTGAAATTGTTAAGGGTGACAATTTTTTATGTTACATTTAGCCCCCACTTTAGTGAGAATATGAAATTATACTCACTCACACTAAAGTAGGGATATGTCAAGAGGGATTCAAATATCCAAATATGAATAAATAGGATGGCATTGAATCTAGGGGAAGCACTAGCTCCCAAGATTCAAGATTCTATAGAAAGGTGACATAAGGACAAAGGAACATGCATGTGAAGTGAAATACCACATCACAAACATGAAGCATGCGTGATGAAGACATGCAACCTAACATAACATAACATAACATAACATAATGAAAACAAAACACAAACAAAAACACAATGTAAACACAATGTAAACACAATGAAAGCACATAACATACAATAATCACACAACAAAAATATATAATTAGTCTAAAAGGATTTGAGTCAGTAAGACAAAGAGATCCCAGTCTTCAATTTATTTCAAATAACAAATGTCATCCATTGAAGGTGTTGTTTAAAAAAAATGGTATTCTCATAAGCATGTAAAATCACTCATGAAACACATGGCTCCACTAGCAAGAAAGTTGTGTTAGTTTAGGTGGTCATGTTAAAATGCTCAAAACCATGAATCAAAAAGCTCTATTATTCTAAATCTATGGACTATTCTACCAATCACACTTTAGGGAGTCCACAAAAGTTTAATATCATATGGATGAATCAATGCTTAATATCACAAGGGACAAATTGATAACCATTACTCAAGGGGTGTTCTAACAACACCACAACTAAAGGGGAATTTCAATGATTCAAATATGACAAGATGTTTATGAAATGGCTAGGGTGATATGCCCCCCTTAAAATTTCAATATGCTTGTTGTGTTGGTATTTTAGGGAAGAAAGAGGTGTATAGGGGGTCCTTAAAAAGAATACACACCTCCCAAAACTAGTTATCCTTTCCCCCCAAGTTTAAAGACAAGGACAACCACACTAGATACTATCATGTTCCTACCATAGAAAAAATATGGTTGCACCTAAGATTATACCACCATGAATGACAATGAGAAAACATATGAAGCTAAAAATGCCACATAGTGAGGAGTAATGTCCATAGAATAAAGATCATTATTTCTTAGAGTGATTAGGTGAATAAACACATGAAATTCCACCATAGTCATTAAGTTGTTGTATTTTACTACTTAGGTCCTAATATTCATTTGTGGAATTACCATGCACCTAATGATATGCACAAAAAGAGTTATTCTTATATTATTTCTTATGTGTTGAAGGAGGAAGAGTAATCAAGCAAGCTTTGAGAAGCCCCAACAAAATATGCTTGTGTTAGAATATAGGATAAGTAGTAGGAGACATTCCTTTCTCTTGTGAAGAAAATATTGCTTGCTTACCATATGATATTTTAAATATAGTAAATGGTGGAACATGTGATGTAGATAAAGGAGAAGGTTGGAAACCTAAACCCCTTTTTGATAGATATGACATAGACTTCACATGATCCTTAATTTTCCTTATTCTATGTTTTCCTTATATCCATTTTTAGAAAGTATTCTATATTCAAGGCCATAACACTCTTCCAACTCAGATGGAGAAGTCTTATCTAAATTATCATGAGAAGAATTGATTCTTTCATAAGAATGCAAATTATTTTTAAGTTTTTTTAAAGTTAGGAATCACCAACACACAAGGGAAAAATGATAAATATCCTCCATCACCATTGAGAGGTGATGTTTTTGGATTAGTTGATGGAGAATTAGATTGAGTGAATAAAACACAAGACTCCTTAGGTTTATATTATGAGATTTTGTACTCTTTCACTGTAAAGGGGGGTGTAAAATCTAATGAACCCCAATTGTCACCAAAAAATTTGTTTGAAGATAAAGTCGATATCATGATCATAATTTATATTTGACCCTTGGACTTTGATGGTGTGATTTTAGACTCCCCATTAAAATAAGGTATACAATCTAACAACCCCCAATCTCTAAAACTTTTGTTATAGGTGAAATACAATAATTATCTTCAAAATGTATGGGTTCCACCTTTGAAGTTGGAAGAAAACTATTAAGAGAGTTGGAAATGTTATGTTTGGCATCAATTTATGAATTACAACTTTGTTCATCCACTTTTATCATATATATATCTTGTTATTATATTCATATAAATCATTTCACAGTGGAGAGTAGACGAGACTCCCTTCGTGGAATGAATCCAAGGTCTACCTAGGAGAAGACTATATAAAAGTGGTCTCAACATGATATGAATAGGAGCGGGTAAAACCATGAGACCTAGCTTAATGGGTAGTGTGATTTTTCCTATGGGTTGCTTATTAACATTATCCAAGCCATGAATACAAAGATAACTTGGTATTATAATATTCTTTTCCATGTCAAGTTTATTTAGAATATCAATGCTACAAACATTAAGACCTAATCTATTATCTATACAAGTGCATCTAACTCAAGTTTATTAATTCAAACCATTATTATTAAAGCCTTATGTTTGTTTTGGACTTCAAGTGGAGGTAATTCATGTTGAGGGAATGTAATATCCAACTTTGTTTTTTTGCGTGTACAATCAAACAAGGATGCTACATCATTCAGTTTGAGAGAGCCTGGTGAGATATCAATCTCCTAGAAAGCATCTTGGAGCATCCTATAACATGTAGGCGATGTTTGAATCAAATTCCAAAGAGAGATCTTTGCTAGAGCATTACAAATTTTCTCAACAAGGTCATATTCTTTACCACTATGTTGAGGAATACTAGGTGGGGATGAAAGATATGGTTTCAAGGTAATGGAATGGATGTTAAATTTATTTTGGTTTCTTATTACTTCTAGTGTTATACGTGTGAGAAAATGTGTGATAAATTAATTGCCAAGAAACACATCTTGTTCAACATGATTACTAGTGAGTTGTTTTGCAAAGCTTAGGATATGTCCATGAGGTTCAAGAGATCCTATAATATATTAAGAGGTTGTTTAGGTGGTCCAATAATTAAATGTGGATGTATAATTTCATCTTAATGACAATCTTCTATTAATCAAAGACCTAATGTCAATTTTGAATCTTCATTCATGCAAGCCACCTTACTATCCTTTGAAAGAGAAAATGTATCAATGATTTCATTTTCTTGTGCCGCAATATCTTCCCAAGTGAAAGAAGTATTTGGAGGGAACCAAATATGATTTTCAATGATTGGATCCTCATGTGTTGGCCAGGATACTCTCACACATAGGAGAGATATTGGAAGAAGAACTAAAATGATTCTCATGATTTTTAATTATTTCCAACTCTTGTGCACCATAACATCTTCCCAAGAAGGAGAGGTATAGGGAGGGAACCAAATATGATTCTCAATGATTGGATCCTCTTGCACCAAGATACTCTCACAAGTAGGAGAGATATTGGGAGAAGAACTAACATGATTGTCATGAGTGTCAACGATTTTATTGTGTTTCTTTACAATGCTCTGATAGATAGAAAAATTATAGGTATACAAGCCATGATTTACCATATCAAAACCACATCTTTGAAAAGGAAACATTTTATTTGTCATATGGATCAAACAAGTGATGCACACCAAAATTAGATAGGTTTTAGAACAAGGACTGAAATAGGAACTGGATCTAGACAAAGAACACTAGCAGGGATTTTCACAACAATTTTTAGCCTAGACTAACTGGACAAGGGAATAATGTGCCCTAGACCAAATAAGTGTTTTTATAAAATTCAAAATCTATAAACCACCTATAGTGTTTGAGGGTCTTATAATGTTTCAAAAGTTAAGGTTTGGAAGTGAATAGAATTTTGGAAATGCACAAAAACCTAATTTTTTATATGAAGCACATGTATGCATGCAATTTTTGATATTTTTAGGACAATTAAGTATGTTCAAATAATAATTTTCAGAAATTGAATACTTTAATTGATTATTTTTCCTAAAAAAAAAATACTTTTGATCTTTTGAAATGAAAATGGGTGCTACCACAAAAGTGGGTTACACTTTCTAGGACATCCCAATTTTTCCTGAAATCACATATTTTTAGAAAATATAATGATTTAAGCATCAAAAGGTTTTATTTAAAGGATTTTAATTGAAGAGGGTTTAATAAGACCCCCTTTGATCAAACCCCCTTGGATAGAACCTTGCTAGTTTTAAACCATACCTATAATGGAGTCTTCTCTACACCTACCAAAATGCTGATAAAAATCCACTTTTGATTTACCTTTTGGGGGAACAAATTAATTCATTTAACACTATGTTTCATAAGTATGTAGTCCTTCTTATAAGCTTCCAAAAAAGTATAATTTTAAATATATTTAATTTGATTATTATATTTATTTTTTATTTCTTGTGAATGTAGGTTTTTCACTGAAAAATCAAGCTCTTTGTTCTGCACATGTAGAAAAATAGTAGATTACCAAAAAAATTGAAAAATATCTATGCTCTTAGTATTGACGTCTTGATCCAACAAAAAATAAATAAATGATACATACAAAAAATGTTGTGTTATATAGTAAACCTTTGTCTAAATTGTAATTGGTTTGACTTCAAACTTAATTAAGAAAAAAATATTCAATAAAATACTATGAAACCAAATGAAGGATCTAGATATCGTAGTTACAAATCTAAATTTGAAAAAAATAGAATTTTATCTTTCATATAAAAAGTTGTAGTATATAGTAAGCATCACTCTTTAAAAATGGTGTTTACTATTAAAAACTAGTTATCGAAGGAGGTGAAAAAAGAAATACAATTTGATTCTATTTTTTTTTTTAAAATAAACAAATTAGAATCTTCAAACAAAATGTCACAAATCACTAGTTTGCATCATCTTCAAATTCCTCATGGTTTAGCAGCTATAGGTGAGTGAATGTGAAGATTTAGTTTAAAAAGTTTAGTTCAATGTCAAGTTTGGCCAAAAAGTGCAACCCACTATTGTGGGATCACCCAAATGCTATGCAATTTCTTCACTTTTTAAATATTTTTCACTAAATTTTACATGCAATTTTGAAACACAAAAGTTTCAATGAAATTAATTTAGATCTAAGCCCTAAACAAAGAAAATCATATACGAAATTATGTAATTTAATTCAAAATATTTTACAATTTTTTTCCTTTTTATTTATAATACACAAATAATTAAAATACATGTATAGTTTTTTGAAATAAATGCAAATGTATACTAGATCTTCAAAGCACCTAGGTTTTAAATTTAATTTTCAAATTTTATGCCATGAAAAACAAAAACAATTGCAAGTGTAGGACATGCTGGGTTCACCACATTGTTGAATAAAAAAAGTGATCCTAAATCCAATTAGGATAACTAAGATTACCCTTTTTCACTTGACTCAACATTTAAACATAAATTGACTAGGGTTTGATGATTAGCTTGCTACCACAATGGAAAGCCAATTCCCTAATGTTTATGTTTGTTTTTGTGTTGTGTGGATGATAAATTTGATGTGTGATTTGACGAGCCTATTTGACATATAATCCTAAATCTAAAAAGTAACTTATCGCATAGATGAAAACAAAAAATAACAAGATAACTTCAAATTTGAGACTAAAACACAAAGAAGAACCTGGACTATAAATTTTAGCATGATTTGCATGGAAATCGGTGTAGTGAACCATATATTGGATTGGTTCTTTTTTGGATCTGAAAGTTTCAAAGTTTGGATTAAGGTCTATGCTTTATTTTCTTAGGTTTTCTTTTGTTGAAATCTCCATATTGGACCTCCACACATGAAAAGAGGGAAAAAGATGGTGTTGTATAGGTTCTTGCCTCAGTCAAACCTCATGTTGGTATTTCTACCTCCACTTACAACGATTGATGATGATCAAGAGGGCATGTCCTAGGCTAGGAAGAGTTCAAAACAATGATAATTGATTGAAATTGATCAATGATAAATGATAATGTTACCTTGATGTGAAAACCCTTGAAGAAGACATGCCACACACAAGTTGATTGATGCATGCCTTGATTATTTGATAGACCTACAAAAGATTAGCTTGTAAAACATAATGGATTGTTGCAACTAACATGTAGAGGATAACTCAATACATCTCCATGATTTGAGATGATTGATCATGATATCTCCTTACACATGAATTGCTTCATTCTTCTTGATGTCTTGAAACTTGAACTTGATTGATGAAAGTGTTGTTATAATGTTGCTAAAATGCATAGTAATTTTGTTCTTGATTGCCCTTGACTAATTTTAGGATATTTGATTTGCTCAAATGAAGTGTTAGGTTTAAAATGGTGAAAATTCCTTGTATTTATATGCAATTATTCTAATTTCCTAAAAAGCAAATACTGATGGGTGAAGCCACAATAGTGGTTTACAATTGAAGTGAGCAAGGAAAACTCACAAAAAACAAATGCATGGCAAAAATATTGATTTTAGGGGTTCGTACGAACATACTGGTTCGACCGAACCCATTAGGGGTTTGCTAGAACCTGGGTTCGAGCGAACCCTTTTAATGCTTTCCCGCCAAAAATGAAAACAAAATCCCTTATAAAAGGGGGGTTCGAATGAACCCTGGTTCGAGCAAACCCCTAGGGGTTCGCTCAAACCCCTGGGGGTTCATTTGAACCCCCTTATTCCTCATCCCTCCTCTGAGACACCAAAAAACCCTAAATTTTTGCACTTCGGAGCTTGGGTTGATGATGAAAATGGAGGAATCTTCACAAACACAATTGGAATTAGGTAGTCCTCGAAACAAGCTATCCAACAAATATAATCTTAATATGTTTTGGTTTTATTATGTATTTGATTTTTTAGTTTTATTAAACATAGTTTTTTCATTGAAAATAAAGGTCTATGTTCTGCACATGTGGAAAAATAGCAGATTATCAAAAATATATATATATATGAGTGCACCAGATATTGAAGTCCTTGATCCAACCAAAAAAAAAAATTGAATTTCGATATATACAAAAAAAGTTATGCGTTATACAGTCACGCTATGTCTGAATTGTAATTAGTTTGACTTCGAAACTTGATTAAAGAAAAAATATTCAATAAAAATTGTCTAACCAAGTGGAAGCACTAGATATCGGTTACAATCTAAATTCGAAATAATTAGAATTTTATCCTTCATGGAAAAAAAGTTATGCTATATGGTCACACTTTTAAAAATCGTGTTTTTGAAAAACCGGTTTTAATGGGAAATAGAAAAGAAGTGTAAAGGATTCCAAAATTTTGAAAAAATATTTTTAGAATCTACAGAAAAAATGTGATGAGACTCTAGTTTGCATTATCTTCAAATTTTTCACGGTTTAACTACTATAGCTGCCCGAATGTGAATATTTAGTTAAAAATAATAATTTCAATGTCCAGTTTGGCCAAAAATTGTAAACCACTATTGTGGGATCACCCTGATGACCAACAAATAACTTTGGAAATTCAAATAATAAATTACCGACGCCGACATATTTGAGTTTGGATCCAAATTAGGTGGTCTAGGACGTAGTGCACCCTAAACTAGATCTGCCTTTTTTGGAGTCTAAAAGTGTCGAGGACAAAATATAAACGCATCATTCAATTTCTCATGTTTGATATTCTAAGAATATTTATGAAATATGTAATTAATGCATAATTAGGTACAAGCACATGGGGGAGAACTAAACCTAAGGTGAAATTGTCAAGAATGGTGATTTTTTATGGTACATTTTCATTATTGTTTGAATATAAAATATCAATAAATTTTTAAAAGTACCAATCATAATTTATCCCACATATTATTAATACACCAAAATGTGTACAACTACTCATCATTCTTAAAAAAAATACAAATAATATTAATCAAAATTTAGCTCCACATAAGAACTATATCAATCAAATTTATTACTAATAAAGATTCCATATTAAAATATTGTGTATTTATCCTCACATTTAATAATATGATCTTATGCAATCTTACAACACTTTTGTCCAATAACATAATATTATTGTTAAAATAATTACACACTTGATAATTTAAAATACAAATGTACAACTTCTCATCATCAGAGATAATTTTTTTAAATTGTTCAACTTGACAGGTCCTTTCCTCTATTGAGCAGGTCCTTACAATCTGGAGAAACAAACAAACCAATACGCTAAATAATTGAGCAGGTCAATTCTCCTGTCGTCCTCGATCCACGCCTCCTTGCCAATGCACACCACAGAAAGATAAAAAGACAAACTAATTTTCTATTCATGAGAAAGCGCGCCCCGGGACTTCTACGATTGAACAGACGAAACTTTTACTGGCATCCAATTGTTCTTTGAATCTTTTACTGACATTGAATTGTGCTTTGAATCTTGTACAATAACTGTGAAACATGACAGAAAGTTAAGGAATTACTGAGTTATGATTGTACTATTTATGGATTCGGCTTATTTTGTTAGACCCACCCAAAAGAAATTAATTGAAGTGATTGTGAAAAGATTGGCAAGGAATAAAATGGACAGTCCATAATGAATGAAACAGACAGACTACCGTAGCCTTTAAAGCATAGTAATAATGGATTGAATTTAAAAGTCAAAACTAAGGAGTCGTGGAAAGGATAAGCTTTCAAAGGAGTCTGATGTTACTCACAAAAACCCAAGGCGTCCAGTATTTTCAGTCTATTTATTGCCGGTATCTTTTACTTTTTTTTGTCTTCTCTTGTATGTCATCATGCATAAAATAATCACTAACCATGTTGCAAACACCTTTGACTTTACCGGTCTTATTTCTTTCAATTTACAGGCTTTTTGGTTTCACAGATAGCCTGTAATGGATTCCTCAACCTGGGGAGAGCAGCTGCACAGTGGTAGTGATGAGCCAACCCAAGAGCAACAAGTTGAGAAAAACATGTTTTCTATTGATGAAATAATAGAAACATATGTTGGGGGTTTTGGACGAGCTCAGTTGTTCCAAGTGGTAATTGTTGCCTTGGCTTGGGCATTTGATGCTCAGCACACGTTTGTCACCATTTTTACTGATGCCCAACCTTCATGGCGCTGCACAAATGGCAGTCAAATAGCAGAAACAGAAATATGCACTCCGCAGTCATCAATATGTGAGATGAACCCAACACTGTGGGAGTGGGAGAGAGGGAAAGAGGTGTCTGTGATCTCACAGTGGAACCTTATTTGCGCCAACACCATCCAAGCAGGCTTTCCTTCTCTGTTTTTCTTTACGGGATCATTATTAGGTGAGTTTTTAAATTATTTATATGACGATAAATTATGGAATGTGATGTAAAATGTTGATACAAATAAATGAGAAAACACTCTTATCAAAATGGATTGTGAAAATCTAATATCTCGATTTCTTTGAGATTGGGAGATTGGAAGGATATGATAAGAATCAACAAAATAGAATTTTTTAAGGGTAAAAGCTTATTAAAAATATAATATAAGGAGGTTTGTGCAGGTTGTATAATAGTAGGACCGTTGGCAGATTCTTGGTTGGGTCGTAAACGAGCTCTGGTGCTTTCCACCGTGGTACTTTCATTGATGGGCTTTTTAACCTCTGTTTCGCCCAACATTTGGATCTACTCTATCCTCCGAGCTCTCACGGGCTTCGGCAGATCCTCCATGGGAACTAATTGTCTGGTTCTCTCTACTGAGCTCGTTGGTCGCAAATGGAGAAGTCTCATTGGTTTTCTTGTTTTTCTGTTCTTCACCTTGGGATTCCTTTCACTTCCAGCCCTCGCCTACCTCACTAGAAATTCTTTTTCCTGGAGAAGCAACTACATCTACATCTCCATACCTCCTCTTGCATATTCTTTGTTGCTGCTCCTTTTCGTTTGGGAGTCCCCCAGGTGGCTACTTCTCAGAGGAAATTCAACCGAGGCCTTGAAATGTTTAAGAAAAATGGCAGAAATGAACGGAAGAGTATTGCCAGAATACGTAGAGATAGAAGATTGCACTACAGAGAGCCAAGCAGAGTCTGCTTTATCACTGTTGTGGACTACTAAATGGGCTCGCAGAAGGCTCATGTTAACAATGGCGGTGGGCTCTGGCATGGGACTCATCTACTATGGAATGCCCTTTGGAGTCGCAAGTTTGGACTTCGATTTATACTTGAGTGTCACATTTAACGCTCTTTCAGAGATTCCAGCGGCCATTTTCTCCACTATTCTTGTAGCTAAGTCTGGGCGTAGAAGGGCAATTCTCCTGTTAACACTAATGAGTGGTATGTTCTGCTTTCTGTGTGTGTTTTATTCTGTGGGTATATCAGATATTCCCGATTCAACTGCAAACAGAAAAATATCCACAAGAAAGAATTGGGCACAGATAATTGCTGAACTAGGAGCGTTTTTGAGTGCAGTTACAGCGTTTGACGTGATGTTGATTTATTGCATGGAATTGTTTCCATCTAGTGTTCGCAACTCAGCTATGTCAATGCTAAGACAGGCCATCTTTGTAGGGGCGATTGTGAGTCCAGTAATTGTTGTGATCGGCCACACCAACGCAGCTCTTTCCTTCGGTCTATTTGGAATTGCAATAATTATAAGCGGTTTGTTTGTGTTGGGCCTTCCCGAAACCAAAGATCGGCCTCTATACGATACTCTGGGAAATCAAGAAAGTCAGGAGACCCTCCTTTCTAAAACAAATTTGGCATCACCTTTGCTTCCATAGATTCCGTTCCTTTTTACTAGATCCACTTTAAGGATAGTACTGGTTATTTGTATTTGACTACTGCTTCTGTACAGTGTAAGAAGTTGATTGTAGAAGGTAATTTGCACGTAGTTCTTTTAGATTGTTTAAGGGTGTTTCAAAGGGCTGAAAGCACAACTATCATTTTTTGTAGGGCTTTGTTTTGTGATAAGAAATTTGAGGAAATAGTTTTTGTTTGGCTAGCCTTTTTATTGATCAATTTTTCTTCTCTGTAATACGGTCAACAATCACCTGGATTAATGGGAGAACTTATGGGCAATTCCCAAGTGGATTTGAATCTTCATGAAAGAATTTGTGCTCCGACTTTTTGCTCGTCTGTATATTTTTAACCAATTATTGATTAAAACTGTTTTTAAGCTATTTAAAGCTTGATTGTTTCTATACATCATTTTAGGCTTTATGTACGCTAAGCTGACATGTTGCACTGATTGTTTCTTGCTAGCAATTTCCTCAATTAGCGATAAGCTCGTAATGAAGTGGTAATTTGTCATTTTATGCAGCCTGTTCTCTTTTGTGGTTTGCTGTAGTTTCTGCCATTTGGCCCCTTTCAAATGTTCTTTTTCTTTACTAGAATGGATCGTGGTCTTCCTCTTGTGGCTTGCCTTATGGTAGGATTGTGTCTGATCACTACTTCAGAAGAGCTTTTTATCATCTTTGGCATTGATGCTCTAAATATTTTGAAGGGGATTTTGGGGGTGGATGGGTTGGGCAACCGACATTCTTTAAACTAGAGGATTAATCATTGATGAAATCGTTGACAAGTTAGGAACTATGACTTAATGAATGGTTTTTAAATGGGATTTTGTGAAGAATGATGGAAGTGTTTGGTCTATTCATCCTACTTAAGCTCTTCAAAATTTGTTTAATTTGAAAAAAAGGTCGTCTTTTATAGACTTAGGGTCTGAGTGCCTTCACGGTATGATTTGGTAGTAGAAAGTCCCTTTAATCTCTATTGATGATCTCACATTATGTTTATTTTCAGATGTTCACACTTTTGTTTGGGACATTTTTTTGAATTCTTTGGGGTATGTCTTTTACATGTATTGGGGTAGCTCCTATTTAATTGTGCTTGATTCTATTTTACTAGGATTTTTGTTCAGCTAGATGGTAGTCATGTTTCTCTAACTAAATTGTAATATTTGGAATTTTTAGTTCTATATGTATATGCTTAATCTTTTAAGGATAATGGATTAATAAATCTTCAATTTATCTATATGACATAATGTATATAAATATTTTTTTTACACATTTCTATAGTACAAAAAAAAAAGTTTATAAAAGGCACACATAAAAATATTATTCTCTATATTTCTTTGTAAATTTTTGTACATTTCTTTTACAAGAGTTTGTAGAAACTTAAAGGGTAAAAGTAAATAAGTGAATCCCACTTCAAGGTCCAAATGAATCATGCTTTAAAACACCTAGATTTGATCAAAGATAGGTTCAATCAGGCCACCTTAAATTGAACCACAATTATGGGATGGGGTTTGATTGAAGACACTTTGTTCAAATCGCCTTTAGTTGAATCATCTTCAATGTTTTTCTAGAAAAGATGGGATTTTCTAATTATTTTGACACTTCTACTTACAAAACCAAATGAGAGATCTTCACATGCACTAAGAAAATCAAGTGCATGAGACTTGGTAAAGGCTATACACTCAAATCTACGAACTTTAATTAGATCAAAATTTTTGCACCAATTATATGGCATCACCACTACTTAGCTATTGCAAAATTTTGATATGATTCATGATCGTTTTCTCCAAACCCACTTGATTTATTAATTTGATCCAAGCCTCTTTGATTCAAGATAGTTGTAGAAATTGAAGCTTGAGTAAGATAGATAAAAGATATCCTTTCATTGGATTATAAATATTTCCATTAATTAGTTTAGATTAAACCCCTAAAGCAAGGGGTTTGGATCAAAATCATAATGTTATCACCGAAGGCTAATGGGTCCTGTAAAATTCTTGATCTGATCCATGAACCTTATTGACAGTATTATGACTCCGATCCAAGTTGCTTTGATCCAAGAGGGCTGGTAGAAATTTAAGGTAGTTAGATAGCACTATTAGTAAATAGCTGGTATTATGACTCATTTGTAGGTGGAGGTGCCTCTGTATGTCTATCCATTGCCCAGTCGTACAAAAGCAGGGAAATCTCTGTCGATGCTGCTGGCACCTCCAGTTGTAATCCATGGCACTGGGTTACTCAGAGAAGGTGAAAATGGTTCTCTGTTTCTTCCCGGGGCAGAAACAAAAACACCATTTTTTATGGCCCCGAATAATGCAATGGTTCTTGCTCTCTGGTACAAAGGCGGGTCTGGTGAACTGATTGAGATTGAAATGATGCCGACACCATCAGCAATTGCTTGATCTATCGCAGCAGTTATGTCCTCGTCGACGCAACCCTTTTCCCAGGACGTTTTATAGATAGCCAGCCTGGCTTGAGGGGCCATTCCTCTCGCTGTTCCGTTGGCAAATCAGCTGGGAACATTCACTGGAGCTCCCGCAAGAATAGAAGCTCCATGTGTCCCATGGCCACCACTGTCCCGATCAGATTTGTATTCTGAGGTCGGATCAATGCCAGTACTGAGATTCTTTTCATAGCCTTTGAAGTGGTATGGAAATGATGTATGTGTCTCTAGGTAGGAAGGACACGGTATCTATGCGTAATAGTGTTGTAAAAGTGGGACAGGTTAAATGCATGATAGTGCTTTCAAGGTATAGGGAGTACTGAAAAGACAACATAAGCCAAGCCTTGGCATGCACACTTCAGTCACCACAATAAGTGCAGACTAGGACACTGAATAGGAAGGAGATGATGGATGATCACTGGTGAATGTGATTGATAGGGATTTCCAAGATGATTGAATGGTGTAGTGACAAACATTCGTTCGAAGGTACGAGACAAAACATCAAAAGAAAGATAAAGACAGTATATTGAATGTCTTTCAGTCAAGTAGGGATAAGGAGAAAGTGTCATTTAACACCAAGCATATATTAAGGATATTTCTAGGGAATTTCAAGGCTATTCATTAAGTGCTCAACGTGGAAGACTTTAAAAGGACAGTTTCCCTTCCATAATGGAAAACAGCTTAACCCTACACCCAACAAAGTATTTGAAATAGTTTAAAACATGTTCTATATGCATGCTAATGGCTTTTTAAGACACTAAGGAGTAGTTTATGTGCATTATCACTTCAAGGACATGTGGCAGTAGTTTTGGCGCTTTGAAAGCATCTAGGAGAGTGGAAGCTAGTCACTCAAGTCCTTTTAGGAGCATGAAAAGGAGAAATAATTTTGAAAGGTCAAGGACTCATCCCCTCAACACTTTTTAGGAGCATTTCGAGGATTCAAATTAGGAGACCAATCTCCCAAGCACCCAAAGAAAGTTGATTAGATAATTTAAGCCAAGCATTCACATTTATTCCAAGACAATGTGCCATATTGCTCTATATTCTCTTATATACTATTGGATATGCAAAGAGGGATGCTATTATATATTAGTACTTGCATTTAAAGGAGGTTCAAGGATTCTGCTCATAAAAAATATATATATATGTTAATATGTTAGAAAGTATGTGTTTGTGTATGGATGTACTCTAAATTCTAATTGCATGTGGTTAGATTAAACTATTATTAATAAGTAGTAAATAATGGAATGAAATAAACTTAAACAAATCTAGATTGTTTCTTTAAAGAAATTAAGTATTACAAATAAAAAAAAGTTATCATCATGGCGCAGAGCGGAGCAAATGCAAATGCGATGCTTGGTGAGGAGGCAAAGGAAGGAGAAAGGGCTTGGAGACAAGCAGGGGAAACATAGGAGGGATGGGGGGACGAAGTGATCAAGGTGTTGCCAGATACGACTTGGCCGATGGCGCAGGAGCATACAACACAATGGGTCTTCACAAATGGGAAGTGGGTGGATTGTTGTCATCCATTCTACCGAAATCAATCAATGGAACCGTTGGACAGAGGTCTCCCACCTCGAACACGACATGATACACCATGGAGTGAAGAGGTGGCGAGTGACAGATCGAGGAGGTTCGCAACAACATCTTGGGCCGCAGATGCAGAGGAGGAGTGGCCATCGCTCAGTGACAGAGTAATGGAGCAGCGTCCTTTAGAACAACGATGTGGTTAGGAGCGGAAAAAGGCAGGGAATTCAAAGGCGTCCAAAAACCTAGAAAACCCTAAGCGAAAAATGGAGGCAAGGAAAACTTGGCGAAGAAGAAAAAGGCCTTTCCATCGAAGAGAACCCCTTAGATATCTAGAAAATTTTGAAATCGTTGGGGTAAGGAAAGAAGCCCTAATCCACCGTCAAGAGAAAGTGCAGAGATATATCATAGGAATGGGAAGCAAGGGAAAAATGGAAGAGATTGGTATCAAGGGAATCCTTGGCAAGCATGACATAAAAATCTAAGAGGAAGAAGATTGGATGCGGCCACTTGGAGACCAAAAATGTGCGCAAAAACAAATTTTAAATAGACGGCTTCGAGCCCCAAGGACACTCCAAAGGCAACACTAGGTGTTGGTAGTAGGGGGTCTGAGTAGTTAGAGACACAGGACAAAAGCCTTTAGAAACCTAGTGCTTTAAGACTAAGGTTGGAGATTCATGCTTCCCTTATAGAAGCGGAAAGATTTGAACTTGAGGATAGGGCAATCATTGCTAAATGGTGGGGAGATGGGTGTAAGAAAATGCAGATGAAGAAGTGGTGGGAGGACTCTTGGAATGGTGAGGTCGATATTTTCTTCCTACCGAACAATTTCTTCTTGATTCAATGTGCTACAGCACAAATCAAAGAAAAAATCCTGGAAAGGAAGTATGCAACAATGGAAGGGAATGGATTTTATTAGAGAAGGTGGGAAGCACATTTTGATCCATGGCTCCACCTCCCAGAGAAAATGGTGGTATGGTTTAGCCTGGATAATTTACCTTCAGAAATGTGGAATAAAGAAGTGATTACATGCATCGATGAATCCCTAAGTGTGGTGGTTGGTGTTGATGAGAAGGAAATAAGAGAAGGAAGTGAAAGCACAATGAAGGTGTGGATTGAGCTGTCACCTTGGTCTACAATGTGGGAGGAAATTGAATTAGTGCATAATGGAAAATGTTGGATTTTGTCGGTAGGTTGGAATTTAACACAAAGCTAGGCAAGAGTCTGGAAGGCTTGGAAAAAAGGAGAACATAATAGTGGTTCCTTGGATGACCCAAAAGGTGAAGGCATCTCGAATTGGGAGGCAGGTCCTTCTAAAATTATGAAACATCTATCACCTATAAGGTAAAAGGATGGCAATACCATGAACCCGAATGATTCAGGAGGGGTTGCTCGAAGTTTGGCTATAATTGGGGATAAGATGAACATGGTGAATCTTGCAAGAATGGTAGGGCAGCAAGATGACATTCTTGGGCTTAATCAACCATCAAAGGTGGATGGTAGGCTAGAAAAGATTGAGTGTCAAGAAGTAATTGGGCAAGAATGGGAGATGATTATGGAAGTTGGTAACGAACTAAGGGAATTATCTAGGGAAATTGAGAAGAGTCAAGCATTGGAAACTGAAGAAGGAATGGAAGTAGATTGGGGAGGAGGTATGGAAAAGGCAGATGAAGAATTACAAATAATATCAGCCACAGATGAACAATGGAAACCAGTTGCAAAGGATGATAAATTACTACAAATCGAGGCAACAATTTCATAGACAGAGGAATCAGATGTAGGTGAGATGCATCTTGTAAAACAAATACCTGCTCAGAGTAAGGCGACAGGAGAACAAGAAAAAATACCAAGTAGTGAATCTGATAAGAAAATTAGTGCTGCAAAAACAAGACTTGGTGTTCAATTGGAAAAGTGTGCAAAAGGCATTCCAAACTACAGAGACAAGAAAAAGGTTGGAAGGAAAACTAATGAAGAGAAAAGATCACAGGCAGGAGAAGCGATGGGACAACAAAAACTAATGATGCATTTGAGGTCAGGGAAGGGATCTACCCTTCCCGAGAGCCAATGAAAGCCATAAGCTAGAATGTTAGGGGCTCAAATGCCCCTAACAAAAAGTGCCTCTTCTGGCACCTGCTAGAGGATAAAACAATAGATATAGCACTAATTCAAGAATCTAAACTGCGGAAGGTTGAGTTGGATGGTATGAAAAGATGCTACAAGTCCTGGAGTTTTTTTATGGTGGAGGCAGATGGGGCTTCGGGAGGATTAATCCCTTTATGGCATCCACAAATAATGTATGTAGAAGAAGTTGCAACGAGTAGGGCCTGGTTGGAAAGTAAGATCAGATGTCTAAAAATGAGCTTGGCATTCACATTAATAAATGTATATGGGCCAGCAAACTGCTCCCAAAAGCGAAGAGTTT
Organism: Sequoia sempervirens; assembly: GCA_007258455.2. Lineage (NCBI taxonomy): Eukaryota > Viridiplantae > Streptophyta > Pinopsida > Cupressales > Cupressaceae > Sequoia > Sequoia sempervirens. The sequence continues at coordinate 498,299,097 of VDFB02000017.1, forward strand.
GGAAGGAGATAGAGGTGTTTATGGAGGCATATCGAGAGCAATTCTACATCCTAGGAGGAGACTTTAATGCCATCCTTCACTCAGAAGATAAGAGTGGGGGTATAATAAAGAAGCAACAATCACATTTGGATTTCAAGGATTTTGTTAACAAGAACTATTTGCTGGACATTCAGTTGGCCAATGGATCATTTACTTGGACAAACAAGAGGTTAGGACCTAGTTGTATCTCAGAGAAATTGGACAAATTTCTCCTTAAGAGTGATTTAACTAAATTCCCCTTTGCGCTAAATGGAAGCATCGTTCCTTTCTCTAGTTCTGACCATTTTCCAATAAAATTGGTGATAAATGATGAGAAGCGTGTTACCTAATGTCCCTTTCACTTTGAAAAGATGCGGTTTATGGATCAATTTTTTTGGGAGAAAGTCAAAGATTGGTGGGAAGGAATGCATCCAAAAGGTAATAAACTATATAAAGTTGTGTGCAAGTTAAAGCTTCTCAAACAACAAATAAAACATTGGAATAGGGAGTGCTTTAGAAATATCTTTGAGAAAAAGCTACGGTTGGAAAAGGAGCTGGAGGAAGTGAATAAAAGTGTATCTGAATAGGGAATGAATGAGGAGCTCTATGTCAAAGAAAAGGAACTATTGAAGGCGTGGGAAGAAACTCTGGCTAGGGAGGAGTTGTTCTGGCACCAAAAGTCTAGAAACACCTGGATCAAAGAAGGAAATTGTAATTCTATTTTTTTTCACAATTCAATAAGAGTAAGAAGAGAGGTGAACAGGATTAATAGCTTGACACTGGCGAATGGTGAGGTGATAGAAGATGCAGATTTGATTGTTAAGGAAGTTGTAGCTTTCTTTCGCGGTTTACTCAACAATAAGGAAGCATTGGATCTCTTGTCTTAGCGAAGGCTCCTGACATGTATCCCTTCTTTAGTAATGAAGGAACAAAACCATTAACTATTAAAACCTTTCTTAGTAGAAGAGATCAAATGTTCAGCCTTCCAACTTCATCTGGATAAGTCTCTGAGGCTAGATGGATATCCTCCTTGTTTCTTTCAAACATGCTGGGAGTAATTGGAATTGAGGTGGCTAAAGCAATTGAGGAAGCTAGATCGTTTGGGAGCTTTCTAAGAGAGCTTAACAACACTTTCCTTGTGTTGGTTCCTAAGAAAGAAAAACCTTCTTCAATGGATAAATTTAGGCTGATTGCGTTATGCAATACTATTTATAAAATCATGTCTAAAGCAATGGCGAATTGGTTGAAGGCTTTCCTTTCATGTTTGATTTTCAAGGAGCAATCTGGTTTCGTCCCATGGAGATTGACTTTTGATGGGATCATCATAGCGTAGGAGGTCATTCACTTGCTCCAAACGAACAAGCACTAAGGCATGTTGGTGAAATTAGACATCAAAAAGGCATATGATATGGTGGATTTTCATTTTATTGTCTAAGGTTCTTGAAGCCTTTGGCTTTAACAAATGGTGGGTGGATTGGATTTTCTCTTATATTTCGATGCCAAGATATTTTGTTTTGATAAATGGGGAATCAACGGGTTTCTTTGATGCCTCTGGGTTTGCAGCAGGGGGACCCCTTATCACCTTTCCTATACATTCTGATGGTTGAAGCACTAGGTCATGCTTTAGGGAGGGCGGCTACAAATGGATAGTTAAAAGGTATCCAGGTGACAAGTGCACTTCCTACTTTCACCCATCAACAATTTTTTGATGACACACTGTGTCTAGGTGAGGCAAGTAGAAGAGAAGCAATAGCTTTTAAAAAGATTTTGAAGGATTATGGGGATGCTTTTGGTCAAAAAATTAGTGAGGTAAAATCTGAAGTTTTTTCCCTAAACACCCCTTCTAAGACTGCTTAGCAAATAACATAAATTTTAAATTTTAAAGTTAGGCAGCTACCTATGAAGTATCTGGGCCTTCCTTTGGCTCGAGGTGTAAGAAATGGATCACTATGGGACCCCATGGTGGATAAAATAGAGAGTAGATTATCAGCTTGGAATGGTAAGTGGTTATCACGGGCAGGAAGAATTGTTATGCTCAAGGTTGTTATCTCTGCCCTCCCTATTTATCTGATGTCATGTTTGGCTCTCCCGTCGAGTAAGGAAAAAATGTTCAATTAAAGCATGAGGCACTTCTTCTAGCAGTGGTCAGCTAATGGGAAGAAATTCCTACTAATTGCCTAGAACAAGATTTGTAAGTCCAAAGAGCATGGTAGGGTTGGACTGTTAGATCTATACAAATTGAACAGGACTCTAGGGGTGAATCTGATCTAGGGGATGTATTCACATAACAAGGAACAATGGGCACAAATTTTGCAAAAGAAATATATGTGCAACAATAACCCAAGCAACATTTTGGTGGCTAAGAATCTCCCGATGGGATCATGTATTTGGAATTTTATGAGAGCTTGTCTACCTCTTATCCAAGACTCTTTATCTTGGGATATTTGGGATGGCCAGACAACTCTCTTTTGGGAAGACTCCTGGGGTAGATTTCCAAGTCTTGACGATTGCCTGGGCCTTCCTCATGCCAAACAAATTTTGCAAAGGGTGTGGGGAAAATCGGTTAGAGACTACATGGAAGAGAAGATGGTGGATGGGGGGTTGGTGCTCACATGGAAAGATCTAGGATAGAACCTGATCTCAACCAAGGATGAGGATGTTTTAAGAAAGGAGCTAGCAAGGAGAATAATCCATGTCCATTCGGGGGAGGATAGGTTGGTATGGGCAAGCTCTGGCACAGGGCAATACAAAGAAAGTGAAGGCTATCGGATACAATGTCAAACAGAGATTCATTCTGACCTTCCCCTCCACCTTTGTTGGAATAGTGTGTGCCTACCTAAGGCTGGTACTTTTTTGTGGGAAACTCTTCAAAGAAGAATTCTAACTGCAAAAAAATTCAAAATATTTGGTTATACAAGCCCATCCTAGTGATCCCTTTGCAAGCACACGGAGGAAGATGTAGATCATCTAATGGGGTGATCCCACAATAGTGGTTTACAATTTTTGGCCAAACTGGACACTGATGTTTTTTTTAACTAAATCTTCACATTCGGGAACCTATAGTGGTTGAACCGTGAGGAATTTGAAGATGATGCAAACTAGAGTCTTGTCATATTTTTTCTGTAGATTCTAAAAATATAATTTTCAAATGTTTTGGAATTAGATTGCACTTCTTTTTCCATCTCCCACGAAAAATTGGTTTTTTCAAAAAATAACATTTTTAAAAAGTGACGCACACCGTATAACGCATAACTTTTTTTCCTTGAAAGATAAAATTCCAATTCTTTCAAATTTAGATTTGTAACTCCAATATCTAGTGCTTGCACTTGGTTATATAATTTTTTATTGAATATTTTTTCTTTAATAAAGTTTCAAAGTCAAATCAATTACAATTCAGACATAACACGATCGTATAATGCATAACTTTTATTATATGTATCGAAATTCTTTTTTTTTCTTTTGGATCAAGGACTCCAATATCTGGTGAACTCATTTTTAAATTTTTTTTTTGATAATCTTCTATTTTTCCACATGTGCAGAACATAGAGTTTTGTTTTCGGTGAAAAACCTATATTTAATAAAACTTAAAAAACAAATAGATAATATAATCAAAACATATTAAAATTATATTCGTTGGATAGCTCGTTTTGAGGGGAACCTGATACTAGTTGGGTTTCTGAGTTCTCCATTTTCATTCTCAAATCGAGCTTCGAAGTGCAAAATTCTCAGCAATTTTGGTGCCTCAGGGGATGAGGGTGAAAATAAGTGGGTTCGGTCGAACAGGTGTTCAGTCGAACAAAATAAAAAGGTTCAGTTGAATAGGGGTTCGACCGAACCCATTTAACATACAATAAAAAAATAGATTTGAATGGGGTCCAGTCGAACATTCTAAAGATGTTCGGCCAAACCCCCTCTATTAAAAATTAATTTTTAATATTAATATAAATATAAATTATATTCTTTTTAAATTATGACTTGAGAGAGAGATATGGAGGGAGTGGGAGACAAAGGGAGAGTGGGGGTAGGAGGCAGGGCTTAAATTTGATGGCCGTATGACCGTATTTAGAGATTTTTGTCGTACAATACAAATAAAATTTTAAGAAAATTGTATTGGATAAAAGGAGATATTTTGGATAGACTGTCAAAATTTATATAGAATTATAATGATATATAAGTTTCATTTATATATAATTTTACATACACTAAGGTATATCATAATGTTTTAAGGGCACACTTCAATAGATAACTGTCATTAAAAAATTTGTTAATAGGCAAAGTCGACCATCAAATTTAATCCCTAGTAGGAGGGAGATACTTGAGAGAGAGAGGGGGGAGTGGGAGAGAGATAAAGGGTAGGAGGTCCTAGGGTTTAAGGGTTGAGGGTAGAGGAGCTCGAGATGCAGAGTGGGTAGGAGGGAGAGAATTTCAAGAGAGAGAGGGGGGGAGTGGGAGAGAGATAGAGAGTAGGGAGTAGAAGGGTTTAGGGTTATAGGGTTAAGGGTAGAGGGAGAGGGGAGGGTGGAGAGAGACTTGAGAGAGAGAGGGGAGTGGGAGAGATAAAGGTGAGGTTTAGGTTGGGTAGGAGGAGGGTGGGAGGAGCTTGAGAGAGGGGGAGTGGGAGAGATAAGGAAGTGAGGGGGTGTACAAGGGTTTAGGGTTTAAGCATTAAGGGTAGAGGGGAGAGAGGGAGAGGGGGTAGGAGGGAGAGACTTGAGAGAGAGGGAGGGATTTGGAGAGAGATAAAGGGTAGGGTTTAAGGGTTAAGTGTAGAGGATCCTACAAGGGAGAGTGGGTAGGAGGGAGAGACTTTCAAGAGAGAGAGGTGGGGAGTGGGAGTGAGATAGAGGGTAGGGAGTAGAAGGGTTTAGGGTTATAGGGTTAAGGGTAGAGGGGAAAGGAGGAGAGGGGTTAGGAGGGAGAGACTTGAGAGAGAGAGGGGGGG
>VDFB02000017.1:498304156-498315744 GCA_007258455.2 Sequoia sempervirens
GAGAGGGTGGGAGAGAGTGGGAGAAAGTGGGATAGAGTGGGAGAGTGGGAGAGTTGGAGATAGGGAGGGAGAGAGTTTGAGAGGGTGGGAGAGGGTGGGTGAGTGGGAGATGATGAGCTTAAAAAATGCTCATAATTTGAATGTTATGATAAACTTTTAATGTCTTTACTTTTGTTATTTCGTGACTGTTGAAACCTTTTATGGGGATATCCTATAGCATAATACTTTCATATTCCTGCAACTCATTGTGTTGACTTGATTGCATTTATTTCCCTATTGACTCCCTAAAATGGCTGGTATATCGTATACAGTTTTTGAATGATGAAGTAGATTTAAAATGTGTGATTAATGAATAGATATCGTGTATGTGCCATACGCCTTTTCTCTTGCATCTGTTACCTTTTGTTTCGCAGGTCGTTGAAGATTGATTGAGTCAAGCGCAGCCGATCTCGACCTTGCAGTAAAGTTCATTTCCTACACGACTTCGAGGAAGCTCCGGTGAAGACTCTGTGACCGAAACCATGGGAAAGAATTTTAATGATAGTCAATCTGGAAAGAGTGGAGCGCTAGATTCTCTCCGAATTGGGATGAACGCATAAATTCATTATGAATTTTGATCCTTGATTTGGGGATATACTTTACTTCCACGTCTTTCTTTGATTGGGTTAGTTAGTTAGTTGCTCTCCTATTTTTAAATAAATTCTCCTCCTGTGCGAGTGAGAAGGGAGATAGAGAGATATAGTTAGAAAAAGTTAGAGGCATAGTGATAGCAGATATCATGTAAGAGTCAATATGATAATGAGAAACATAATCTGTATGATCAAAGATAGAGTTTGTTATTAGTTTTCACATCAACAAAGCAATGTATACCATTCTGTTTTCATGAATAAAGTTCAATGAAGTTCTGAGTTTAGTATCTGTGTAATTGATAGATGCTTGCTAAGGGGGCCCACTTAGTAAGTATCTGTAGCTAGCTAGTTAGTTGTTCTTTTCTATTGATCTTCAGTTAGCTTTCATCTTTTGAAGTTTTTATACAAACTCAATCTTTTACTGCTCCTGCAGCATAGAGAATCCATCCCTGTGCCCGTTCTTGCAGCATAAGACCAGTCTATGGTTTGTGCTTCAGTCGTAGCTGTTATGGTTTCTGTTTTAATCAAAGCATAGCTGAGTTAAAGAACGTTGCATTACCTTTCTATAGCGTGGATAGAATTCCTTTCCAGTATTTATTTCTGCTAAGATTTGACCAAAACTAGTTCTTAGTGCATATATTTTGCTACGCCATTTAAAATATACGTCCCCTGGTTTGACAAGTAAATGAACGTCCATAGAGAGATATAAGTCACCTGTTGGAATGTCCAATTCCTAGGAAAGGTTTTACTGTGATTTTCATATCCTTTTGTGGGCGTGACCATTTTTGGTGCCGTTGCCGAGGATGGCGTCTAGCTAGGAGTCTGTTAGAAGTCATTTTTAGCATTAGTTTAGTCTGTTAGTCAAAAATTTTCAAAATCTTTCAAGCCACTATCCATATCATATTGCATGCATAGAAGAAGAAGAGACGCACTGGGAAGGTTTCTCCCTGAAAATTTGTTTATTGAACTACCATTTGATCTAGCTGACAATGAACCTAAGGAAAATCTATTCACTCTGTTATTCCAGCAACCAAACATGGCAAATAATCCACCTAATAATCCACCTCCTGCATTTGAGTTCCCCATTGTTCCCCAAAGAGATACCGACAATCTTAAAAATATTCCCTCTTCCTTGCTTCCAAAGTTTTATGGCTTGGTTACAGAGGATCCATAAACTTTTCTATTTGAATTTGATGTCCTCTGTCGTAGTTATGACTACAACATAGACGCTCATAAACTGAAGTTATTTCCTTCCACTTTGAAGGAAGGAGCTCTCAAGTGGTTCATGAGTCTGGGAAGAGGTGCTGTAGATAGTTGGGCCGCCATACAGACAAAATTCCTTGAAAAGTATAAGGAATATTGTAAGAGTGCCAGCAAGGGTGATGACATATTCTGAATTTAGTAGAAGGAGGATGAAAGTCTGGAGGATTATATTTCTAGGTTTTTGTTTTCACTAAAAAGGAACTCAAACCATACTCTCAACGAGGATTCACAGAAACTACTCTTTCTAAGGGGAATCAGTGATGCTTGTATTGACGCCCTAGACCTGATGGGAGGAGGTGATATAACCCAGCTTCCTTGGGATGATATAAAGAAAATATGTCTTAACTACTCTCGAGCAATAGTTAAGAAAGGTCGAGGTCATCATGCTACAGTGGGGAAGTCTTCTTCTGGTGGAGTTTCCTAAATAGAGATAACAAATTTGCTATATGATTTCAATTAGGACATCATTAATAATATGGCTACACAACTGGACACTATGCAAGCTCGGAAGAAACATGAGGAAGCTGAGGTAGTTTTGGCCGAGTTCTGTCCATACTGTAGATAGAAGAAGCGTGACTGCAGATGCAAGATGGTGGCTAATTTGGAAGCTAGGCAACTACCTACTGACTTCAAGCCAGTAGAAGGTGATGATGATCAAGTGTTCTTTGTTGCACAAAGGAGACCATGGGCCCAAAGACAAGATATGCCTCAAGACCCTTTAAATTTTGGTAATTCTTATCCTGGCTATAATAACCAATGACAACATGCATATGGATCACCACCACCCTGGAATCCACCTCAACCAAGTTGGCCTAATTATCAGACCCCACAATGGAAATCTCCTCAAGGAGGTTGGCAGCAGCCACAAGGGCAATGGACACCACCTTCAGGAAATTGGCAACAAAATCCTCAATGGAGAGGCCCTCAGCAATGGAAAAACCAGTCCTCTGGATTCCTGCAGCTTCCATAGTCACAACCACAGGCCCTTATGCCGCCTCCTACAGCAACTACCACAAATCCTAAACCTCCCAAACAAACGCCTATGCCAGCCCAGTCGTTGCCCAATCCCAATAATAAACAACAACAGCAACCACAGCAACCTGCATATCTTGCCGAAGCAAACCAATATCAAGCTTATGCCTTAAATGTTAATGACATCCATTTGAGGTCTGAAACTACTTTACCTGCTCCTAAACCACCTCTGATTACTGAAATACCAGATTCTCCCCTTGAAGAATCTACTGCACCTGCTGATCCTACTGAGCATATGCCTATAACCGATACAGTTTCTACGGAACCTGTTTTGCAAAGTCAAGACAAACTACCTTTTCCTCAGAGGTTGTAAAGCACTGAATCTAAATCTATGGAAGAGCCCACTTTTGACATTCTAGATCAGCTCAAGAATGTATAAATTCAAATCTCCTTATTTCAGGCTATTAAAGATGTTCCCATTTTTGGAAAAGCTATTAAAGAAGCTTGTTTGAAGAATCCTGGACGAAAGAAAAAGGATCCCCAAACAATTCATGTTTTAGGGAAATTGGCTGATATAATGTTGGGAAATGTAGTCATTCTAAAGTATATTGACCCTGGAAGTCTTGTAGTGCAGATACATATAAATGGCCAAGTTGTAAAAAATGTTTTGATTGATTTAGGTGCTGCCATTAATGTCATGACAAAGCATACTATGGACTCCTTGAATATTCCAAATATTAGGTCTACACCAATAGTTCTGCAGCTTGCAGACAGCTCCACAGTTAAACCTGATGGGATGGTGGAAGATGTAATTGTCACTCTTGAATCTTGAGAGTATCCTGCTGATTTTACAATATTATCAGTTAAGGAAACTTTAGGAGGGTATCCAGTTATCCTTGGTAGACCATAGTTAGCAACTGTTGATGCTTTTATAGGATGTCATTCTGGAGATATGACCATTTCTGATGGTCAGTCCACAAAGAAATTGGCCTTGTATCCGCCTGCTAGACCTCAACCAGATTTGTCCCAACCTATTTGGCCAGATGTGGGGGAAGAAACTGAAGAAGCCAATTCTTTGGCTCAATTAATGATGCTTCAAAATGATCCATTCTCACAACTTCAGAGTGAAGATGCTTTACTTTTTCAAATTCTACAATTCAACCCTGATACGGGTAGTTCATCTGATCCAAGTGGCAGCCATCTTCAATGTTTCCTGCAACAACCAGATTCTGAGAGTTCACTGCCTAAACTTCCAGCGATTTTTCATAATTTGCTTCCACAAGAGGTACAAACATCACCTGTAGATTCTATGAGTAATCTCATGAAGTAGATAGAATTGTCTCCAGATCATTGTTTGAATGTCAATAGCAAGTTGTCACAGTCTAAAGAGGCTGACTTATTAAAAATGCTACAAGAACAGCATAAAGCTTTTGCATGGGAATATGGGGACATGCAAGGAATAGATCCTCGAGTTTGTACTCATAGGATATATATCAAAGAAGATTGTTCACCAGTTAGACAACCTCAAAGAAGAGTAAATCCAACACTTAGAGAAATAGTAAAAAATGAACTTCAAAAGTTGCTTGATGCTGGTTTTATTTACCCAATCTCTGAGAGTCAATGGGTTTCTCCATTAGTCATTGTCCCCAAGAAAGGAGGAAAATGGAGAGTGTGTGTAGATTACAGGGAGTTGAACAATGCCACTTAAAAATATCACTTTCCACTACCTTTTGTAGATCAAGTACTAGACTCACTGTATGGCAAAATATATTTTTCCTTTTTGGATGGTTACAGTGGATACAATCAAATAAAAATTGCTCCTGAGGATCAAGATAAGACAAATTTTACCTATCCATGGGGAACATTTTCTTATTTAGTCTTGCCTTTTGGTCTATGTAATGCACCAGCAACCTTTAAGAGAGCAGTAATTAGTATCTTTGCTGATATATCTCATGAATGTATAGAGATTTATATGGATGATTTCACTACCTATGGAGTCACATTTGAAGAAGCACTAGTGAATTTAGAAAACGTATTGACAAGGTGCAGAGATCAAAATTTGTCTCTAAACAGTGAAAAGTGTTTTCTAATGATGGAAGAAGGTATTGTTCTAGGTCATCATATTTCAAAAAGTGGAATTCAGGTTGACCCTACTAAAATTGAAGTAATTCAGAATTTACGAACTCCTGCAAAACAAAAAGATGTCAGAAGTTTCCTTGGCCATGCAGGGTATTATAGGAGGTTTATAAAATATTTCAGTAAAATTGCCAATCCACTTTATGCCTTGTTAACAAAGGATTCCCAATCTGAGTGGATGGAGGCCTGTGAAAAATCCTTCCTACAACTAAAGGACTTGCTTACTAAAGCCCCTGTTCTTCAAGGTCCAAAATGGAATTTGCCTTTTCACATACATGCTGATGCATCTAATTTTGGCATAGGAGCAGTGCTCAGGCAAAAAGAAAATTCAATTGAGCATGCTATCTACTTTATCAACAAAAACCTTCAAGGTCCTGAGCTCAACTATACTGTTACAGAAAAATAATTGCTTGCAGTAGTATATGCTTTAAATAAATTTAGGCATTATGTCACAAGTTATCAGATATTCGTCCATACTGACCATGCAGCAATCAAGTATCTGATGAACAAACCTGCCATTTATGGTAGATTGGCACAATGGCTCCTGTTGTTACAAGAATTTAACATTACAATTATTGACAAACCAGGAAAAGCTAATGTTGTAGCCAACTTTTTATCAAGACTCCAATCAGCTGCACCTATTGCACATGAGGTCATTGATGATAGGTTTCCTGATGAACACTTGTTTTCAATTGCTACACATACTCCATGGTATGCAGACATTGCCAATTATCTAGCAGCAAATAGAATACCAGCTCACTTTTCCCCAAAAGAGAAGAAGTTGTTAATAGAGAAAAGTTTTAATTTTTTATAGATTGCAAATTGTCTGTTCTATACTGGACCTGATCAAGTAATGCGAAGATGTGTAAGAGAAGATGAGACTTATGATATCTTGTATGCTTGGCATGATGAACCATGTGGGGGACATTTTACAGCAAAAAGAACAGCAATGAAGGTTCTTACAATAGGGTACTACTGGCCAATACTACACAAGGATGTTGTGGCCTACACAAGGAAGTGTGACAGATGCCAGTGTATGGGAAGACCAACTAAGTCTGATGAAATGCCACTCTATCCGTAGGTCATAGTCACCCCTTTTGATAAATGGGGAATAGATTTTGTGGGACCAATTGATCCACCATCAAATGGTAAGTCATACATTCTAGTTTGCACGGACTATGTCACAAAATGGGTCGAGGTAAAAGCTATGACTTATGCTCGGGATAACAAAGTTGCTAAATTTTTGTATGAACAAATTTTCACTAGATTCGGAGTCTCCAGAGAGCTTGTAACTGATCAGGGAGCTCAATTCACATCGAATCTGATAACTGCATTAATGAATGACTATAAAATCAAACATAGAAAGTCCAGCCCCTATCATCCTCAAGCCAATGGTCAGGCGAAGGTAACAAACAGAGAAATTGAGGTGATCCTCACAAAGACAGTACAGATCCATAAGAAATACTGGAGCAATAGACTTCCTGAAGTAGTTTGGGCATACAGAACTACATGGAAAACAACAACTGGGTTTACACCTTTTGAATTACTTTATGGGAAAATAGCCATGCTGCCCATTGAATTTGAGCACAAAACTTTGAGGATAGCTCTCAAACTCAATATGGAAATATCTGTAGCACAGAAGGACCATCTTCTATAGCTAAATGCTTTGGACGAAATAAGAAAAGCCGCCCTGCAACACATAGAAGTAATCCAACAACAAAGGAAGAAATGGCATGATCAACATATCAAAACCAGGAAATTTTTTGCTGGTGGTTGGGCTCTATTATATGATTCCAGATATCAAGAAAACTAGGGTAAGCTCACAACACGCTGGCTTGGCCCCTATGAAGTTGAAAATGTGTTTGACAATGGCGCTGTACAGCTGGTGACAATTGATCCAATCCGTTTCAAATTGCTATTTAATGGCCATCGACTCCGGTTGTACCATAAACCAGTCTCAAAGGAAGAATTCATGTAGTAGTTCGTTCAGGTTCCTCCTGCTACTCTTCCTGCAGCTGAAGGCTTTAGCCTTTCTCCTACAGCGTTACCATAATTTTAAAAAAAAAAATATGCCCATAATAAAGGTTTTCTTTTTAAAACGAAAAACCCCTTTTTCTCCATTTTCAATTATCACCCCCATCTCACTTCTTTATCTTCCATCCATCCATCCCATCCATCCATTCCATCCACTCAACTCATCCGCCCATGTCACCCATCCACTTCATCCATCCACATGAACCTTAATTAAAATATCTTTCCCACTTGTCAATTCATGCGACACCGTCATCTTTCTTCACACGTACGTGCAATTATCAAACGCCATATCTTTTCTTATCGCATATTTGATTTATTTCATTCCATTCATTACTGCTATGCATGTACCGGTCATTATTACCCAAATCTCTACCTGTTCTTTAGTATATGTGAGGACACATGTCATACTTTAAGTAGGGGGCGGGGTAATCCATCTTTTAAAACCTGTCTTTTTGCCGTTGCCATAACTGCATAAATGACCTTTCTTTAATACTTTTCTGGTACTTTTCAAATATGATCACATGTCCTTCTTTATTGCATGTTTTTCTTGTAAACTACGATTAAGACTGCTTGTTTAAAAAGTTCATTTTTGGAAAAAAGCAAAAAAATGTGACGGCATGACAGAAGAAAAACCAGAGCAGAAAGGGAAATAGAGAATTTGAATCTTCAGCAAGGAATTGAGTTTAGCTAAGAAAAAAATTGCAAATATGGGAGGTCAGTTGGTGCGACATGAGCCTGTAGCTCATGAATTGTTATTGCAAAATCTGCAAACAGTCCAAGCATTCAGCCTCTGTGGATGGTTAAATTATTTCTTGAGCTTAAATAATTTTGATGAGGAGGCTGCTGGAGAATTTTTGAGAACACTCTCTGAAGGGGAAGCTACTGTATGGGGTCTAACGGTTGTTGCAACTGAAGACATAATTGCTAAGGTAACTGGGCTTCCAGCCGTTGGAGAAAAATTTTCTTTAGACGCTGCAGCTGCAAGGGATGAGTTCACAATGCCTGCTGATGGACCTCTGGAATTCTCCAAACAGGGATGCAAGCGCATATCATTGCCTCCTCCTTATTCAGAGTATGCCGCTTATATAATCAGGTATTTAACCTGTGAAGGTCGTTTCTCCTACCTGCATTCTCATCATTTTAAATTGTTAAGCCATATGAGGCATGGGTTAGTTGTAAATGTTCTGAATTTCTTGTCAAAATTTTTGGAACAAAGTGCCCATGGAACCCAACAGGGGAAAGACAATTCTATCACTCATCATGGCCTTATTAAATTACTGATTGAGCGCTCTTTGAGGGATGTCTCACCTCTCTCCTGGCAACAATTTTTTTCCCAAAAGAGTTTGCAAATCCTACAACCCCCTAGGGTACTTACCCCACGGCCTCAAAGAAAGAAGAAAGAAATTGCATCTACCAGTAGAACAGGGCAAGGGCCATCTACTCCTGTAGCACCTGGTCCTGCAGCTTTCACACCTGAATCCTCTACTAGGGTACAAACTAGGTCTGCCACTAGGAGAGAGAAGGGTAAAACAAAAGCAGAAGGGTCCCCTGAGTCTGACCCTTGTTCTCAGAAAAGGCAATGCCCTTCTCCTACAGCCGTTTCTCCTACAACAACACCTGTTGCTATTACTAGTTCACCATCATCCTCTGGTAGGGCAAAGCCCTCTGAGCAAACAAGAAAGAGGAAAGCTACCAGAACACCTCCTGTAGCCGCATCAGTGCCAAGAAGGGTTTCCACAAGGAAACAATCTAAGACCTCCCCTGCTTCACCTCAACCGGAGGTTATTGTGATTTCAGAAGGGTCTGTTGAGTCTGAATTTAATGTTTCACAGAATGTGTCCGAGGATGTTGCTCAGAGTTCATTCGTTCCTGAAGAGGAACAAATTGAAGCAAAAGAAACAGGGTATAATGAGCAAGGGTTACCAAATCTTGATGATTTGGCTACTGCTGCTATGCAATTTTCGGAGGAAGCATAGACTTCTCCACCACAGCAACAAGCAGAATTTATCTTGCAGCAAGAGCAAGAACAGATTGAACAATTGAATGTGCCTAGTGAAGTTGTATTTCACCCTGCAACTTGTAAGGCCATTGTTGTGTATAAGAAGATGTTTTTAATTGAGTTTCTGGAATATGTTAAAGCTAATTGGGAACTAGTTACATTGCAAACCATGACTTTCTGACACATAGCCCAGACTGACATGCAACAAAGTCTATGGAAAGTAGAAAAGAAGAAATTGAAAAAGGAAATTGAAAGTCAGAAACAAGAAATTGCTGAGTTGAAAGCAAAAATGGACGAAATGTTAAAAATAACTGGTCAGATTATGGAATGTAGACCACCACCCAGAGTTTATGCTTTGTGCCTTAAAGAACAATTTTTATGGTTCCAATTGATGAGAATTTCCAGAAACCAAGATCCTATCATTCATACTGCCAAAGAATTTTATGAAGCATACCAGGCAGCCCCTAACTGGTTAAGGAATTCTCTATGTGAATTTTATTTGCATGGCTTTCTAATACCATTTGAAATAGAATGGAATCCTCTCCTATATATTGGTGATATTCATTTAAGAGCATTTATGTCATGGGCAACAAATGAGGCGAATTATGGCAGGCAGTGGGAAACCTATGAGGAAGCTGAGAAAACAGAGCCTGTTCCATTACGCTCTCAAAGTTCAAACCCCCATGCAATGTTGAAAGATTGGTTTGCTCTGACATATGGTATTAATAATGTTTCAGCCAGAGAGAAGATATTTGATATCAGGAAACAGGTATATGATGAATTTCAGGCACAACAATATTCGTTTTGGAGACTAGCATATACCAGAAGTGAGAAAAGATGGGAGAGATTAACTGTTGGGTTAAGAAAGTCAGAACCACATGGTCCCCTAAATTTCACGATAGCTCTCAAACGAACCAGCAGATATATTCATTTGGGACTTCAAACAAGATTTGAACTATGGCTTCCACTGACATTCAGACCCCCTGTGCTAATGTGGCCCCTCTATCCTCACCAGGCTACAAATCTTAACAATGAATTAGAAGACCGAAGGTATGAAAGGTGTCAAGATTTCAGAGGATTTTATTATAAGTTTGGAAATCCATTCTAGAGTCATGCAGCAACCATAGACTTCAGAGAAACCACCAGGAAAGTTAATGCTGGAGGACCAGCATTGGGCTCAGTAGGGGGCAGTGATGAGCTTAAAAAATGCTCATAATTTGAATGTTATGATAAACTTTTAATGTCTTTACTTTTTTTATTTCGTGACTGTTGAAACCTTTTATGGGGATATCCTATAGCATAATACTTTCATATTCCTGCAGCTCATTGTGTTGACTTGATTGCATTTATTGCCTTGTTGACTCCCTAAAATGGCTGGTATATCGTATACAGTTTTTGAATGATGAAGTAGATTTAAAATGTGTGATTAATGAATAGATATCGTGTATGTGCCATATGCCTTTTCTCTCGCATCTGTTACCTTTTGTTTCGTAGGTTGTTGAAGATTGATCGAGTCAAGTGCAGCCGATCTCGGCCTTGCAGTAAAGTCCATTTCCTGCACGACTTCGAGGAAGCTTTGGTGAAGACTCTGTGACCGAAACCATGGGAAAGAATTTTAATGACAGTCAATCTAAAAAGAGTGGAGCGCTAGATTCTCTCTGAATTGGGATGAACGCATAAATTCATTATGAAGTTTGATCCTTGATTTGGGGATATACTTTACTTCCACGTCTTTCTTTGATTGGGTTAGTTAGTTAGTTGCTCTCCTGTTTTTAAATAAAGTTCTCCTCCTGCGTGAGTGAGAAGGGAGATAGAGAGATATAGTTAGAAAAAGTTAGAGGCATAGTGATAGCAGATATCATGTAAGAGTCAGTATGATAATGAGAAACAGAATCTGTATGATTAGAGACAGAGTTTGTTATTAGTTTTCACATCAACAAAGCAATGTATACCATTCTGTTTTCATGAATAAAGTTCAATGAAGTTCTGAGTTTAGTATCTGTGTAATTGATAGATGCTTGCTAAGGGGGCCCACTTAGTAAGTATCTATAGCTAGCTAGTTAGTTGTTCTTTTCTATTGATCTTCAGTTAGCTTTCATCTTTTGAAGTTTTTATACAAACTCAGTCTTGTACTGCTCCTGCAGCATAGAGAATCCATCCCTGTGCCTGTTCCTATAGCATAAGACCAGTCTATGGTTTGTGCTTCAGTCGTAGCTATTATGGTTTCTGTTTTAATCAAAGCATAGCTGAGTTAAAGAGCGTTGCATTACCTTCCTATAGCGTGGATAGAATTCCTTTCCAGTATTTATTTCTACTAAGATTTGACCAAAACTAGTTCTTAGTGCATATATTTTGCTGCGCCATTTAAAGTATATGTCCCCTGGTTTGATAAGTAAATGAACGTCCATAGAGAGATATAAGTCACCTGTTGGAATGTCCAATTCCTAGGAAAGGTTTTACTATGATTTTCATATCCTTTTGTGGGCGCGACCAAGAGATAGGGAGGGAGAGAGTGGGAGAGGGAGAGAGTAGGAGAGAGAGGGGTAGAGGGTGAG
>VDFB02000017.1:498316325-498371214 GCA_007258455.2 Sequoia sempervirens
GGGTGAGGGTGGGAGAACATCAAATGCATCAAGTGAAAACACTTTTGTGAAGAATCTAATGGATGCTTTTGATGGTGTGGGTAAGACCTCATGCTCAAAGGAGAGTAATGTCACCTGAGATTTCATTACATTGACTTTGGTAAGTTATCAAAAAAAGAGATATCATCTCATTAAAAAAACCAGTGAACAAATGGGAATTAGTAGAAAAACTTTATCAAAAGTCGTTCAAAGGTGGCAAAGAATTGAGGGAACCAATTCAAAGAATTATGGGCATTCTCGAGAAGAATGCTATATCATGTATCAAAACATTAAACATGCATTCTTCCAACTAGCGTAGAAGGAGATGATTACTTTGCTTCATTTTCATTTGCATAACCATATCAAGGCATGGGAACCAAGAAGACCAAGGATTTCGAGTTGTATCTGGGGGTAATGGATGTGGTCCAAAATTTAGGAGGGGCAAGAAGGTCAATGTATCATCCTGATGAAATTGAGGAAGAATAGCAAGAGAGGGACAAGAAAAATAAAATCAATACAAAGTTTCAAGGATTTGTCAAGTGAGTAAGAGAGCTATGGGAGCATCCTCATCTAAAAGATTTTGAACTAGAGTTTGATATACCATTTAGAGAGCTTGCTTTTCATGGAGTTCCTTCCAAAGCCTCTACTTTTATTGTTCCTATGGTAAAAATTTATAATAACCTTCAATTCCTCGAAGGAGAGGTTGTTGGTTGATTTGTAACCCATTTTTGATCAAGAATGTTATTTTCCAAAAAATTACTGGTTTTTCTCACTTTTTCTTGTTCTTGATGGCCTGTACGAACACTAAGATGATCTAAAACCTACTGGATGTTGTATATTGATGAATTAGCTTTCATTTTCACCTATTTAGAGGTTCTAACTCTTTGTATAGTGAAAGTTATATTGTTTTTACTGATGCTACCTACTTTCACAGTGTTCTTGGATTGAAGGGTTTCATCATGTAATTTGACCCATTCCACTTTGTGTACCTATTTTAGCTTGTGGAATGGGTCCTCTAACTTGTAAACTACATGTAGAACCTATTTAGAATGTTGTGGATTCAAGTTTGGGTGTTTGGGATGATGTTCTAGGGCTATTATAGTGTATTTTCATTATGAAAATGAGGGTTTCAAGTAGTTTTTTGACAAAATGTGGGAAGGACTGTCCATGTAATGTATTATTCACCATGTGAAAGTTTTGGTAAGTGTGTTTGGTGCTTTGTTTGGGTGTGGCAGGTGGGGGATATAGCAATTTCATTAAAACCCCAAGTATTTTGCTTGAAATAGAGGGTTTGGTGTATAAGGAGTCTAGAGGTCTTGGACATGGAAACAAATCATGGAATTGGAGGTTTTGACACATAACATACTGTTGTTTGAGGAGTTTGAGTGAAGATCTAGTGTTTAAAAGGTCTTCTCTTTGTAAATAGGGATAATTTAGTAGCCTTTATGCAAGGTGGTCTATTGGATCTTAGTGATGGTACAAAGAAACATGGTATTATCTCTTGGAAATTTGTCTTAGGGTTTGTGTTAAAGCTTGATTGATGTTTGGTTAGCCATTCGATGACCTTCTCTAAAATATAAGCCCATTTGATGAGATTTGGAGACTATAAGCTAGGCAAGGGTTTACTGAAAATCCATACATGAAACCTTCCCATAGCCAACCAAAGCCTAAAACACCTTCAAAAAGGTCTTCACAAGCTTAAAATTTCAAGAGATATCGCTTCCCCAAAAGATTTCTTCAAACCCTAGCAGTAAACCACCATTTTCCACTAAAAAATGCACCATTTGACATCTAGGGAATAACCTAAAAACCCTTTATTCACCTCCCTTGTGTACAAAACTTTGTACACATATTTTATAACCATAACTAAGCCTTTCCATCAAGTTATAGAAGCTTACAGTGTGTGAAAGGCTTAATATGACATTTTAATGCACTCAAAACCCTTAAATAGGGTATACAAATTGACCCTCAATAATTGGCTTCTAAAATGCACAAAAGCACTTGAAATCCAACCAAACCAAAACTAAAATAGAGTTAAGTCTTCTGCCCATTGAATTCCATTGAAAAGAGAGCACAATCACCCTGTACGAAACCGTATAGTTCAATGAAACATAAAATCCCAAAGTGCAAAAGGGTAGCAATCTTTGACGAGGTATTACTCAGATACCATGGAACTTAGGAAATCTCTATCTAAACCTATGGGATAAAATTTGGGCCATCTATAATAACCTCTCTTGGTTTTCGTTATTTCTGAGTAGTTTTCCCATGGTTTCTAGTTTTCAGTTGATGGAAAAAGTGTCAAATACAAGCAGTGGAAAGTTGCAAAGTGGTGCAACTTTTGTTATACAACTTGTGTGACCAAACAGACTGTTCCAACATGTCCAAATAGGTATTTTTATGCTAGGAATGTTCCTCTTTCACACCCAAACATGTGAAATTTCTCGTAGATACGTTCAACCAGATCGATCCCTTGAGGGTCCAAAGTGCAAAATAGCTACAAACTCTAGCATGCTACTACTAAAATACTGTGATGCTTAAAAACTTCTCATCTAATCCCATGGGATCATGTTGGGCCCCTTTACAACAACCTCTCTCAGTTTTTGTTGTCTCAGAGTGGTTTTCTTGTGGTATCTAGTTTTTAGTTGATGGAAAAAGTGTCAAATGGAAGTAGTGGAAGGTTGCAAAGTGGTGCAACTTTTATTTTAAAAATCCTGTGACCAAATGAACTATTCCAACATGTATAAATAGGTATGTTTACACTAGGAATGGTCCTCTTTCACACCCAAACATGTGGAATCACTCCGAGCTACGTTCAATCGGATCACTCCCTTAAGGGTCTAAAGTGCAAAATGACTGCAAACTTCAACATGTTGTTATGAAGATACCATGATGCTTAGAAACTTCTCATCTAATCCTATGGGATCATGTTGGTCCCCTCTACAATAACCTCTCTCAGTTTTTGTTATTTTTGAGTGGTTTTCCTATGGTGTCCAATTTTCAGTTGATGGAAAAAGTGTCAAATACAAGTGGAAAGTTGCAAAGTGGTGCAACTTTTGTTCTACAACTCGTGTGACCAAAAAAAATATTCCAATGTGTCTAAATAGGTATGTTTACACTAGGAATGATCCTTTTTTTCACCCAAACATGTGGAATCGCTCTGAGATATGTTCAACCAGATTGATCCCTTAAGGGTCTAAGGTGCAAAATGACTATAAAATTTAGCATGCTGTTACTTGGATATCATGACATTTAGAAACTTATTTTCTAATCCTATGGAATCCTATTGGGACCCTCTATAATAATCTCTCTCAGTTTTTCTTATCTCATAGTGGATTTCTCTTAGTGTCCAGTTTTCAGTTGATAGAAAAAGTGTCAAATGCAAATAGTGGAAAATTGCAAAGTTGTGCAACTTTTGTTCTACAACTCGTGTGACCAAATAAAATGTTCAACATGTCTAAATAGGTATTTTTACACTAGGAATAGTCCTCTTTTTCACCCAAACACATGGAATTACTCTGAGCTACGTTCAACCAGATCGATCCCTTAAGGGTTCAAAGTGCAAAATGGCTACAAACTTCAATATGTTGTTACTTAGATACTGTGTTGCTTAGAAACTTCTCATTTTATCCTATGGGATTGTGTTAGGTCCCTCTACAATAACCTCTCTCAATTTTTTTTATGTTGAAGTTCTTTTCCTGTGGTGTCCAGTTTTCAGTTGATGGAAAAAGTGTCAAATGGAAGCAGTGGAAAGTTGCAAAGGGGTGCAACTTTCATTCTACAACTCGTGTGACAAAAAAAACTATTCCAATGCATTCAAATAGGAATTTTTATGCTAGGAATGGTCCTCTTTCATACTCAAACATGCAGAATCACTCCAAGCTACGTTCATCCGGATAGATCCCTTAAGGGTCCAAAGTGCAAAATGGCTGCAAATTTTAGCATGTTGTTACTTGGATACTATGATGCTTAGAAAATTATCAAATGATCCTATGGGATTTTGTTGGGTTCCTCTACAACAACCTCTCTCATTTTTTGTTATCTCGACATGGTTTTCTTGTGGTGTCCAGTTTTTAGTTAATGGAAAAAGTGTCAAATGGAACAAGTGGAAAGTTGCAAAGTGGTGCAACTTTCATTTTACAACTCGTGTGACCAAATGAAATTTTACAACACATCCTAATAGGTATGTTTATGCTATTCATGTTCCTCTTTCACACCCAAACATGCGGAATTGCTTTGAGCTATGTTCAATTGGATTGACCCTTAAGGGTCCAAAGTGCAAAATGGTTGCAAACTTCAATATGTTGTTACTTGGATATCGTGGTGCTTAGAAAATTCTTGTCTAATCCTATGGTATCACATTGGACCCCTATACAATAACCTCTCTTATTTATTGTTATCTCAGAGTGGTTTTCTAGTGGTGTCTAGTTTTGAGTTGATGGAAAAAATGTCAAATGAAAGCAGTGGAAAGTTGCAAACTGGTGCAACTTTCATTCTACAACTCATGTGACCAAATAGACTGTTCCAACACATTCGAATAGGTATGTTTATGCTAGACATGGTCCTCTTTTGCACCCAAACACATGGAATCACTCTAAGCTATGTTCAACTAGATTGATCCCTTCACCGTTCAAGTGTAATATGTTGAAATAGGCCATTCCACCTATTGTTCAGGCCATGTCTCGATGATATGGTCCTGACGTAAGTAGGATAAGGAGTAGGAATAAGAAAATAGCATTGGAAAGGGCATTGGAAGAGATTACTAATGTTGCACCTACTCAAAATTCAAAATTTAGGCCCCTTAAAAGCAATGCTAGAAGAGGTGAAAAGAAGAAATTACTTGAAAATAAGTTAGAATAGGTTGGAAATAGGGTGAGGTTGTGGAGTTTGATGTGTTCAAAAGGTCTACAAGGATAGGGAAGGTCAAAATTATGTTATAGCATGATGCCCTAGTTGGGAAAATAGGGGGTTTAAATGAAAAAAGAGATGTTTGAGGGAGTAAAAGTGGGTAAAGTGAAGAGGCAGCATAATTTGGTGGTCAATTAAGTTTGTGAAGGTGGAATGAAGAGTGTTGGAATAGGTTTACAAGTTCAGGTTCGGGTTCGGGGGTTCAATTCACCGGTTAGGCCAAATTTTTTTATAGGGGGTTCGATTCGTTTTGGGTTTGTTGGTACAAAAATCATGTAAAAACAAAATATAAATATATATGCAGCCTAGAAGCATGCATTAGGATTAGAATATCACATAAAATCATATAAACAAAAAAAAAAACCATAAACTTGAATGTCATTTAAAACACGGATGATAAATATTCATCATTAAAACTTGAATTGTGGTAGCTTGATATACAAAGTCTATTGATGCTAGGGTTCAATTTGTATGATTTTGAAAAAAGAAGCCAACTGAGTAGAGTTATTAGCGTTCTTCATAAATCATAAAAATTTGTTTAGTACACTAGCCATTTTGATGTCTTCTTGCAATCTCAAACATTATTTTGTATCATTTTTACATTAGTCTTGAGAGTGGTAGCTTAATATAGCTCCACAATACAAATTTTGGTTTACCTGTGCAGTGTAACAATGGCATAGGCATATTTTCCTTTCAAAGAATGAAAGGGTAAGTGCGTATAAAAAAATATATTTTTGTAATATCAAGGATACTTTTTGAAACTTCCATGCATTGCTAATCTAAAAGGAAAAGTCTTATGTATCCTTTGCTTAATTGAATTGTTCCAATCAAAGGATTAAATATATTGGAATGTTTTTATCAATCATTTCATAGAATACCAATTGAAAACATGTTTTTTTCTTTTAGATAAAGTTTTTTACCATCAATCAATTAATTTATTCAAGACAAACCATGAAGGACAACAATGATCAATGCTATGGCTAACCAATTAATAAGTATACACGTGAATAATTCAAGCATGTACATGTGAATAAGGGAAGCACAAGTAGTCACAAACACATATGCCTTGAAGTATACACACGAATACATAGTATACACAACTTAAAACAAAGTATATACAAGGTATACACATGAAAACATGTAAGTCACAAAGTATACATTGGAACACACGTAAGTCACAAAGTATACACGTACGTTGTAAAGTATACACTTGAAAACATGTAACTCATATCTATTGAACCATGAATTTATAACATGCAAATATGGACACCATTGATAAAAAATATTTGTATTAACCAAATAGCCATGTACACATACATCAATATATGTCGATATATGTATAACATATAGGTACAAAATAGCCATATAGGCTTACGAGAATGCCATATTAGCATACAATGTCAAATATATCCAATACAAAATATGTACAAAACTACCATGTAGGCATACAACAAAGGGCTCTGGAATCAAAAGTCATTTCTCTCCATGCTCTCGAAATAAACTCTTTCCCTTTGCTAGTCGATCGGATGGTGATAGGTCTATGACTCATTTCTGCTGCACTTGAGGAGTGCTCCTACTACTCCTACTACTGTTAAGTTTTTGGTCAAGTTTTAACTATTACAATAAGAAGTAAAGACATTAATATACATAAATTACATTATAAAAAATGATATATTTTAAAAAAGATCACTTATAGCCATCCCACAATCACTCTCCATGAGGAAAATATTTGTACGCCGATGTTGAGGTGTACTCAAGCCTTGTATAAACCATCCAAATAGAAATTAGACTACGAATCAATAATTTGGTTTGATTTTTCACTCGAACTAACATCTATAACAACGAATGTAAATTAAAATTTAGTAATTTTCCTCATACCTCCCCTGTCAGAGCCATCGAGGATTGTATAGCAGATGAAACACCAATATCCATTGCCCTCATAACATTTGGTGGTCTTTCCACAACCAACATCTGAAAAATAAAACAAAAAATTATTTAATCAAAAAAAAGTTACAACAATGAGGGAAACGTGACCATGACTTATAGTGTATGAGATCTAATGAACAAAATTTTGAGTACTTATTAAACTATATATTTCTGATTAGCATGCTTACTATTTTCCCTATCCATATCTTGTTCAAAAGGACATGTTTTTAGGCTTTTACCCATAGTAGCAAACCACTGAATCGTTTGATTAAATGCTTCTGTAGACATGTACAATAACTATGGTGACCTAGAGAAGGCATTGAACTGTTTGAAAAAATGCCTCAAAAGAAATGGGGTCTCATGGTGACAGAATGCCATTACAAACAAATGCATCTCATGGCATTCCATCACCATAAGAATGCATTTCTTTTATACATTTTTTCAAAAATTTCATTGTCTTCTCTATGGTATTATTGCTTACTATTATGCTTTGATAGATATTTTTCCAAGCATCCATAGTTTGTTGGAAAGCAGCTATTTTAGGCTTTTAGCCATAGCAAAAGGGAAGCACGAGTATTTTGATAAAATGCTTTAGTGCACACGTATGAAAAATGTGGTATCATAGAAAAGGTGGTGAGCATTTTAAAGAAATGCCTTGAAGAAATGTGGTCTCATGGTGATGGAATGAAATTCCATTGAACCATGAGACCGCATTTCTTCGAGGCATTTTTTGAAACTACTAACTACCTTGTCTATGTTATTGCTTACTATTATGGTTTCATAGATTTTTTCCAATCATCCATAGTTTGTTGTGTAGGTTCACCTTTGCAAGCACATGTCTCTGTGTGAAGAAATTGCATCACTGCTTATGGTGACTTTCTAAACAACTATATTGTAGCTAAAATTTTGTCATCTATCAACATCTAGTTGTTAGTTATGAAATGTGAAGTAATTATTTGAGTTTGAATGATGTGCAATGCAACATAACCAACGATATGAATATAAACTACACAAATCTATTAAGTGCAATTCAATAGTTAAAATCTTTATTCTATTACCTGTGTGAAGGTTTGAGTAAATTTGGGAGGTGTTCTTTGAAACCTCCAATATTACCCTGTTCAACATCCAAAATCCCATATAAAAATACCATTCGTAAAACAATGCTATTAACATGTAATAAATTTATAATTGTTTACTAGTTACATACCCCATTGATAGGTGTAATGCAGAAATAAGTAGGTGGAGGGGTAGTGTATCTAGTCTCAACACTGTGACCCTAAAATTTTATTAAAATCATAAAACTAAATTAGTTAATCTTGCATTTCAAAATAAAATTTTAATAAATTAAATTCAATGAACATGCTAAATTTTACTAGAGTATCAATTCCATACGCTTCATGCAAAATGTTAGTTTCCCTCTCCATCTTTGTAGCTGCATAAGGATCCTCCACAATAGCCTCTTGAGTGTCGGTGGGGTCATATGAACAAGTCACCCTGTAAGATTGACACACATGGGTTCAAAAGCCACCACTCAAGACTCCCCTAGATGGCATTTTAAAATAGGGCTAGTATGATGGATGACACTCTGGGTCAAAGTGTTGATTTCCTTCAATGTCTCTACATCAACACTTTCCTTCGTGATGATAGCCATAACAACATGCTCACGAGGCAGCCTAGTGAGAGATCATCTCTCGTGCCACATAGGATCTGGTTGTACATTGGTCCTATCCTAAGTCGACCCCCCACCTCTCCCATGGAAGTCCCTCATATTAGAATAATTTGGGATTTTATTCAATATGAACTCACTATATAGTTTCCTAAGAAAATACTAGGGGACTTCACAATTGTTGCATGGTCAGTCATCAAAGACCATGTACCACCTATCATAAAAAAATGATTCCTAATCTCTTGGTGGTGGCACCAATGAATAGGAAACCTCTTTGTATTGAAGATAAGATTTTGATTTGTGTGTGAGTCAGTGAATAATGAGCACAAATCACCTTTTGTAATTTTTAAATCCTTTACTTGTTTATATGATAGTTTATCTGCATAATATTCCCTAGCCGCCTGGCTCCTATCTTGCCATCCAGTTATTTGTTTGCTAATTGAATCTACATTTTTTAACATATCTTTCAATGGATTTGAGAGGGTCATTCTTTCTATGGTTGAACCATTTCGTTGATTCAACCCACTAATAAAATTCTCAATCTTTTTTTTGTTCTCATTCTCACTCATTAAATTTTGTTGAGTGTCAAAAGGGTATTGAGGGATTGGTGGAGGAGGTTGTTGTTGAGGTTGATTTTATTTTTGAGGATTTTGTTCTTCAGGATTTGGTTGCTCTTCTTGTTGAGAATTTTTTTGGTTTACAGGTTCATTTGAATCTCCTACAAATTCAAAAATTTATATATCAAATTTAACCTAGAACTAAAAAAATCAACTTAAAACTAAGAAATTCAAACAAACTACAAAGAATACTTACCTCTCCCACCTCTTCGTCATCGTGGCACCATCCTTGCAAAGAAATAGCAACTCTTATTGAATATTTGTGCCCAATACCTCCTCCTCAAATGCGAGCATGAAGGTTGGGGGTTTTGGCCATAGGAAAAAGAAGAAAATAGTTGAAGTGAAAATGAAGGCTTTCACTTTTTTTGTGCTTTTAATGTGCTATAATGCAAGTGTGTTATAACACACTTACATTATAGCATTTTCAAACTTTTTAAAAAAAGTGGCCACAAAATTGCTACCCAACTTCATCCACCCACCCATTTCTACACTCTTCTAGACTATATTCATTACAATTCACCTAAAAATCACCTTTTCATCACTTGTCAAGTCCTATTTTGAAGTATTGTAAAGTATTGTAACAAGATTTCACACTTTTCAAGGCTCAATTTCACTATTTACACCTTTCTCATGCTTTGTTTGACCCCTTTATGCCCTTATAAGGCTTAATTAAGTGTATTTTTGAATATAATCCCAATAAACAACATTAAATGCAACATATTTCTTGACACCTATTTTCAAGTCCTAGGTGGGACCCATTTGCCATGGGTGGTGAATGAGTCCCCCTTGGATTGAAATTCAAAATTTTTAAAATTTCCTTTCTGATTATTATTCAAAAACACTTGATGTCGGCCTGTGATGAGGTATGAATGGTTAAGTACGGCACAAGTGTGTATAAATAAGTGAATTTCACCTCATTTTACATCTCCTACTATTCTCCAACATTCACACATCATATTCAAGAATTTGAGCATCTTACAACATCTTATCAAGCAATACTCAAGCACTTTGGAGCATCCATTGACATTACTCTAGATTTTGCATTATCAAGAGTTTGGTAAGTTGATAGCTATTACATGTTATTAGTTTATCATTCTCTTTCATTTCATTGTTTCATTAGGGGTTTGATTACCAAAGATGGGGATTAACCAAGGAAAACCCCTATTTGCTAACCCTCAACCATTTTCCCCCTATTGCATGTGTGTTTGCAAAACTAGGCATGTAGATTTTACAAGCTTTTTGGTGTTGAAGATTGGTAAATAAGTCAACTAGGTGCTTCAAGTCAACTTATTCATATTTCAAGCTTAGAGAAGGTATTTTGTCTATTTCCAACATAATTGACTTCAACAACCGAACAATTAGAGATTTCTAGATCTAATGTTGCAGAGTTGTCTTCTAATTTGTTAGAATTTTGGGTGAGGATTGATTTTCCACTAGTGGCGAATGAGTCCCACCTTAGGACTGATAATTTGAATTTTGCTAGATTCAAGATCCCAACAGTCATAAACCAATTTCCAACACTTTTTCATCAGTAGGAGGACTAATTCACCACCCTAGGTGAATGAGTCCCACTATGAAATTTCAATGATTTCAGTCAGCATCTACAACATTCCAGAATCATCAAACATTGCCCAGGTGCACTCTATTTCATCTCATTTTTTTTTGTTTTGCATTATTTCTTTAGTTAGTTTATTGTTTGCATATCACAGTGTGTTTTCCAACATAGTTTAAATCTTAGTTTTGCATTCAAGTTTATCCATTTAGATAACACAATTTCTTTTAGTTTACTTCATTTGTCTTAGATAGCATCACACATAACATTAATTTGAATGCCCTTAGCATTTTTGAGTCTTATCTCTCTCCTTTTAGGTGAAACACCCTAGAAAAGCTAGAGAAGTCCATAGGAACCAAAAATCTATGGTTCATTTTGGTGAACCTGCATTTTAAACACTTTTCAATTCTAATTTCATTTGCACATTGCATCTTATTTTACATTTGCATTAACATTCAATTAGGACATTATTTTGTTTTTCCACTATACAGACTTTTCATATTGCATTAGTGAAAACTTCATTTAGATTTCATTGTTGCATTGCATCTCATTGAAAAAATTAAAAATATGCATTTTGCATCCTTAATTGCATTCTATAGAGTATTAAAATCATCTTAAAATTTCTGAAAAATACACAAAAACATCATACTGGGACTGATTCACCACCTTGGGTGAATCAGTCCCTCTGTACTTTTTAAACAACATTTCTGGCATTTTTCTGGCATTTTCCTACATTTTAGGTTTTTGTAGTTAGTTCTTTGTTATAGTTAGCAACATTTCTATTATTTTCATTTAGACATCTTATATTACCTTGCATTGCATTTGATTTCACCCCCTCCTTTGTGGTACTTGTATGAGTGTTTGGTTCCCCATTGATAATACTTTAGTGAGAAGAAGTTCTAGACTCATGGCTTCTTGCGATAGCACTTTCGTTGTAGACCTTTGGATCTCATGAGCTCCTACTCCTAGTATGGACAATGGTACATTAGGCATTGAAAATACCACTTCTATGCCTTCACCTTTCCATCTAATCAACGTTGACACCCAAAACAATTCCCTCGCAAGAAAAGGTTATTAATATTAATGAGGATTTTTCACATTTACAACAAGATTTGTCCCTTGAAAAAATTCCACCACTACCATACCTACCATTTACAATCTTCATCATTTGATTGAAAGTGATGAAGATAATTGCTGAGATTTACAATAAATATGCTTCTTCTAATACTCAATCTACAACCATTCTTGTAAGCCAAGGAGGACCTCAAGTTCCCCCCCCTTCAACCATAGCATCCATACCAACTTATACCAATCCGCAAGTCCACACAACTATGCACCAGGTTAATTGTGCAACTATCTCTTTCCCAATTCCACTTAGCATTCTTAGTTCTCTTATGGAATTGCAAGTACCCTCCACCACCTTGACACCCCATAGTATTCCTTTCACTTCCCATAACATCACCTACACTCCATCACCCTTTTCTCTTCCACCTCAATCCACTTACCCTGACCCTATTCTTACATAGCTCATTAACATCGTTTCTTCAATGCAACATCAACTTTCCACCATTAGCCAAGGTCAAACCACTCCACCCACATATCATGTCTATAGCAGCCCTTTATCCTTAAAAATATTACGTACCCTAATGCCACAAGAGAAAGAAATGCCTTAGTTTGAGAAATACAGAGGTAAAGGAGACCCTATCAACCATGTTAATGCTTATATGACTTTGTGCAGTGATTTTTTCTTGATGATAAACTATTAGCCAAACTGTTTCCAAGGACCTTGAAAGATACTCCCTTAGAGTGGTTTTCCAACTTGCCTAATCATTCCATTCATTCTTTCAAGGAATTGGTGGATTCTTTCATAAGTCACTTTCAAGTGCACAAGTGACACCTAAAAAGACAATGGTTGACCTCATGTGATGTAGACAAAACACAAATGAAAAAGTAATGGATTTTATCTCATGATACCAATCCTTGTAAGCTCAAATTGATGCCAAGATTCTTGATGCACATCTACAAAATATGTTTATCGAAAACTTGCACACAAACCTTTAGGATAAGCTAAATATGATGAAATTCCCTTCATTTATGCATTTATGCACAACCTTGTGTGAATACCATAACTCGGTCTCAAGTCATGATTTAAAATCCACTTCTAACTAAGTTGAAAAACTTGAATACAACAGTCAAAAGAAAAATAACACAGAACTTTTACAAGCCAAATAGAGGCTTTTTATAGCTCAATCTGCCTCCTCCTTCACAACCACAACCAACCCAACTAGTGAAAAAACAAGTGGCAACTATTAAACCAATGGTGCCTTATACCTATGGGGACCCAAAGAGACAATTTACTCCCTTACCCGATACCCTCCATAACACAATGAACCAATTAATTCAACAATGCATGCTCACTTTGTCACTCGTCAAACCACTTGATCCAAATCAGCCTTACCACCCACCTTTAAATCTAATGCTTATTGTCATTTTCATCGCCAAAATGGACATGAAACTGAACACTGTAAGTGTCTCAAACATTTAGTTCAAGACCTCATTGATTTAGGCCATTTTTCCATTATGGTTGTTAATGATCAAGGCAATAAGTCTGTTGCACTCCCTAACCAAAACTTACAAATTTTCACAACCCTATGTCTAAACACACTACTTCATTTGTTAAGGCTAGTGAACCTTCAAACACTAATGTAATGACTATTGATACAAACAATGAATAACATGATATACCTCCACTTGTTACTGAAGATGGTCCTATGGATCAACTTGTGGCTATGATAGACGTTATCCCTTGTAAGGGCCAAACCTCTAAATCTCTTGATATCATTTTTTCTACTAAAGACATACTAGAAAAGCTTCCTGATGGTCCTCTCTACATAGTTGGTAGAATCTATGATAATCCCACTAATGGGATATTAATATATCTCACTTGTGGTGAGAATGTGATCATAGAGGAGTTTCTAGTATTACATGAGCTATATCAAGTTGCTTATAATAAACCGACTACATGGATTAAGACGCATATTGGTTTTGCATACCCTACGACTGGATCGATTGTACTCCCCTTACAAATTGGACCTAAAAATTTGTATGTAACATTTTCAATTATTTCACAATCCAACCAATTTTGTTTGCGGCTATGCCACCCTTGGCTTTGCTCCATGAGAGCAATACCATTGGTTGTTCACAAGTGTTTGAAGTTTCCACATGGAAATGAGATATTTACCATACACCATAGTAGCTTTAATCCTTTATCCTCTAAAGGTAACTTTTCCTTAGAAGCCTTTTGGTTTGAACCCATGAAACCCATCACCCCTAAAAAACACTTCTTTTTCATAGCTTATCAAAAGTTCAAAGCCAAAAAGATAGCCAAATTGTCTCTTTGTAATGTGTCTCTGTCCACTTCCACACCTCCTATCATAGATGAAGCCATGCTTCAACATGATTCTGACATTGAGAAAACCATACAACCTCCTCAACAACCATCCCTAGATACTTCCCCACCATCATTCAAACGACCTAGGGGAAATGAAATAGCTCTTTTCATGCCTCCTCACACTAAAAAAGTGTATAAAGAAAAAGAGAAAGTGGTTGACCCGTCCTCTTCGGTTTCTTCTGTTCTTCCCTCTTTGGAAGTAGAAGAACCTATGATGACTCAATCCACTCTTACATCTCAAACAATCCAAAACAAAATTAAACAAAACTACAGTGCACAGGAACATAGGCGTCGTCGTCGTCTCCTCACTCATCAATCTTGCATAGAAGAAAATAAAGAAAATCAACCTCCACCTTTGACAAAAGTTATAGATGACCAACCTCCTTCTCCTAAACTACCACAAGATAGTCCATTGTAACAATCACAACAAAATGAACCCATCCAACACCCAAAACTTTTGATGCATCCATCTTTAGAAATCACCCTTCATCCTCTCGTTGTCATTAATCTTGATGATGATGATGATGATGATGATGCGATGATAGAAAAAATAAATGAAGAAGTGCATAATGATTTAAACTCTTTATTTTCGTCTACAATGAGCTTAAAAGATAAAACCTCTCCACCAATTGAAGAACCCAATACGACTCTTAGTTCGACGCTTGCAATTATTCCCTTGGATAGTCAACTACCCTCACATTACATTGAACATGATTGTGAGGTGGATGATTTTTAGATAGTTGACTTGCATTTGCCTAAGTAGCCCTTTTTTTTGCATTTCTCTTGTCCTTTTTCATTTTCATGTGCATATCGTGCTCCCCCATTTGGTTTGTTTTATGTTTCCCTCTCTTTGTAAACTTCTTCTATTTGTATCTCTCTTCTTCTATTCATTATGCATTGTCTTTTTCGATTTTTTTTTGTGTTCTCCTTTTGGGGATGATGCAAAGTGTAGAGACACCCTATGTCTCTTCCATGTTGACCCAAAATGTCCTTGTTTTTTTTTCTTTTATTTTGTGTTTTCCTTTTGGGGATGACACAAATCATAGAGATGCCCTATGTCTCTTCCATGTTGACCCAATCGGTCCTTTTAATTTTATTTTGTTTGCATTTGTTTTGTGTTTTCCTTTTGGGGATGATGCAAGGCATCGAGACCGAAATGTCTCCTTCATGTTGACCCAAAAGATTTTTCCTTTTCTTTCGCCTTTTCATTTTCATTTGTCTTGTTTATGTTTTCCTTTTGGGGATGATATAAAGCGTTGAGACGGTAATGTCTATTCCATGTTGACCCAAAATGGATTTTCTCTCTGCTTTGTTTTCACTCTCTTTGTGTCATTCTTGTAGTTCTATGTGCTTTGGGGAATGATGACGGTTCTAAGCTCTTTAACAAAAACATTGCACCAATGAACATATGGACCCCAAATCCATAGATCCCTTATGTGTTTGGTGTGCTTTCTTTTTTGGGGGGCAACTCCCTTTTATTTGTTCTTTCATTTTCCTTAACATGATGCAGCCTAACTTCAAAACATATGACTTGGAATAGGGCTTTCCAAGTTGGATCTCATGTCTTGTTTCCCTTTTTCTTTTTCTTTCCTATGCTACTTTAAGGTAATCGCTCAAAGAACAATGTGTAACAATTCCTTTAAAGTGGGGGACATATATTACTATTAATTCATTTGTATTCTTCGTTCCTAGTGTAGCCTTGTCATTTATATGATGCATTTGTCACTTTGTGGATGGCATTGGGTGTGATGTCCTTCATAATTGTGATCTATCTCAACATATTACATTCTTCTTGGTGGCTTGATGTGACACACTGCATCCCCTAAGTTGTGAATATATTATACTTTGATTGGTCCTCTCTTGGATACATTAGACACAATGTTCCTTAAGTGACTGACCTTGCATGAACTGAATAAGACTCTTTTGAACATTTTAACACTTTACATTTTTTACATTTTTGCATTTTGCACCTTTTTCCACCTTGCATGACGCAACTTGCATGACTATGGTACCTTTCTCCTTTTTCATGACATTTTTTCCTTGTGGCACCTTGTTAAAGTTATCAAGAGGTATAACTTTGATATGGTTGAGTGGGAAGCCCACCTAGTGGTATGAATTTTCCCCATAGCCACCTTTGTGTTTGTGAGTGCATACCAACTGTCGTATACATCATACCCTTTTTTCCACAAAGTGAGTATATTTGGGCCTTCTCACCCAGTGGACTGTCATGATTTTTGTCACCCTAGAGTGAGTATACGTTTTCTTTTCAACCTAGATCTAATGCATAACTAGTTGGATAGATTATTGAAGCTTCATTTGATTCTCAACACTTGTGTGTTCCTTTGTTCTTATGCTTAGTTTTCCATGGGATCTTCATCATGGGGGCTTGATCATCTCTCTTTATTTTTGTCATTACATCTTGCTAACATAAGTACATTTGAACTCTCCTTTTGATGTTCGTGGCTACTTTAGTGTGAGTCTGAAGCAAGTTCATCCTCTCACTAAAGTGGGGGCTAAATGTGCCATAGAAAAATGGCCCCTTGTCATTTTCATGGCCTTTTAGGTCTTGTTTCATGGTGTTTGATCTATTTTTCTTTGATTTCATGTTGTAACATGGCTTGAACATGCATATTTAGGTACTAAAATTTAAATAATGATGTCTTGTGAAAGTGTTGTGAAGTGTTGCAAAACATTTCTATGCTCTTCTAGAATCTATTCATTACCATTCACCTAAAAATCACCTTTTCATCACTTATCAAATTCTATTTTGAAGTGTTGTAAAGTCTTGTAACAAGATTTCATGATTTCTTAGGCTCAATTTCACTATTTACACCTTTCTGATGCTTTATTTGACCCCTTTATGCCCTTATAAGGCTTAATTAAGTGTATTTTTTAATGTAATCTTGAAAAAAAATGTTAAATGCAACATATTTCTTGACACCTATTTTCAAGTCCTAGGTGGGACCCATTCACCATGGGTGGTGAATGAGTCCCCCTTGGCTCCAAATTCAATTTTTTTAAAATTCCAATTCAGTTTTTTATTCAAAAACACTTGATGTCGCCTATGATGAGGTATGAATGGTTAATTAAGGCACAAGTGTGTATAAATAAGTGAGTTTCACTTCATTTTACATCTCCTACCATTCTCCAACACACACATCGTATTCAATCATTTAAGCATCTTAAAACATCTTATCAAGCAATACTCAAGCACTTTGGAGCATCCATTGACATTACTTCAAATTTTGCATTATCAAGGGTTTGGTAAGTTGATAGCTATCACATGTTATTAGTTTATCATTATCTTTCATTTCATTATTTCATTAAGGGTTTGATTACCAAAAATGGGGATTGACCAAGGCAAACCCCTATTTGCTAACCCTCAACCATTTTCCCCTATTGCATGTGTGTTTGTAGACCTAGGTATGCATATTTTACAAGATTTTTGGTGTAGAAGATTGGTAAACAAGTTAACTAGGTGCTTCAAGTCAACTCATTCATATTTCAAGCTTGGAGAAGGTTTTCTCTTTGTTTCCTGCAGAATTGACTTTGGCAACCTGACAATCAGAGATTTCCAAATATGGTGTTGTAGAGTTGTCTCGTAATTTTTCAAAATTTTGAGAGAGGTATGATTCACCACCAATGGCAAATGAGTCCCACCTTTAGAATAAAAATCTAAATTTTTTTAGATTTCAGATCCTGACAATTAGGAAACTAGTTTCTGACACTTTTTCACCAGTAGGAGGACTAATTTGAAACCTTGGGTGAGTGAGTCCCACTGTGAAACTTCAGTGATTTCAGTTAGCATCCACAACATTCCAAAATCATCCAACATTTCCCAAGTGCACTCTATTTCATCTCATTTCTTTTTGTTCTGCATTATTTCATCATTTAGTTTATTGTTTGCATATCATAGTGTGCTTTCTAGCATAGTTTAAATCTTAGTTTTGCATTAAAATTTATCTATTTAGATCACTCAATTGCATTTAGTTTACTTAATTTAGCTTAGAAAACATCACACATAACATTAATTTGAATGAACCCTTAGCATTTTTGGGCCCTATCTCTCTCCTTTTAGGTGAAAAACCCTAGAGGAGCTAAAGAAGTCCATAGGAAACAAAAGTCTATGGTTCATCAGGGAGCCCCAAGTTCTAGGAGAAATGGGCCCCGAGGGGCCTATATATACCTAGGTGGGCCCCTAGAAGGGTCATTTTCACTATTCACTGCGAGCAAATTGTTGAATTTTGTGAGAGAAAAGTTAGCAAAATGTTGAGCAGGAGAGAGTTTGAGTCACTGAGGTTGGAGTAGCTATTCTAGGACATCGTTGAGGGTTGTGAGGTGGACCAGGTAGGCCGAAAAACCTCATTTTTCATGATTTTTAGCTCATTTTTAGGAAATTTTCCATTGGCAAGGTGCGTAGGCATCTTATTTTTGTTCCTTCATCCAACATCTGTGCTGACGTCTATCATGAGCGATGGGGTCCCGACTCAACACTATCATCTTGAAGATGTGTTATAATATTCAAGGAAACCATGGTAGTCAGGGACACATGCACAACACATAGACGTCTATGTGGCACACATAAGTCTAATTTTTTATTCTTTATTTTCATACAAATGTTTGATGTTCTGACTCATAATTTTTGCTACTTTTTGCAGTACTTAGAGATTCGCGAGCATCTAGGAGGGTGAGAATTTTGACTTATTTGTGAGTAGAGGGATCGTCTATTAGAGGATAAGGTCACACTTCTAAAGTAGGTCAGTCTTTGGAACATGTTTACCATGCTAGAGATGAGATATCTTGAGAGGATGCTAACAACCCTTATGGAGCAGTGGGACGCCACCATGCCATCTTTCTAGTTGTCTTGTGGAGAGATGACCATCACACTCAAGGAAATCTATTAGATCCTCAGGCTACCCATATGCGGATAGTGGGTGGCTCTAGATGATATGCGATTGATGTGGGAGCATACAAAGTGGGTCCTTTACTGTACAAGGAGGACTAATGGTGGTGACAGTATGGGTCATATTTATATGCATTGGTATGACATGCGAGGAACACTGCACCATTGCTTTGCTGAGCCATGGTCATGGCTATTTCCTTCTGGATCGCGATTGATGGGTGAGGCTCACACCTACATGGGGGTTTTTTCCACACTATCAGAGAGATGGTAGAGCATACGACTATTTCTTCCTACAAGCGTAGCATGCTAGCACACCTCTATGAGGATCTAGGCCGGTACATGCATTATGAGTACCGTAGCCTTATAGCATGCACACTTTTGTAGGTGTGGGCCTTTTCCCACATCATGTGCACCTAACTAGTCAGTTTTCCAGGTAGTGAGGACTGTATCAGATTCCCATGACCCACTAGTATGACATGACGAGCTAGTGGAGATTCAGGGATTTATAATTTTGGCGTTGACAGTTTGACACTCTCACTGTGGATGGGGTTTGGTGGAGACTCTACCAAATTTTTAGATGGTTGGATGACAACAAGTACTTAATGAACCTATAGTGGGATGATTTTTTGATTGGCCAAATAGATTTATCATAGTACCCTACTACTAGAGTCAGGTCATGCGGTAGCATGGATGACCCTAGACTATTCCAATAGATTTTCCCACCTATACTAGTCCCCACAAGAATTGAGCGAGGGTTGGGGACCTCCCTCACCCCATTATTATTGATATTGTCCCCTTAGATGATGATGAGCCCATTCATGATCATCCCCATATAGCGGTAGTGGATAATGTTGGAATAGCAACTGATTTTTCATGGTGATGGGAGAGGCATTGTACTGCTCCTGTGTTCAACAAGGATGCCCCAAGAGGGGATCCTGGTCCACAAGAGGACTTACCACCCTAGCCATTGCACAATAGGAGGAGAGGTTGATAGCAAGCCTACGAGGAGGAGGAGGAACCATAGGAGGAGGGGACAACACCACCGAGACCAAGGCAGTGGAGGAGGTCAGACCCTCCACCAGCTACCCCTTTCTCTTCGACACCACCAACTTCTACTATAGCTATGTCAGTGCTAGCATCACCAGGAGTGGCCATTGATGCCAGCAGTGTAGGTCCCAGCACCGACCATCACCCTGACTTGACATGGTAGCCAAGGGACCCAAGTATACGGGATATGTTGTTTATGTTTCCATACTTTTAGTTTTTTGCTTTACAACATATGCATATTCATGCCATGAGATACTGATACCTCTCTCTTTCCCTGTGGTTGCAGAAGATGCACAAGGATGGACTGGGCTTATAGCTTAGTGTATTTCAGAGGTTTCCCCTACTGTGCCAATTCAGGGATCGGTCCTCGAGGCTTACCAGCTAGCATCTATGGGATGGAATGCCCCCAATTTTGAGCCATTTGTATGCTTGAGGACCACCTACAAGGAGCAGGGTGTGGAGATTTTCCAACTTACTACGAAGTTGATGGCCATTTAGGGACAACATAGCTAGCTATCGAGGGAGTTGCGGACAATGCTAGCTGAGCAAGACATGACAATGAGGAGGTTTGATATCGCCAAGTAGGTGTGTGACGCCCTCTAGATCTGTCTTGATGACCTCAAAAAGAAATTGGCAACTATGATCCTAGAAGATGTTCAATGATTGCGAGACAAGTTGAGGCAGGTGGAGCTGACAATATCCTCCCTACAAGAGGAGATCAAGGGGATGCAGGCAGCTTTGACCATATCACGCTCCCATCATTCATGCTCCATGACCACCGTTCAACCCATCCCTAGGGTTCCAGAGCATTTGCTAAATCTAGAGGGGTCGAGGAGCCATGCATTGTAGTGATTAGAGGCTCATCATCAGTTTTGTATATCATTTTTGTAGTGAGATACATATATATACATACATACTTGTAGATCTTTTGTATAGACACACATTCAACAACCACTCATTTTTTATAGTAGTGGCCCAATACATGTACATGACATTTGATACATACATGCACATATATATATGGATACATTGATTCTAATTTCATGACATCATTCATTTGGATATGTATATTCTTTTATTTTTCTCATATATTTATGCTATGGATGTTATATGCTCATATTTATGTATACTTACATTAGATGCTAATATGATTTAATAAACACACATGGTAGTATGTTAATTAAATACAATGATGTTCTAATAGTTTTAATAGATGTAATGTGATGCATGGTCACACACATGCACACATGTAGTCATTCTCAACAAATGTTTTCCTAATGTGTTAATGAATAATGTCAACATATGTAGTGATGTTGCCCTTCTATAGAGAGAACACCACATAGGTGACACATAGAACACTACACATAGTATCAACAAATATGCATCGCATTAATGGGATCTTTTAAAGGTGTTCCATCTATAGATGATAGTCCATTAGCACCTGAACCATATACAAAGATCACAATGTAAAGGCCTAACTAGTTAGGACTGAATTTTCCTCTCTAATCATGTGGTGCATTTAGATTTCTCTAGTTTTCACAGAGAACCAAATCTCCTATTTTAAAAGTCCTAGGAAGCACACCCTGATTATATTTCCTATATAACCATCATTGATAAGCTTTCAGATGTTTGAGGGCCTATAGACGACGCTCATCAAGCATCTCCAGCTGATGCAAATGGTTAATTCGGTAGGTTTCATCATCAATTATTCCTTTAAGGGAAACTTGTAAAGATAAAATCTCCAACTCCAAAGGAATAATAGCTTTGGCACCATACATGAGGTTGTAAGGACTTCTTCCCATAGCTGTATGAACACTCGTGTGATAGGCCCACAAAGTGTACATCAGTTGAATATGCTAGTTTTTACCATGCTTATTAACTGTCTTATGAAGAATAAGCTCAAGAGTTTTGTTAGAAACTTCCACTTGACCATTAGATTGTGGATAGTACTGTGTGGAAAACCTATGTTGAATATGGAATTTGTCTAGGAACTACTTCACATCCTTTTTCTTGAAAGGTGTACTATTGTTAGAAACAAGTGTAGCAGGAAATCCAAATCAAGAAATGATATTGTTCATGAGGAAACTAAAGATAGCTTCAACATTCGTGGATAGGATTGGAATTTCTTTGACACATTTTGTGAAGTATTTTGTAGTGGTAATGATAAAGGTATGTCCCTTGGAAGAAGGAGGTGATATTTTTCCAGTACTATTCAACCCCCATTTTGTGAACGACCAACGAGAAGTTTGATTATGTAATTCTTGCATAGGTGCATGAATAAGATGATTGTGTTGTTGAAATTGGGGGAAATTCTTAACAAAATCAAAAGAATATTGTTCCATCATTTTCCAATAGTACCCCATGTGTATTAGTCTTCTTGCCAAAGATCTACCACCAAAGTGTTTGCCCCAGGAACCTACATGGGCTTCCTTAAGGGAAAGTGGTATTTCTGCTTTAGTGAGACACCTGAGAAGTAAGCCATTATAGGATTTTCTATAAAGGACATCAGACAAAATAACATAACGAACTGAAAGCTTTCTTATACAAGTGAAATCTTTCTTTTTCGCATCATCGAGAAATTTTTTGGACAAGCTTTAGGTAGTTATAGATATCAGAAAACCATTCTCCAAAGTTCACATGGGAACATACAAGAGACTTAGGTTCAGGTTGGTCGAGAACCATAGGGGTCCATAGGACATGGACCACAAAGTGGTATTCTTTCGTATCTTCTTCTAAAGCTACCAAGGAAGCAACACTTAACATGGCATCAACATGTCTATTTTCTCTCCTAGGGATGATGCCTATCATGAAAGAAGAGAACTATCTAAGCAAGGACAGGGCAAGGTCCCAATACTGGGACAAATTAGCCTGCGTGACTTGATAGGTTCCCGTTACCTAGTTCACGATAAGTTTAGAGTCACCTAAAATTTGAAGATGTTTGATTCTTAGTGGAATTGCGGCATGTAAGCCAACAATAAGGGATTCATACTAAATGATGTTATTGGTACAAGGAAAATTTAGTCAAAAGGATAGAGGAACCGGTTTACCTTTAGGGGATATTAGAACTACACCAACTCTAGAACCAATTTGATACCTTGATCCATCAAAATACATTTTACAATCAAGGTCATGATCAATTACAATAAAAAAATTTCATCAGGAATCAGAACCAACCCTAGAAAGGAGTGAGATGAGGAAGTGTCTATTAGCTAATCCACAACCACTTGACCCTTTATGGATTTCTGAGTAACAAACTTTATGTCGAACTCAGAAAGTAGCATGACCAATTTTGTTAATATCTCATCCAGGTCGGTGCTAGAGAACAGATGCTTTAAGAGATCCATTTTTACTATGATGTGCATTTCAACATGGAGGAGATAGTGTCTCAACTTTCATGTAGCGAAGACGAGAGCAAGGCATTACTTCTCCATGGAGGAATAATGGGTTTCATAGTCAACCAAAATGTGGGTAATGTAGTAGACCGCTCTCTCCTTGCCAGTGTCATCATATTGAGCTAAAAGAGCTTCTAAAGTATATGGTGATGAGGCAAGGTAAAGCAAAAAGGGTCTATCTTGCATAGCTGACATCAATAGAGTAGGATTGGCCAAATGGGCCTTGATTGATTCAAAGGATTTTTGAAACTCTTCATCCCATATGAGGGTATGTACAGGATCATCATGGAAAAAATAGGCCCTTAAGTGGCAAAAAATTTAGAAAAATTAGAGTTAGGCAACTTGACATAAAAATTTGAGTAAGTTATCTATATTATTTAAAAAATATGTAAGAATAGAATCTGTAGAAAATTGAATGTAGTTTCTAAACTACTACGTTTATTTTTTATTTTTAAATCTATTTGGTGCAAATTTGAAATTTCAATGCAGTACTACTTAAATTTTAGGGAAAAAATAAGAAGTAGGTGTCTGTCTGACCACCCTAACAATAATAAAATGATAATCTCCTTTAAAAACCATAAAGTAAAGCATAATTTATATTGTTGGAAAGCTAGGAATCTCCTTTAAAAACCCTTTTCATTTCATCAATTTTGGGTAAGAAAAAAGTCATTAGCCGGGTATGTGCAGGATCATGGTGGGCCAAAAAGTGGCAATATAATGGGTATTTGTAGGGTATGTGGCTGATGACTTTTTTTTTACCCAAATTTGATGAAACGAAAAGGGTTTTTAAAGGAGATTCTCAGATTTCCACCAATATAAATTATGTTTTACTTTGAATTTAATAAGTAATTATTATTCATTTTCTATTCAAATTATGACTAAAGTCCCGATTGATAGGCT
The DNA here is from genome assembly GCA_007258455.2 of Sequoia sempervirens. Classification (NCBI taxonomy): domain Eukaryota; kingdom Viridiplantae; phylum Streptophyta; class Pinopsida; order Cupressales; family Cupressaceae; genus Sequoia; species Sequoia sempervirens. The sequence continues at coordinate 498,340,703 of VDFB02000017.1, forward strand.
AATTGAAAAACATCTATAGCTTTCAAACATATCACATTTTTTGAATGCAAAACATGCATCACATTATATGTTTCACATACTATAGGATTAAAAAAAAGAGTTTCATGAATTTTGACCAAGTTAAGGTGGTCGACATACGAGTTTTATATTTTAAAAATCTGTAATAAAAAATTATAATTAATTATTTACTTGTAAAAATTTAAAAAATATGCATCACATCGAGGCATGAATCCTCTACTTATATATAAAATATTATAAAAAAATATTATCATTTTATTGTGTTTAGGGTGGTCGATAGACACCTACTTCTTATTTTTCCCTAAAATTTATGTACCACCATTGAAATTTTAAATTTTCACCAAATAGAATTTTTTTAAACAAACCTAGTAGTTTAGAAACTACATTCAATTTTCTACAAATTCTATTCTTACATATTTTTTAAATAATATGGATAACTTATTCAAATTTTTACATCAAGTTGCCTAACTCTGATTTTTCTGAATTTTTTACCACTTAAGGGCCTATTTTTTTTATGATGATCCTGCATATACCTAGCCACATACCCTACAAATACCCATCATATTTCCACTTTTTGGCCCATCATGATCTTGCACATACCTATGAAGTGAACACCCTTCTTCAATAAACGAGTGAAAGGAAGGGTACAATCAACCAACTAAGATATAAATGTATGAATTTCTTGAATCTTCCCTTTTAAACTTTACAACTTAGTGATATTCCTTGGTGGAGGCATGTTAACAATGGCATCAATCTTATTAGTATCAACCTCATTCCCATGGTGAAAAACTATAAACCCCAAAAAGCTTGCCGGTGTCAATGCCAAAGACACAATTATGGGGATTTAGTTTCATTTTATAGGGTTGAAGCCTCTCAAAAATAAGATGAAGGTTCCTTGCATGTTCTTAATGTGCTATAAATTTTTCCAATATATCATCAACATAATCTTCTAAGATCTTATGGATAAAATTGTGAAATATTAGAGTCATCACCCATTGGTAAGTAGCTCCCGCATTCTTTAATCTAAAGGGCATGACCACATAACGAAAAGCACCCCACAAGGTAGTGAATGATGTCTTGTATTGATCATTTGGGTTAACACAAATCTGATTGTAACCCGAGAAGCTGTCCATGAAAGATAGTAATACATGGCCTATAGTCGAGTTGACAATCATATCTATATTAGGCAGTGGAAAATCATCTTTGAGAGAAGCCTTATTAAGATTGTGAAAGTTGATACATATGAGAATATGACCATCAAACTTACTAATGACAACTATATTCAAAATCTAAAGGAATTGTTGATAGGATGGATAAATCCTGCTTTCAATAGTTTCTCTATCTCGGTCTTGACCATCAATGCCACCTTAGGATTGATCTTTTGGATTTTTTTTAACCGGCTTGGTGTTGGGACATAGGATGATATTGTGAGCCACTAAAGATTCATCAATACCGAGCATATCCTCGTATGTACAAGTGAAGATATTAGGATGAGAAGGCAAGAGATTAGAGTGTTCATCTACTTCCTTTGAAGAGAGACACTTCCCAATCTTGATCACTTTTTCTGAGGGTTTACAATCCGTAGAAAATTCAACAATATCTCCTTTAAGAAGGGAATTGCAGTCTTCAAGAAGATATATCATGACATCATCACTAACGTTAGATAAAGGGTCTTCCTTGTCAATATTCAAAATAGACTCTCTAAATGACACTTGACTTTGCAAGCAATACAAGAACCGTTTCTTGTGATGATAAGGAGGAAACAAGGAATAACCACCTAGAAATTTCTCTAGTGCTTCATTTGAAGAGAAGACATCTAGAGCCTGGATCTTCTTGGCCTACCCCCTTTCCTCTATTAACTCAGGATGAACCAAGCTTAGTAGCTTCACTGAAATCATATTAACACTCCACCAAGGCTTTTGCTTGGATTGTTCTATAGAGCATACCAAACCTAGATAGCATCAGAGCTTGAACTGGATAGGGACTTGAATCCATTGCTTGATGCACCCTAGACCTTTATTCCCATAGACATACTGAGAATCAAGCTCATATTTGAACCCATAACGAGTTTGCAAAACCTTAGGAGGCGATGGGTCCATGTAGAGAATTTAGTTTCACCAATGGATGTCAAATGTTTCTATAGGGGTACTCTTGCTTTCTTTACAAGGTTCACAAATTTTAATCTTCTTTGCAAGAGTGGGATTATTTTCCTCAGCACATGAAGGAGTGATCTCTTGAATAGGATCACACTTCTCCTCCTCCGTAGGAGTATCATCCGCCTTTGTATCAAGGTCACCTGGAAGGTCTATGCAAGAGGTGTTTCCCTTGTATTCTACAACAAAGAAGTCATAGAAATTCAAGGAGCTCCAATCATCTCCAAGGAAAGCATTCATTTGAGAAGAAGATGAGGGATATGTGTATCTAACAACATTGTAAGATGTAGAATCTGTAGCTTTCATAAACCTTGAGTATAAGTCCAATGAATCACTATGACATGAAATCCCATAGACAGAAGAGTCAACTAGGGTTATGTAAATGACAGGTTTCTTATGGCTTGGAGAAGCCACAAAGACCACCACCACATTTTCTAATCCCTTAACCTGTCGAGGGGAGACTTGTTTGGGAGATTTGCAGATAGGGGAGAGAAATTCTAAGAAATCATCTAGAGAATCTTCCAACATATCAAAATCTTCCTCAAAAAATTCATCATCATGAACATGCAACATCCATGAAGAAAAACCCGACATTCATATTAGGTTCATCAAGATGTGATATAAGAGGGATTCGCTGCACATAGGTCTCTCCTTTCTTGAGAGATCACTAGGGAATGAACTCCTCTTATACACCTTAGAATAACATATTAGCAGAACAATAAAGAACTAATATTTAGTTATGCTTCGAGAAGAGCTATCATAGACCTTGAGAGAGAAAAAATAGGATATTTCTATCTCAAAAGAGGGATCCCTTGGCCAAAAGGCACTAGCATAGTTCTAGGACACCTGCGCGGCGCGTTGTTGTCTAAAGGACACACTAGCATCCTAGGCAATAGAGAACTCGAGAACTCAAACAAATAGAAATAAACATTACTTCTAAGCTCAAGGGTGAGTCGTACTGAACTATATAACTAATTAGAAAACTAGAAACTGAAATGAACACAAGTATGCTTGAAGAAAGCTTACCTTCCTTTGGACATCCAAATCTTCACTCCAAGCTCCTTTTCATGACCTACACACAAAATAATGAGAGGAAATTTGTTGGGAGGTTGTATAGGGGCCTACATCAGTCAAACCTTGCTTTGGTGTTCCAACCTCCATAGATAGCCAAGTTAGAAAGGAGTGCTAAAGAAGTAAACAAAGTGTGTGGTGAAAGAAAAACCCGCTCAAGAGTAAAACCCACATCACAAGAAGCGTGTGGTGAAAGAAAAACCTATTTAGGAGTAGAACCTACACCACAAGATAGTAAAATGACAAGTATGAAAGGAAAGTGAAAGAGAGAGAGAGATCATTACCCACAGGCTTGAACTCTCTTCAAAGCACATAGATGCACCGTTGAGTGCTTGCTACTGTTTTGAGTACCTCAATCCGGAATGGCTTCACTTGTGAGAGCACTACTATCAAAGATGAGTAGATCTCAAAGTTGGAGCAAAATAACAAGAAAGCTTTAGTGATGTCTTCCAACCCCCAAATGAGAGCCAAAAAGGGGTTTTTAATGCTTGCAAGGGTGCAAAAGAGCTGTTACTTTTACAATGTAACCACTAGGACATGTGTCTCAATAGTTAGTATTACAAATTCCATGTTTTGAACTCAAGAAACTGCTAGGATGCTAGCGCATTACACATGCATCTAGAGCCCAGATTCTTGAAAACGCATCACCAGGATTCTATTGCTTAGCCCTAAATTTGTATGGAGTTAAAAGCATGAAATTATAACCCATGGGATTTTTTCATTAATGTTTCAAGGTGTCATAAATGCCAGGAAAAAATGCCAGAATGTGGAATTGCTGCTAGGTGCAATTTTGCAACATTACAGTTCTTCCACAATTTAGTTTACTCTTGCAAAATCATGTTCATTTGATACATATCCATCAAAGTCAATAGAATTCTTCATTGTCTCATCAAACTTCACATTCGAGCTTTCTATAATCTTCCTTAGTCTTTTATTGAAACATTTGTATGCCTTGATTTTAGTAGAATATCCAAGAAAAATTCCTTCATCACTTCTTGCATAAAACTTACCCAAAGTTTCTTCATTTCTTTTGATATAACACTTTCTTCTGAATACCTTGAAATATTTAACAGTAGGAATTCTTCTATGCCATAGCTCATAGGAAGTGTTTGTGCTATTTTCTCTTGCTTGAACTTGATTGAACACATAAAAAATGGTGTGAATAGCTTCTTTCCAGTAAACTTCTAGTAAACCAGCCTCAATAATCATTGATTTAGCAACTCCTTGAACTATTTTATTTTTCCTTTCAACAACTTCATTTTGCTGAGGAGTTCTTAGGGTAGATAATTTTCTCTTTATTCCATGCACTTCACAAAACATATTAAACTCATGGGAGGCGAATTCTCCACCTCTATCATACCTTAAAAATTTTATCTTCAAGTTTATTTCATTTTCAACCATAGCCTTAAATGCCTTGAATCTATGTAATGCATCTGATTTCTCTCTAAGAAATGTAACCCATGTATATCTAGAATAATAATCAATTAAAATAATAAAGTACCTTTCACCAAGTAGAATTCTCACTCTTGTAGGACCACAAAGATTTGTGTGAATTAAATCCAGTAGTCTAGTAGTGGACTATTCAGTCGATCTGTAATGATTTCTTGCTTGCTTTCCAAACTAACAATTCCTACAAATAGCATTAATAGGATTTGTAATCTTCCATAAATATCTCATGGTCTGAACATCACTAATCCTTGAAATGCTATCAAAATTCATGTAACACATCCTTCTATGCCATAACCAACTATCATTAATCTGAGTCATAAAACATCATCCATCAACACCCTTAAGTTGATAGATATTACCTTTAGATTTCTTTCTTGTAGCAATCAAAGTTTTGAATCCTTTCTGGTTCTCACATTTCTCATCCTTAAATGCACACTCAATAGATTATTCCTTAAACCCTTAACATAGTAAACATCATCAATATGATGCTTTCCATCAAAACATACTGGAAGGTCTATCCCATGGATTTTAGCACCAATATCGTCTCCAAACATAACCAAGCCTCCATCATATTTCTCAAAATGAACTTACTTTTATCACCAGGAGTGTAATGTGAACAACCACAGTCAACTACCCAAAAATTCTTTTCCTGTTTAGCATATAGCCCGCAAAGGTAACCGTACCTTCATTTTTCTCCTTCTCTGGAGGGCTTTCTTTTACCTAGTTCAAGGAATCAACAGAAGTAGGTTCATCCTTAATCACCAAGAATAAGCATTCATTTTCATTTGGATCTTCATATTCTAAATGCTCATTAGATATACTAGCATTCTCATTCACATATTAAGCTTTTTTAATCTTATTTTCTTTCTTTTCCTTCTCATATCTTTTTTTATTCCTTTTAGCTCATTCTGGATACTTTGCAACATAATGACCTATTTCTCCACAACTGAAACATTTAAAGTGCAACTTACCTTCATACTTATTCAACCTTTCCTCATTCTTCTTACAAAGTTAGCTTCTATTTCATCAAAGTTCCCATCATCTAGGTCTCCAAGCTTTGTATCTTTAAAAACAGTCTCTGATCTACTTCCATTTGTTATACTTAGCTTCCTCATCTCATAAGATGTAAAAAATATTAGCAACAAATCCTTAGTACAGGTTGTATAGCCTATAGTCTACTCAATAGCACACACCTTGTCACTATAAGCATCAAGAAGAGTTATAAGAATCTTCTTTACAATCTTGGTTTCATCTATAGTAGCACCAAGTACTCTCATTCCTACCACTATCTCATCCAATCTCTATACATATGTAAGCTTTAACATTTTCATCTTTAGACATATGTAGGAGATCAAACTATGTCTCCAAATTTTGTAGTTTTGCCTCTTTAACTCTTTGATCACCATCATGTGCTCTTTCTAATGCATCTCAAACTTCCTTAGCCATATTTGAATTCTAAACCTTAATCAACTTTGAATTTACTAGACTATTCTTCAAAATGAACTTTTCCTTATTGTTTGCTTCATGTGCTTTGATCTCTTCAAGTGTACTTGGACCATTAGTAGGAGTGTAAGGATTTTTGTAAGCTTTCTCCACATCACATCCATATGGACACATAAAAAGTATCCCTTTTTTCTTGCTTGATATGGGAATAATTGATGACAACATAGACTTAATGAGGCCTTGATTTGATGTTTTGAGGTGTTTTACATGGCCACATTAGGTCTTGGACCCTTGCAAATTCATTTCACAATGTCTTCTAAAGGTGTTGTAAAGTGTTGTAAAAGTATTTCACACTTTTCTAGACTCTTCCTAAGAATCTAAGTATAATAGACCCATTTTCCCTTAATTCAACATTATAAAATTTGTTTAAATGCATTATCATATTAATCTAGAAAGCTTATGAATCAAACTTAATTCTAACCTAGTGGTGTAATGTGTTTTACATATTCACATTGGATGTTATGCCTTTCTAGGCTATGTGTACCTCATTTTAGTGTTGTAAAGTGTATTTAATCACACTTTCACATTGAATTTTGTGTCCCAATCCCTAATTGACCTTTACATCATCATTAATAGGCCCCTATTGCCCCATATTGTGCATCTTGAGGCATAATTTGAGGAAATAATTGACAAAGTCACCATGTAAACCTGATTTCCTTACTTCCTAGCATTCCAGCCAGTAGAATGGCCCCTGTGGGACCCATTCACCATAAGGGGTGAATCAGTCCTATCCAGGTGGGACCCATTCACTCTTGATGGTGAATGAATCCCATCTGAGCCATTTTTGGGGTTTAAGTGGGAAAAGTTGGATTCTAAGTTTTATTTTCCTCCATGTGGGCCTTAGGGATAAAATTAATGGGAAAATAAGGTCGATTGCCTATAAATAGTAGTTTCTAAACCCTAAATCATAATAATCTTAACCAATGAAAGATAATAATCTTTCATAAACCCTAATTCATAAGGTTGATTGCCATAATCAGTCCTGTGGGACCCATTCACCATAAGGGGTGAATCAGTCCTATCCAGGTGGGACCCATTCACTCTTGATGGTGAATGAATCTCATCTGAGCCATTTTTGGGGTTTAAGTGGGAAAAGTTGGATTCTAAGTTTTATTTTCCTCCATGTGGGCCTTAGGGATAAAATTAATGGGAAAATAAGGTCGATTTCCTATAAATAGTAGTTTCTAAACCCTAATTCATAATAATCTTAACCAATGAAACAAAACCTCTCAAAAATAAGATGAAGGTTCCTTACATGATTTTGATGGGTTATGGACTTTCCAACATATCATCAACATAATCTTCTAGAATCTTGTGAATGAAATCATGAAATATTAGGGTCATTTCCTGTTGGAAAGTAGCTCCCGCGTTCTTTAACCTAAAGGGCATGACCACATAATCAAAGGTACCCCAAGGGGTAGTGAAGGCTATCTTGTACTAATCCTCTAGGTTAAAACAAATCTGATTATAACCTAAGAAATTATCCATGAAAGATAATAAGGCATGACCTATAGTCAAATCCATAATCATGTCTATATTAGGTAATAAAAAATAATCTTTAAGAGAATCCTTATTCAGATCAAAAAATTCAATGCATATATGAATACGACCATCAGGTTTGCTAATGATGATAATATTCAAGATCCTAGGGGAGTAGTTGATTAGACAGATAAAGCCTACTTTTAGTAGCTTCTCTATCTCAGTCTTAACCAACAATGTGACCTTGGGATTAATCTTTCAGATTTTCTGCTTAACTGGCTTGGCATCGAGATATAAGACAATATTGTGAACTAATATAAACTCATCAATACTGGGCATGTCCTCATGTGTCCAAGAAAAAATATCAGGATGAGAATATAGGAGATCCAAATGTTCCTTAGCTTCTTTTGAAGAGAGGCACTTCCCAATCTTAATCACCTTTTTTGAAGACTTAAGATCCATAGAGATTTCAGTAGTGTCTCCTTTGAGGAGAGAACTGCAATCTCTAGGATGAGATATCGAGATACCATCCTTAACTTGGCTAGAGGATCCTCCTCATCAACACTCAAAATAGATTCTCCAAAATCTTCTTGTTCATTCACACGATACATGAATCATCTTTTGTGATGGAAAGGAAGCAAAGGGGAGTAGGTTCCTAAGAATTCCTCAAGTGTTTCATCCAAAGAGAAGACATCTAAAGGTACTTTCCCATCCTACACCCCATTCTCTATTAGTTTAGGATGGACCAAACTAAGTGGTTCAACAAAAATCATGCTAATACTCCACAAAGGTTTCTATTTATATTGTTTAATAGAGCATCCCAAACCTAAATAGCACTTACAAGCCTTGAAATGGATAGGGACTTGGATTCCCTACTAAATAAACCCAAGGCCCTTTCGCCCATAGCCATACTGAGAAGTGAGCCTATATCTGAAACCATAATGAGTTTGAAAAACCTTGGAAGGCAGTGGTTCTACATAGAGAGCTTCGTTCCAACAGTGAACATCAAATGCATCTACGAGAGAAAAATCATCTCCTTTAATCAATTAACAAATATTAACCTCCTTTGCAAGAGAAGAACCATCCTCCTCAGCAAGGGAAAGCCTAGTCTCCTGAACAGGAATAGAGTTTTCTTCCTCAACAGGAGTATCATCTTCTTTTTCATCAAAGGCATTCGAGGTTATTGAAATTTTTAGATGAGTGGGACTCAATTTGTATTCTTTAATAAAGAATTCAAAAAATTCCAAGGACCCCCAATCATTGCCAAGGAAAGCATTCAATTCAGGAGAAGAAGTAAACAGGGAAGACTTAGGACTTTTTGCTTTAAGTGGTTAATCTTTAATAATGTTTTCTTCGGGGAAAACCTCGACAGAGGGTATCACCGAGGAACACATAATAGCATCAGAAGTTAAAGATGGAATACAATTCTTAAGAGTGGAGACAACCGAATCTTGACTAGCAACTGCTAGCTCATAGAGGTGGACAAATTCCAAGTCATCTTTGATTGTGACTACTTGATTATTTGTGACAAACTTTAGAGAACGATGTAGAGTGGAAGTTATGACAGCCATAGCATGAATCCAGGGTCTTCCCAAAAGAAGATTGTAAGATAAGGGTCCAAACATCACATAAAATAAAGTGGGTAAGGTAATAGGGCCTAGCTGCAAAGGCAATATTATCATGCTTAGAGCTTGGTGGATGGAATTATTGAACCCACAAATGTACAAAGAAGTAGCAACTAAAGAAGATGAATCAAATTGAATTTTAGGTAATTGATCAATACCACAAACATTGAGAGCCAAACCAATGTCAACAAGGGTACACCTAATACCAATATTATTACATTAACTATAATCATTAAAGGATTTGCTTGCTTCTACAAATCTAGAGGCGAGAGTTCTTACGGATAGAAGGTAATATTTGGCGAATTTGCATGAATATGAGCCATCAACGCATTAACATTTGTTAGCCTAGTGGAGGCAGACAAGAGAATATTTTGCAAGGCTTCCTAAAGCATTTCCTGATAAACTAAAGCAATCTAAAGCAAATCCCCAAATGAGATCTTAGTTGGAGTAACACAAAATTGCTCGACAAGATCATAATAACCTGGTGCTTTAGTCGCAGGTTTAGGTGCTGAAGGAAGGTTTGGTTGAGAAGGTGGTAAAGAAGTAAGAACATGAGAAGGTTGAGATCATGTAGGAATGAAGGTTGTTGATCCAAATTCTATTTGTTTCTTCTCGTATTGTATGTGTTCCCAACAACATTGTAAGAAGTAGAGTTCGTAGCTTTTACAAACCTTGTATACAAATCTAGTGAGTCAGTACGATATGAAATTCCATAGACAAAACAATCCTTCTTAAGAGAAGGGATAACTAGAGTTAAGTAAATGGCGGGATTTTGAGGGCTTTGAGAAGCCACATAGATCACCACAACGTTTACCAATTCTTCAAACTACAAAGAAGAGATTGTTTAAAAGATTTATGGATAGGGGAAGAAACTTCTAAGAAATTATCTAGAGTGTCATCCAACATATCAAAGTCCTCTTTAGAAAAAGCATTGTCATAGACATAGAAACTTTGTAAGAATAGATTTGACATGTTTTAGGTTGGGTTCACCAAAATGTGAGATAAGGAAAATTCACTACACATGAGTCTCTTCGCTCTTAAGAGAATCCCAAGGAATGAACTGCCCTTATCCACCTCAAAATAAATTGAATGAAGAAATTGCAAAGAAAGTGTATGCAGATTAAGTAGATCAGAAAAGACTACTTCAAATCTTGAAAGAGTGAAACTTCTAGATTTCCACCTTCGATAGAGGAGCTCTCAGCCAAAGGAAAATGTCGTAGATTTAGGATGCCAGCATGACACACTTATGTCCAAATGGTATGCTAGTGTCCTAAGCAATACAGAGCTCAAGAACTCAGGTGGGCGAAACAAAACTTCACTACCCAACCTAGATCTAAGATTTGCTTAACAGAGTGATGAAGTAAAGAATATAAACTATAAGAAAGCACAAAGAGAACTTGGAGAAAACTTACTAACAATCAGATGTCCAAGTCATTGCTCCAAACTCTACTTCACAACCTACACACAAAGTGAGTGAGGGAAAGTGTTGGGGTTGTATAAGGTTATGTCGCAATCAGACCCCCATTTTGGTGTTATAACCTCCACAGATAGCCAGATAGAAAGAGAGTGTAATCGAAATGGACAAAAAGAATGGTGAAAGCAAACCCCATTTTAGGAGGAGAACCTGTACCACCGAGTAGCAAATAGAAGAGAGCAAGAGAACATACCAAAAGGCCTCAGCCTTCTCTTGAACACACGGATGCACCATTAAATGCTTGCTAGAGAGCTTTGGCCATTGGAGGGACCTCAGTTCGGTAGAGCATCGCTTGTAGAAGTTTTTCTATCAAGAATGGAAGAGATTTGAGATTGAATTTGAAGAGAGAAACTTGACTGAATGAATGAACCCCCAAAATGGGAGCAACTAAGGGGTTTTGTGCAAGGGTGACAAAGCGTTGTTACACTCAAAAACCTGACAGGCGAGACACATGTGAAGAGTCAAGATTTGAGATTCCTCATTTCAAACTCAAAAAATTTCTAGACATTAGCACCTCACACAGATGTCCGCACATTGTGCAAGCATCCAAAGTATAAGTTCTCAAGAAACTGGTGATCCCACAATATTGGTTTACAATGTTTGGCCAAACTAGACATTGAACTGATTTTTTCTAACTAAAACTACACTTTTGGGCACCTCTAGCGACTAAACCGTGAGAAATTTGAAGATGATGCAAACTAGTGATTTGTGACATTTTTTTTGTAGATTATAAATATATTTTTTTCAAATTTTTTTGAATCAGATTGCACTTCTTTTTCCATCTCCTTCAACAACTAGTTCTTTTCAGTAAACAACATTTTTGAGTGACGCTCACCGTAACGCATAACCTCTTTTCCATGAAGAATAAATTCTTTTTTTTTAATTTAGATTTGTAACTATGATATCTAGTGCTTCCAATTGGTTTCATAGTGTTTTATTGAATATTTTTTCCTTGGTCAAGTTTCAAAGTCAAACCAATTACAATTCAGAAATAGGTTGATTGTATAACACATCTTTTTTTTTATGTATCCAAATTCTTTTTTTTTTTGGTTGGATCAAGAACTTCAATATCTGGTGCACTCATATTTTTCAAAAAAAAATTGACAATATTCTATTTTTTTACATGTGTAGAACAAAGAGCAAGATTTTTCTGGTGAAAAACCTACATTCACAAGAAATAAAAAATAAATATAATAATTAAATTAAATTTATTTAAAATTATACTTTTTGGGAAGCTTATAATAAGGACTACATACAAAACATAAATTTTAAATGAATTCATTTGATCCCCCAAAAGGTAAATCAAAAGTGGTTTTTTATTAGCATTGTGATAGGTGTAAAGGAGACTATGTTATATGTATGGTTTAAAACTAGCAGGGTTCTATCCAAGGGGGTTTGATCTAAGGTAGTTTGATCAAACCCTCTTCAATTGGAATGCTTTAAATGGAACTTTTTAAGTCTTAAATCATTATATTTTCTAAAAATATATGATTTCAACAAAAATCAGAATCTCCTAGAAATTGTAAATTAGCTTTGTGGGATCACCCAAACATGTCATCAAGCTGCTATTGCTTTGCAACTTGACCACATGGAGCTAGAATTGTGAAATTTTGACCCATGGGATTTTTTTCATTAATGCATTTAGGCATCATAATTGCTAGGAAAAGTTCTAAAATGTGGAATGGCCCCTAGGTGCAATTCTATGACATTACAAAATATAAGGCTAATTCACATAGTTTCACCTAGCAAGTTCAAGTGGTCATAAGATTACATCCACAAGAGCATTAAATAGATCACTTCAAGAGAATTTCAAAGGCATTTAAGGGTAGATTATTGAAGTTTTATTACAAAAATTCAAGGTCATATCATCATGTCAAAGGCATAGTGCATCAAATATGTGGTTGAGCTAATGTGTGTTGATGTAGTATTGAAGATCCATTTGCAAGAATTGATTCACATCTAATTCAAGATCTATATCTACATTCTACATGGCCACTTTATGTTTGCAGATTTATATTTCAAGACATTATCAAAGGAATCATCATTGCATATTTCATGTTTCATGTCCTTATTTTATTGTTTCATCATAAGGTTTAATTACCTAAATGGGGTTTGACCAAGGAAAACCCCTATTCTCTAACAATTAACAAGTTTTTCTCCCCTTTGATGTGTGTTTGTACGTTTCTAGGTTGAAGATCAAGTGGAGAATAAGATTAAAGCAAAATTGTCAAAATTGTCAAGTTGCAAAGTTGTCATCCATAATGCAAGAACATGAAAAACAAGGCTACACAATTTGTTTGAAGTTTTCGGGAGTTGAGCATTGAGGAGCTAGAAGTGTAGACATTAAGGAACATAACCCAGATCTCAGTTTTTAGAAACCATAATAGGGACCCATTCGCCACTAAAGGAAAATGAGTCCTATGTGACCTAGAAATAACAAGTTTTCAATAAGGTACACATTATTTTAGCCTCTCAAAAATTCCCTTATAGTTGTTATAAAAGTTAGGAGTCATTTTTTATTGTTATTTATGCATTTTTTCCTTCATAATTGAATGAAAACTTAGAAGAAAACATAGTGGTGTATCATCTTGTTCACTCACCTTGGTGACCCACCCTATTTTTCTTTGTATCGATATCTTTAATAAATTTATATAAAATATGTGAGAATATCCTTCTTGAGATGTTTATTTTTTAAATCAAATTTTTACTACAAAAGCAAAACATATATTTAAAAAATTTATGTAAAAAATGTCAAGAGATATCATTAAATTAAATAACGAATACAAAATGAGAATAAGTAATAATTTTAATTACAAATATATTATGATACATGATTATATAATTATTAGTGAATAGGATACATATAGTATGAGATTTTAGCTTGAAACAAACTAGGAAAACAAGTTTCAGCTATCGTTTAATGGTACACTAGCTATGGTAAAAGCCTCCAAAATCTCACTTATCACATAAAAGACGGATAAATATTGATTTGACAACTGCATGAGAACATTCTACTTTCATTTACAATGTTTTTGTCAATTTGATGATTTTTTTTTTTTTTGGTTCGTAAATATAAAGATTCCATAAATCAGAAAGAATGTTTCGTTACATAGATTATTTTTCAGCATTGAAATTCAACCTGACCAACCCCTATAAAATCAACATCCACACCATCAGAGCACCTAATGACATTTCCTTAGACAACCCAAATCACAAGGAACAAGTTGTTGTATCAGAAAACTACTTGCATCCCATCCAATTCAAAAGCCATCTCAATCAACCTGGCTCCACTTCCATACCCCTAATGTAGGTCTTTGCTTCACCATCAGCTCCTTCATTCGCCAGATGATCTTCCAATGAATTGGCTTCCCTATAAGTATGGGTAATCATTGTCTCCTCAAAGGCTTCCAGTAGTTTTCTTGCTTCTTCAATCAAGGGTTACAACCTCCAATTTTCCATCCTACCTAACTTGAGTTCCTGTATTATTACCATAGAATCACCTTCAACCTCTAGTTTTTTAATCTGCATTCTTCTCCCAAGCTGCAGTCTACTAGTGAGACCCCGTAGCTTAGCTAGAGTGTTGGTGCCAACAGGGAGAGAAACAAACCTTTCTCCCACAACTGACCCCGATTCATCTCTGATACAATAGCCAGCACCAGATATACCTGGGTTCCCTTGGGACACGCCATGAAAATTCAGCATGTACCATCCTTGCTTTGGTGGCCTACATTCAACTTCTTAGTGTTTGTTGCTTTCAATATCTATCCTCATCGCACTTGGTTTTGGTATGTTCAAAAAATACCATACCTTTCTCATCTGAGCATCCCACATGGTGAATTTGCAATCCTTTTTTAGTGACACTCTGCCATTAACCACCTCCACAATAGCTGCCTCCAACTGGTTTAGGAAGGTAGGAAAATCTCTTTTACAATCAGAGAAGACATGCCTGTTCCTCTACTTCCATAACTCCTAGACCACCATAGAACGACTCACCAACCATAAATCATGATATAATGATGCTTTCTTCAAAATCAGCTAAGAATTAAAGAGAGACAAAACATCATTCAGGAGAGCTCCACTCCAACCCAACCTTGCACAAATCCAACGCCAACATGCTTGCGCAAATGGGAAATTTACCATTGGGTCTAACCACAATAGTGGTTTACAATTGAGATGAGGAGGGAAATTTCTTTTTTTTCCCTTTTGCCATAGTCGATGGGTTCGGTCGAACCCAATGGTTCGGCCGAACAAGATTATATGTTCGACCGAACACCCAAACCCTAAAAAAATAAATAATATTTTAAGGGGTTCGGTCAAACCCATGTTCGACCGAACTCCTTAAAATAAAACAAAATAAATAGTGAATGTCACTGTCATTTTTGCCTTCTATCATTGCTTTCCTTGTGCTTACATGCGTGCGGCAAACCGAATGTG
This sequence comes from Sequoia sempervirens, assembly GCA_007258455.2. NCBI lineage: Eukaryota > Viridiplantae > Streptophyta > Pinopsida > Cupressales > Cupressaceae > Sequoia > Sequoia sempervirens. Next base: position 498,355,909 of record VDFB02000017.1, read on the forward strand.
ATTGCAAATGGAAACAACTTCATCTCTTTGGCGAATGCAAATTCAACTTCATCTTTCCAAAGTTCATCAACCCAACTTGCATATCAAGCACTAGGTTTGAAAAAAAATGAATTTCGTAGAGTTGAAAATGCATTTGTTTGTTGAATTTTGAAACCCTAAATGGGAAATTTTGCAAATTTGTTGAATGGAAACTGCATTTGTTTGAAATTTTCTAAAGTATTTTCAACATACATTATTTCGATGATACATTTCTACTCTGTTGAAAAATTAACATGCCCTGTCTATGCTTCCACATTTTGCATACATTTCTACCAGGGCACCTCCAATTTATTTGAGCCATTATATCAAACAGTTCATTAACAAATTTATTTGAGGCATTATATCAAATAGTTCATGGTAATTTTTGATGGAGTATGATAGAAATAGTGTTTCCATTGTATGCACCCTATATTAAACAATTCATTAACAAATTTATTTGAGGCATTATATCAAACAGTTCATGGTAATTTTTTATGGAGTATGATGGAAATAGTGTTTCCATTGTATGCACCCTATATCAAACAGTTCATTAACAAATTTATTTGAGGCATTATATCAAAAACACTATTTATATCACACTCCATCAAAAACACTATTGGAAATTTACTTGAGGCATTATATCAAACAGTTCATGGTATAAAGTTTAGGGTGCATACAATGGAAACTTGGATAAAATTCTTCATATTTTTTCTGAGTCTTATGACATTACTCCAAAAATGGTTGGTGAACTAAATGTATGAATCGAAGAATAAATTTAGAGGAAAGAAACTAGATTGTTTGAATGAAATGTATAATAAAATAGTTCTATTAGGATTAGAAGGAATGAAGGTATTATTAAATTTTCTAGTACAAGACTATTAAATAAATATTACAAAAGCTAATTGACAAAAATGGTACTAATATGCACACATAGCTTGTCCCAACATTATGGGCATATTGTACTAGAATACAAATTCCCATTAGGCTTACTCTTTAGTTTATGAAATGGAGGTCATAATGCCTCTTGGGATTAAGATTCTATCATTATGTATCTCCCTTAGTGATAGCATTGATGATTACACATACCAAGAACACCAATTACAAGAGTTTGAGACCTTGGATAAACAATAAGTAAACTCATTATACTTGATCTATGTACATATACCAAAGATAATTAATGAAAAAATAAAAATGGTGTTGTCCAATGAGCTTTACCATGAGGGGAACTCATCCTTCATATAAATCTAAATATAATCCAAATTTCATAGAAGTAATTTTTTTGGTAAATTTTGACCCAATTGGATTAGTCTTTTTACCATTATTCCCTAGTTCAACACTTGTGCATTTGGTTTTTCACTCCCAATTGAAAATATATGAAATAACCAGATAATATCGTGCATTTTAAATTATACTATTGGTGATCCTATTGTATGTGGGAAATGGTGCTTACTCATCACATATTACCTTTCTTATACCTATTTCACCTAATGATATTTATTGTGTTATCCTTTCCATCTAGGGACAATTAGATTTACATATACCTTCACAATCAAATCATTATCTATTTACACTTACATGATTATTTGTCAACATGGTCCTTCATAATTGATTATTATGTATTCAAGCCATAATTAGTTGTCAAGATAATGGTAAAGTTTTCAATAGCCATATTTATCCTTCCACATGCCACCATTAGACATACACATAAGATTCATGAACATCCATACCTATGAGCATCCAAATACAAGAAATATAACTATATATATCATGCACATCATCAACATACACATAAAATATCACACCCATCATCAACACAACTAATAGTTCCCATATCATATTATCTATGTTCTCATACAAATGTGTCTTCAAATACATCAAAGCACTCATGAGTAAATCCACTCTGCAGAGCATACACACAACTAAAATGGTGCCCCTAAGGTATTTGTCTCCTATATCTATCATCTTAGCCTATCCATCTCTATGGATATGTTCCACTCATATCTACCACCCTAAGGTGATCCATGTCTCAATCCTTGTCAAGGTCACTCCTCCTCTCTACCTATATCCTTTCTCAATGAGCTAGATCTATCACTACTACTCCCCAAAACACCTACATTTAAATATTAAAAAAATGTTTAATAAATCATACAACATTGATTAAAACTAACTAAACAATGAAAGAATTTAATATTATAACACCTTATGAATTATATTGAATGTCCCCACCTTGAAATTTATAGCCATCGATGTCAATCACTTATTCATACTATAGCTTTGTTCTCCAAAACACCTACATTTATATAAAAGTGAATTTTTAAGAAAAATAATATTTAACCTACTTTTAACTCAACAATAATGGATGTATTTCTATCATAAACTCTTCGTACTCATAACAGAATCATGGCCTAGGTAGAGTATAAAAAATGTTGTTTCCAACCTCATATGTAAATCTAGAGTTAGAGTGCCAAAATTGTTGAATTTCATCCTTTGTGTTATTAATTAGCTTCTTATCGACTCATGGAAGCCTACTGCTAAAAGCCCAAGTATTATTTTCAATAGGACTTTCTAATCATGATCTTATTGATAGTACTTTTGATAATGTTTTATGATTTAGGCTTAATTCAAGACAAGTTTACCTTAATAATTGAGCCTTTTTAATTTCTTACTAATGATGTTATTACTCTATGAGCAACTCTTTTATCTTTTTCCTTACTATTATTTACAATAGAATTTAATGCATTAAAAAAAAAATTAACAACAATATTATTTCGATCAAACTTTTTGTTTACATGAATCATTAAAAATTATTTAGTAAAGGTCTCATTTTGTACATCTTTAGTAATTGTATAAAAATTTGGCATTTTTTGGTTAATGTCTTATTGGAAAACCATTCATTGAAAATATTTTAAGCCCACAACCGAATGGTTTGTGATGACCTCTTTCCTTCAAGAATTTCTATTATGCTCATCAATTTCAAACCATTTTGGGGTTCTTGAATGTTTTTAAATTTTAACAAACTCATTACAAAAAGATGGATTTTGAATTTCTTTTTCTTCTTCACAAAGGTTCTCTCTTCTTATGTAATTTGAGACACATTGAGTTTCATTGGTTCATGTGAGCTATCAATTTAGTCATTGTTATCAACAAGTCGATTATTGAGTGCAATTTCAATGTCATAGGGTTCATAACCACATTGGTCAAGAAATTGTTGATGTATTTCTTCTTCTTCTTCTTCTATGATGCTACTCTTATCAATAGGTGTTCCATCAAATTTTACAATATTTTCACATTCATGTTCAACATTTTTATCTATCAAACTTGGCTATGTTTTATTTGAATAAGAATTTGATACCTTTATCATGATACTTGAACTAAGATATCTTGGCTCTAAATTTAGTCATTTTATCTAAAAATTATTGGTGACATATCCATTCGTGTTTAGTTTTAATCATTTATTATTGCAATTAATTATTACAAGGAGATTCTCAAAGCTTGTATTCCATCCCCACCATTTTTATTCTAAATATTTGACATTTTCTTTCAACTTAAAGTCTAAATTTTATCCTTAATGCTATACATATTTTTCTAGGATAATGTACATATTCATTATATTTCACTATTAAATGTGTTCAGGCATAGAAGAAAAACCTTCAATATATCTTTAAGATAAATTTGATACCATCAAGATAATCCCACCTTTCTTGAAAATTACTAATTAAATTTGAATTATATACAGTTTATAATTTAAAATAAGTGCATCTTTTGTAACATGGAATAGATAGGTTAATTTTAATGAAATAAAATATGTTTAAATTATATTAAGAAAAAATTACAAATATATGGAACTCATACATCAAGAGAAATTGACTAAGATGTAACTTTGTATGAGAATTAAGATGCTCGAATAATTTATATACCTTCTTTCAATAATTAACATTAGAAATTAATACTTGGTTCATATTGTATACCCACCTCCCAATGGTCTTGGAATGGATGCATTTAGATGGAGAAGGATTTCAAAAGGCTCATGGTACACTTGTGGACCCCTCAAAGGCATGATATATAACACATGAACTTTATTTATGAAATTTGGTCTTTTGTTGTTGGCTTCTAGTATGAATTTTATCTATACTCGGTGGAATTCTTAGTTGAGACTCTCAATCTTCCATTGTTGGTTTGTAGTGTGATTATACAATATGCTCACCAAACTGTATTAATTTCTAATGTTAATTATTCAAAGAAGGTTTTGTTTCATAAGAAGAGACCTATGTTCACATATTCCAAGGCATGTTATTATCCACAATGCATGAAACTTCTTCGCGCATCTCTACCAAGTTCTAAACAGATACAGATATGCCATTTCCATGGAGGAGATTGATGATTTTGTACTGATGTATTCAACCAATGTGCTTTTGTAACATGTTGTAATTAGACAATTGGTCATTTGTACTAGGACCTCATTGGTCTTTTTGAAATTTTGTAAAATTTGTTACTCGGACTGCAACTGGGGGTTTTCTTGCTGGTTCTTTCCTGCCAATATGTCCGCTTGAATCAGCTATATGTAAAATATTATATATAAATAAAATTATAAGTGGTCTCCCACTTTTGCTTTAAAAAGAAGTACTTTTAAATGTCCACATCTTTTTCCTTGACATAGTTGCTCTTTCTTAAATGATTTCTTATGATTTTTCATAATGTTGACCAGTCAATACTTTACTATAAATATTCTATAGTCATGCTCTTAAATGTCATAAGAATATCTCATAATTGTAAGTTTTAATGATCAGATTGTATGCTCATAAATTAATTCAAATCAGACACAATAACACAACAGATACCTTGGGAAAACCCTCCTCTTGAGGGAGAAAAACCCAGCCACAAAATAACACTTATATATTGAATCTCAATAAGGAGAGTGTCCTTTTACAATAGGCCAATCTGAAGGCCGAATATGAGCATCAACTAAGAATGCAACACAGCCAACACAAAACAATATTTTGCTAATACAAGATACAGTCACAAGAGATATCGCTCCACCTTGAAGAACATGCACTTGACAATAATCAATCTGAATCAATAACTTTTCCTTTTGTACTTGGACTGAACTCGCATGTATGTGATATGAACTAAATGCTAATTAATGAGTCACAATGAAATAATCAAATGAATATATATACAATATGAAGAGGCGTGTCACTCCAAATCATATCAGGTCAGCCTCAAAAGAATTATATCTTTTACTAATTTTAATAAGTCGGCCACCTCAAAGTCGTACCTCTTTATTAAATTTGTGTCTCTTTATTAAATGTATCTTTTACCAAAGGGAATGACTCTTCATTAAGACGCATATAAAAATTAAATAGACAACAGTTATATTTAATTATTATCTTCATGCGTACTGGGCTGGAAGGTATTCGCCTAAAGCTGCCACAATCTTCAACAATAATCTAGGGTTTCATCTTATAAAGCTATAATAATATTATTTGCATTTAGAACATCTTATACACCTCCCTTGAAGCATTCAACAAATGACAAATAACTACCAACATAATGAGTGGTTGCTTTTGTTGAAATAAAACTTAGAAGATTTGAACTTAATTGTGGTAGAGGATCTCAATTAAGAGATAGGCTACATTGGATGAAAGGATATAAGGGATACAAATTATTTTTTAGTTATCTCGAACATATTTACATTCTCGAGTGGATAATATCTATCGTTGATCAAGAGAGGTAGTTCCATAACAACTCTAATGATATTAAATCCATTTTCCTCCAACATTACAAATAATTTTTAATTGATCTAGTTGAGGGTGATCCCACAATAGTGGTTTATAATTTTTGGGCAAACTAGACACTGAAATAAATTTTTTTAACTAAATCTTCACTTTCGAGCACCTATAGTGGCTAATCCGTGAGAAATTTGAAGATGATGAAAACTAGAGTTTCATGAAATCTTGTCTGTAGATTCTAAATATATTTTTTTCAAAAAATTTGGAATCAAATTGTACTTCTTTTTCCATCTCCCTCAAAAACTAGTTTTTTCATAAAACATCATTTTTAAAAAGTGGCGTTCACCGTATAACACATAACTTTTTTTCCATGAAGGATAAAATTCTAATTCTTTTGAATTTAGATTTGTAACTCTGATATCTAGTGCTTCCACTTTGTTAGATATCTTTTTATTGAATATTTTTTCTTTAATCAAGTTTCAAAGTCAAACCAATTACAATTCAGACATAGCATGACTGTATAACACGTAACTTTTTTTGTATGTATCAAAATTCAATTTTTCTTTTTTTGTTGGATTAAGGACTTCAATTTCTGGTGCACTCATATTTTTCAATTTTTTTGATAATCTACTATTTTTCCACATGTGCAGAACAAAGAGCTTGATTTTCAATGAAAAACCTACATTCACAAGAAATAAAAAATATATATACTAATCAAATTAAATTTTGTTAATATTATACTTTTTTGGAAGCTTATAATAAGGACTCCATACTTACAAAAAAAAAATGTAAATTAATTCATTTGATTCCCCAAAAGGTAAATCAAAAGTGGTTTTTTATCAGCATTTTGATAGGTGTAAAGGAGACTCTGTTATAGGTATGGTTTAAAAATAGTGGGGTTCTATCCAAGGGGGCTTGGTCTAAGGTGGTTTGATCAAACCTTGTTCAATTGGAATCCTTTAAATGGAACATTTCAAGGCTTAAATCATTATATTTTCTAAAAATATGTGATTTCAGCAAAAATTAGGATCTCCCAGAAATTGTAAACCACTATTGTGGCAGCACCCTTGAAGGAGATCCACGTCAAGATATAGTGAAAAATTATGGGCATAACAATTATATATTTTTTAACATATATAATATGTATGGTTGGATTAGTGAGATATTTATAACAAGTATGCAATGAAGTCAAACTTTATTAGATTTGATTTTTAATAAATTAGTTTTAACGATTCAATTTATAGCTTTATGCAATCTATAAGTTTAAATAGTTTGATGGTATCTACACTTTATAAATATAAAAATATGATAAATGTTTGATTATTTTGCTTTCCAATCTATATTTTTTTGATGTTCTTGGCTATATAATTGAGATGATTCACTCATATTGTAATTTGATAAAATTCATCCTCATATGGAGGATTTTATATTATCTTCCATTAAATTCATCCTCTTTATGAGATTCTTACATGGAATATTGATATTCTAGTGTGAATTCTTAATTTTAAACATATTTTAACTAGATAAATTTAGGTTCAATGAGGGAAATAGATTTTTTTTTTCAATTACATAATCCTATTTTGAAGTTCATTTATGTTAACAACTATTAGATTAAATATTTTTATCCCCAATTATTTTCAAATAATTTTATACTAATCTTTGTATTCTTATTCTTTCTTTCATCGTTTCATTTAGAATTTGAACCATTTAAGGATGCTATGTTATAGATTATAGTTGTCTTCCAATTCTTCTTAAATTGTTAATGGTATGAAAATATTATTGATGAGTAGATGAATTATTACAAGTTCTATTTTAGATTTGTATTCCCTTTCTCTAGATATATTATAACATGGAAAATGCAGATCATGTTCCACCAAAATCTCATTGCTGTTTTAGGTGTACTATATATATATATAACATGGAAAATGCAAATCATGTTCCACCTGTGCCAGATTCTTTGTTTGCAAATACTAGTAATGAGATTAAAAATTTGAGAGATTCATTAGCATAGGGTGCAAACTCGGGGATATATAGTGAACCATGCATGTTAATATTGCATAGTCTAGAAAAACTAAAAGATGAACTTGAGAGGACTAGTGCATATTCCCCAGATAGACTGATTGCTATTCTTTCCTGCATGCAAGAAGAAGTACATGGTGACATTCCCCTTAAACAAATACAGGATAGTGTCACCAAAGAAATGATAAAAACCACTTGTTTTCCATTTTATCAAAATGTGCGTAAGGTTAGGGGATACCAGGTCACTAGATGTGTTGATCATGCTATGGCCTCATTGATCTACCCACAATTTCTCGCAGCACATGGTCTATACCCAAACAATGACTAGATTCCATTTTATTTTGTTCAGCAGTTGTATGTTGAGGTCCATTTGGGGCTCAAAGTTAACTACCTAGACATTCCACCATATGTTGGTCAGGGGTGTGGTAGGATTGTTGATAGGACCACCTATCGTCGAGCAGATAGACCACCCCCAGTGTTTAGGGTATTGGTTGGTGACAGGTCTCCTGCTCTCACCCTAGCTCTAGCCCCCATAGTAGATGAGGTTGTCGTTGCTTCCCAAAAGGAAGCAATTGACACTGTAGGTGACATTGTGGCTGCCACCACTAGAATATCTGATGATCATGTAGGTCAGTATTTGATGTCCAGAAATTCCTGATCCACACCATTTTCAGCATAGTGGACCACCATGGATCCTTTTATAGTGGTCGGCATCCCTACTCCTGCACAGCTTGATGCACTTATAGGAGATATGGCATGCATGACTCTGGATTGTTTGGCTGAGGACTTGTTGGAGGCATATGCCCACTTTCCATCAGACAATGGGATCAGTATAGAGCATGTTAGAGATCATTTGAGATGAAGAGGTTGTTCAGTTCCAGGATCCCATCACTCTCAGTCGAGCACTAGTGCACATCAGGATCCACCTACAGTTCATATGACAGTTGCACAAACTATGGGTTTTACTGATATGTTGATTGGTTATGGTTCATCATCACCAATGCCATCTCACCTTCATAGTCCTCTACATTCATCATTTATGGAACACCATGGGATAGATCAAATGGATGCAAATGTTGATTCGTCGCTTGATCGTTTGGTGGATATGGTGGAGATGACTGTTTCAAAGGACTTAGGTCATCTAATATCAGATGATGTGCATTTATGTGTGCATGTGCATGTTTCAATTCTTTTTTCATTATTATTATTTTTTAACTAGATATTCATGTAAGTTGATATATATGTGTATATATATTGTTATAAGTGGACATACCTCATATCACTCATAGCCTTGGTCCAGATCATGTCCATGATCGATGTGACTCTTTGGATGAATCTGTTGTCAGTGGACATGTGATTTTTACATTTTTATATAATCACACGTGTATATGTACATGCAATATATTTATGTATGCATAGATCTAGATTGATATTTAAAAATACAAGTTCATTTAAAAATAACTTTCATAAAATTTATTTAATATAAATTATGTGTATTTAACACATCTTGTACACAATTTTATTTGCAAGGCTCAACACATCCATCAGAGCAAGACCATTCTCATTCAGATGGCCATTCGTTTAGGAGTAGACATTCATATTAGGCTATGCACTATAGATTTATGATCTTTACCACATGTATTTGATTATATGATGATCTTTAATAGTATTTGATATTTGATGATCTCTAACTTACATTTTCTTATATGATATAGATACATTTGCTTATTTGTCGATCTTTAGTATTCGACATTTGATGATCTTTAATTTACATTTTTCTTTTATGATATGTACATATATTTTCTTATATGATATATACATGTACATTTTCCTCTTTGCTTATAATATGTGTTATGTTTGTATGCATTAAATCCCTTTACATGTATGTACATGTGTTTGCTTATGGTTTAAACATGTTTACACATAATATATGTATGCATTTTCTTTAAATATTCAATATACATACATGTTTTCTTATTTTATGATCTCTTACAACTTACATTTCCTTATATTCAATATACATTTGATCTCTAGTAGAATTTTAGGGAAATCAATGCCACTTTATAATTAAGTTCATTCATGTTGATCACAATAAATATTTTTTTAAAAATGACTTAAGCAACATGAACCATTGAGTTGAGAACAAGATATAATCTTTTTGACAAGTAACTTGAGATTCAATTCAAATATAATTAAGAAAATTCAATTCAAATTATATCGAGCTATTATACGATTTTGACAAGTAACTTGAAATTAAATTCAAATATAATTAAGAAAATTTAATTCAAATTATACCTCTATTATACATTTTTGACAACTAACTTGAAATTCAATTCAAATATAATTAAGAAAATTCAATTCAAATTATACCTCTAATATACATTTTTGACACTTTAACAAAATTCTAAAATTACTAGATATGTTGTGAATACCTATGAATTAAATAACAACAAACTCCACAATGAAATAACTTATTTGTTTACTACTTGATTCATTTAAACTAGGATCTAGTTATTCCATGTACACTAGAATAATTTTGATTCACTTGGATCATAGATTTTGGAGAAGTTTTTGCACATTTATCAAAGAGGAAAATATTGGAGCTCGACAACTTTTCATTTTTATCAACCAAGGCAAAATTTGGAGGATAATTTAACTAAGTTGGTAGAGGACTTGTTTAGAGTCATCTTTAAGTTGAAGAAGAAAATGGGACAACAAAGAAAAAGAAAAAATGCCTCTCAACGAAAATTGTCAAAAGAAGAAAAACAAAAGAGGCATGAACAAAACTTGGAAAATTATCATAGAAAGAAACAAGGTACATGCTTGTTTCTTCTCTCTCTCACTCTCAAGTGTGTGTTTAGGACTTTTACTTTGAAGGTTTCTAACCATCATTGCACTTGAATGACTATAAATACTTTTAAATGTCCTCAAGTCATCTTGGTCATACAAGTTGCAATGTTTATATGATCCTTGACTCCAATTCCTTAAGCCAATTCTTTTTGTTTCAATATTTTTGTTTTGTGTCTTTGGTCTTTTATTTTCATCACTTCAATGTTCTAAAATTATTTTTATGTTTTATGCTCTAGGGATTCCTCAAGCTGGAGTCGAGCCAAATCTAGATATTGGATGAAACAAATTCGTTGAAGAACACATGGACCTTGAAGTTAGGGAGGAGACCCAAGTTCAAACAATGCTTGTTGGAGAGGGGTCAAGATCACTTCCTTCTACTGGTATGGATGAGAATATAAAACTAGCACAAACTTCTCTCACTTATAGCATCATGTTTTATCAGTTTGTTTGCTTGCATACATAAACTTCACTTATATTTAACATCATCTCTCACTTTTGTCTGCAAAATTTTTTGTGACACATGTGTAGGAAGGGCTCAACAAGTAGGAAGTTTTCATGCTCAATTCGAGCCAAATTTAGACATTAGATCAAATGAATCTGCTCAAGAATGCATGGTCCTTGAAGATAGGGAGAAGGCACAAGTTCAAACAATGCATGTTGGAGAGGGGTCAGGATCACTTCCTCCTACTGGTATGGATGAGCATATAAAACTAGTTGAGAAGGTGGGGAACCAAATTTCTCATAGAAATTTAGATCATTTACTTGAAATGGATATGGAGAAACTGAAATATTATGCCAACCAGCCTTATAATAAGAGAAAGAGGTCAATGACTAAATCTGTAAATGGAATTTTCAATCATCTTGATACACTTGAAAAAACCCAATTGTTATCACGTTTACTTCTTCGTGATGAGATCAAAGAGTCATTACAATTGTTGGGTGTTCATTCAACATCAAATAAGAAGAAACACATGGGATCACAAAAGGATATTGTTTAAAATGTTAAAAAGGGTTTAGATTCCATTGGGAAAGGATCTCGATCAGTGGATAAGGCAACTACAAGAAGGGTGATGTTGACATCTATTGTACATCAAGATATAGCAAGAAAAAGAAAAATGTCTACACTTTCAATTGAAATTGGTTATAGTAGAACCACATTGATAAAATATGAGAAAAAGAGAAAGTTTTTGGATGAGAGTTTGGAAGGCAATTGGGAAATTATGTGTAGAGCTCCCCATTTTGACAGGATTGATGATGTTGTTAGGAACTTGGTCTCAGGTTTTTAGCATGATCAGAATCGTCCATCATCAAATACTAGAGATTTTATGAGACACATGATTGGACCTAGTATTTATGAAAATCATATCAAACATTGGCTAGACATAACACAATTTGAGATGTATATGAAATTTTGTAATGCATATCCTCATATAAAGATTGGGAAAACAATGTTTCAAAGGTTAAATCCATATTATGTGAAGATAAAAAAGTTTTTTGAAACTTGTTGTTGTCGTTATCATATTGAATTTGATCTCTACTATCAGGTGTTTCAAAAGATTAGAGAAGAAAGATGTGGGTTTCAAAATGCACCTCCTAAACATGCAAGTTTTTTCATAAAGTCTATATTATGTGATCATGAAAATGGACCTCAAATAAATTGCATAAAAGGAATTTGTGAGGCATGTGGAAATTTGGCTAAATTTCCTTCAAGAATTGAGGATACTGACCTAACAAAGATAGTAAATTGCAAGAGGTAAGTACTATTTTTAGAGATTCTATTTGTTTCAATTTCTCATAGATTGTTATTTGGATTCTCTTTGATGTAATGTTTCATTGATCAAGTGTGGTTTATTAGTTATTCACATATTTTACTGACACAGGTACAAGTATGTAAAGTTGCAAACAAATTTTGGGAAAGAATCCACAAGGTTGAACTATGTAGAAGAGGATATTCCCATTGGAAAATTTATGGAAGATTTTCGAAAATTGATACAACCATACATACATCATTCCTTTTTTGCTAAGTGGCAAGCACAACAACTCCAAACATTGAGAGATACTTTCCCACGTGGAACAGTTCTATCAGTAGTTGACTTTGCAGAAAATTACTCCTTTGTACATAAAAAGGAGATTCAATCAAAGTATTAATTTTCAAAGTAGATCACTATTATGGTTCATGTGTGTTATCGATATGCACAATCAGAATTGGATGGTGTTGAGAGTACAGATGAAGAACAAGCCATTAAGAAAGAATATCACTTTTATATTAGTGATGATAAAGAGCATGACACACTTTTTGTCCAACATTTCTTTACAATATTTTTTGAGAATTTGAGAAGCAGGGGTGTAAAATTTGAAAATCATTTTGTATGGTCAGATGGATGTGCGGCACAATTCAAATTGTCACGGCCATTCTATGTACTTTGTAGATATCATAAAATCTACAAAATACCACATGTTTGGAGTTTTTTGAGAGTGGTCATGGAAAGGGTGAGCATGATGGAGTAGGAGCTTGCATCAAACGAGCTTTAAGAAAGCATCAAATGAGTTATCTAGAAGATTGTCTAGACAATGCACATGATGTTGTTGAATGGTGCAAGAAACACTTTGCATCAAATGTGGTCGGCACATCTTCAAGAACAAACTGACACATTCCACATAGAGTGTTTTGGGAGATATCGGGTATGTAATTACATTAAATCAAAAATTTGAATTTATTTAAATATATTATATATATATACATATTTGTTCACATAAGTTTTTTGTTGTACATATGTATCTAGGTGTGGATAGAAGATCGATGCATGGATGTAGGAGGGTAGAAAAAACAAGATCTTTGCATTGTGTTAGGAGTTTAGATAGTCACCATGGATGGATATTAGACACAAGGGATTACTCTTGTTTTTGCACTGAGTGCATTGAGGGAAACTCTGATTATGCATGCAACAATCAAGAACTTGTATATGTTGGTAAATGGGATATAGTGCCACTAGTTGTTTTAGAAACATATGATGAAGACGAGGAAGAAGGATTTGAAGACATTCCTTTGATTTCAATTGATTGTGACCATATTTCAGGATTGGTTAGAAAAGGTACACGTGTAAGTTTTCAATAATTTAAAAATTATGTATATCTAGTTAATCATCTTTAGAGACATTTCTAATTTTTTAAGAATTTTTTTGTGTAAATTTGGTGTATAGGAGATGTTTTTGCAGTCATAGAAGAGCCTAGAAACATCGAAGGTGTTAGCTATTATTTATTGTGTTGCACAGAAGAGAGGAATATGCTAACAGAACCTAAAACAAGTGATGGAATGTTTTTTCCCACAGGTGAGTTTGAATTTAAAATTTTATATACATTGTATTCACATGTGCACATTACATTATAAACATTAAATATATATTGTACAAACCTTGAGCATGAAAATGTTGCACACATTCATATGTCTTACCTGAGGTTCATGTTTACCATGAAGGTTTTGTTGTAGTGCAAAGGACATATCTAAAACAAGTCAAAGTTGTTCAGCATGGGATTCATTTTGTTGACTATCAACCTGATAACAAGGTATATCAATATAGTCACTTAATAATTGCTACCACTCTACATCTTCATGCAGTTCCACATGCATGTGGCTTCGAGAAAGAAATGGAGACTAAGATAGTGATGATCATCAAAATTCTACATGGTATTGAAGAGGCTGGTGAACGGAATCACTTTGACTTAGATTATATCCATGGTTTTTTCAAGTTCACTTGTAACCCTATACATGTTCAAATGAGAACTTACGATTAGCTTGTACATAGTTATGCATAGTATTTTTGTGTAAATTACAATTATATGTACATATTTGTTCCATGGAAAATTCTTAAGTTCAAGAATCTTTGATAGCATCATCTCTCACTTTTTTTGGTTGCATGTAAACCCATATATATGCTTTCAATCCTTATTTTAAAAGTAGTGATTTTTTTAAAAATCATTTTGCCTAAATTACAATTATATACAACTTATATTTGTTTCATGGAAATTCTTAAGTTCAAGAATCTTATATACACTTATATACAACTTATATAATTTGTTTCATCAAATTGTTCCATGGGAAACTATGTAAATTTTAAAATTAAGTATTATATAATTATAAAATTATTGTACACATTAATAAAACAGAAATGAATGCAAATAAAAAAATAAACACTAACCCTTAAACCCTTAACCCTATAACCCTAAACCCTTGTACCTCCTACCCTCTATCTTTCTCCCACTCCCTCCTCTCTCTCTTGAAATTATCTCCCTCCTACCCAATCTTCCTCTCTCCTCTACCCTTAACCCTTAAACTCTAAACCCTTGTACATCCCCTACCCTTTATCTCTCTCCCACTCCCCCCCCTCTCTAAAGTCTCTCCCTCCTAACACCTCTCCCCCTCTCCCCTCAACCCTTAACTCTTAAACCCTAAACCTTTTTATTCCATACCCTTTATATCTCTCCCACTCCCCCCCTCTCTCTCTTGAAAGTCTCTCCCTCCTAACCACTCTCCCTCTCGAGCTCCTCTACACTTAACCCTTAAACCCTACCCTTTATCTCTCTCTGAATCTCCCCCTCTCTCTCAAGTCTCTCCCTCCTACCCCCTCTCCCTCTCTCCCCTCTACCCTTAACCCTTAAACCCTAAGCCCTTGTACACCCCCTACCCTTTATC
>VDFB02000017.1:499038696-499221058 GCA_007258455.2 Sequoia sempervirens
AAAAATAATTTAATGACAATTTTATTTATAATCGATCATAAAATTAAATTACCACCATCTCTAAATCTGGATGCTCTGGTGAGCCTGAAGAAACCTCTAAATTCTCTAAATCAGTCTACATAAATAAGACAAAGAAATTCGAAATTAGATGTACAACTCTACAATTATTATTTTTTTATTCAATTTAATTCAAAATTTATCATATTTTAATTACATACCGTGTTCTGAGGTTGTGCACTAGGCTCTTCTCCAGGACCTGTCTATACATGCTCAACTATAGGATGTGTCTCATGCTATAAAAGAAAAAGAATATGTGAAAATATCATATTAATATGTATATATTCAATTTAAAATTTATAATTCACTTTAAATATAATAAAAATAAAATTACCATTTTGATCTCGAGACCCGCTCTACATGTCCTCCCCGTGGTGTAACTTATGTCGGGTTAGGGCTGAAAGTTGCAATTCAACAGTCCAAGATCAAAATTAAAGCACACTTAATTAGGTTAATATATACATATATATTCAAGTTTGCACATTTTGTGTAGAAAGTTTTGTAAACAACTTGGAAATCAGTGGCCTCATGAGTAGCTGCAACATCAAATGTTTTCCTAATGCCCATTCTCATTGTGGTATCAACCTAGACATACATGTACATAGACATTTAACGCTTATAATATTTACAAGTGTACATGCATGTATTTAATATATCTAGTGAATTCAAAATTCATGAAATTGTAACTATACTAATGTAAATTTTAAACAAATTTACAATATGAATGTACCTTCAAGGATCTATGTCAGCTGGAGCATGGGAGGAGTGCTTGACACCAAGAGGGAATCATACGGATGCCGCATTGACTCACCTAACCAACATGAATATTTGAAACATATATGTGATTCAATTATAAATTTAAAACTCGTTAAATAATTTATGATTTCATATATAATTTTAAAAAATGAAATCAAAATACCCCATAAGGGGTTGCTGGCGACTGCTGTCGATATATGTACTCGTGGTACAGATGATTTCCCTTGCATCGAAAGTGTCATCTGTACACCAAAAAAATTGATTGTTAAAATGTATTGCAAACTTTTCTTTGATATATAGAACCATAAAAAATATTATCAAATGAGTTCGTACATCTAGATGCATATTTATACCTGTGTCGTAGTGTCCTCAGGGTGATGTTCTGCTACGAGGAACTCTACAAATGAACTGATGCGACCAGATATACCACCAGAATCTCCCTGTCCACCTGAACTAGGTGTAGCCTAATCAGGTCCATAACACACTTGATGACAACTAGTACATATATGGGGGATGGGTCTCGACACTCCTGGAGTAGTACTCAGACCAGCTCCATAAAAAACTCCTCCATCATCATCATCGTCTCTATGCTCCCCACTCGCTATTGCAGAAGCGTGCTGATCAAGGTCTCTTGCGAGTGTACTAAGGGAACCTAATGTTGAGACCAGAGTGTGATGATGTACAGGTACAGGAATGGGAGGACCAGGAGCAACAACAAGGGGTTGTGCATGCACGGGGCGTCGGGAATCAACCCTTGCCCCTAATCTCTGTTGTGGCATGTCACCACCAACACCCCGAAAATGATCTAAAATCAAACAATTAGCTTTGTCCCAAACAAACTCAATACCTAAAAATACAATGGGCAATTCTAATTAGCATGTGGGGACTATCAAAAACCATATACCATCGATCCCAAAATGTGCAATCATCTCATGATGTATGCACCACCTCATGGATATTCTAGATTTGTTGGGTAATGGGTTGCTCCGTAATGGGGCCAAGAAAGTAGGGGGCTAGATGGGCTTTTATTTTAAGGTCTATTTGTTTATATATATGGACTATCAAAACAAAATTGTTCTATTTTTCTCTCTCTCACGATGCCTATCAAGATCGACCGATCATCTTAATGGAATCCTCACCAACATTTTGTGACATAGATGCAAAACATCTCACATGTGGAGCAATCAATGCTTGACTCTGCATAGCATTGATTTGTGTCTGTAAGGATGCGACTTGATCATTTATTCGTGCTCTCAAGCGAGCCTCATCATATGCCATAGGTGCTGGAGGTGGCATATGAGGGGGAGGGGGAGGGGGAGGTGGAGGTGGAGGTGGAGGTGGAGGTGGAGGGGGGAGGGAGGCGGATCTGGTTGTGGCTCAGGTGGTGGATTGATGATATCATCACGTTAAAATCATCCATGATATATGCTTGATATAATGTGCACCTCTATTTTAAATCATACAAAATAGTCCATACAAAAATTAAGATCATATATTTAATTGAAATAGATGAGCAATATAGATATTAAGCCTATATATTTAATTGAAATGCACATATATATACATTGATTGTTCAACTCAAGAGCATGTCCATATTAAAATTAAAAATTAAATGTATGTACATGTACATTTAAAATAAAAATACGCATGCATAATTTGCATGCATACAAATCATTAAACTAAACTATACATACATACATACATATACAAATTTCAAAATTTAAGAACTATTATGCAAATTTTTAATACATGCACATACATACTAAACAATAAACTTGAAACATTCACAAAATCTCATTTTATGTCTTTAACACACACACAATTTTTCAGCAAGAGAAATCATGATCTAATAGATAGTCATTAAATATATACTATTATATACTATTCATTATAAGTTCATAAATTCCACCAACTTCACTAATCCATGTCACTAAAAATATCCATATAGAACCAAAATCATAAATTCATGTCACTAAAAATATCCATTGGGAACCAAAATTATAAATTCATCACACAAAATATCCATCGTTCACCAAATTCATAACTTCATAACTATCTAAGATCATTGTTTTAATTTATAAACTATTATGCTCTCTGCACGACATAGATATTCACTTTTGTGTTTTTCCTTTTCAAAATTAGGAGTCTCTCCCTCTCCTCTAGCCATTGTCAATGCTCATCTACGATCCCATCCATAGCCTTGACATCATCAACAAGGGTTTGCATCCTAGATGCAAACATCCTCACAGGAGGTGGGACACATTCTTCATTTTGAATAATGTTGATTTGATCTTGGATGGTTCTAGCATAAGCATTGATTTGTGCTTGCAAATGAGCATGCTCATTGATTTCAGGTGGTGGAGGTGGGGGGTTACGAGGTGGAGTGGGCGGAGGTGGAGGTGAAGGTGTTGGAGATGGATGGCATGGAGGTGGATTGCTAATATTATTGAATGGATCCATGAGATCTTCAAGATATGAGTGAACCTGCATTATATTTGTAATTTCAAGATGTAAGATACATGTTTAGGAAATACCAAGTTAAACCATTCAATATAAATGGCCTTAAATAATTGAATACAAATGATAAAATTATATGTAAGCCTCATTTATATGTCTAAGGCACATGTTATTTGAATGAAAATAATTAACTATTGATATTGTATAATCTTGGCAGATCTTTATTATTGTTAAATTTGGTTGGGCCTGGGAAACTTTGATCACTCAAATTTAAGAACTTCTTTGATCCTTTAAGAAATGTCATATCGAACCCCTAAGAAAATTGGAATTACGATTTAGGGTGACAGGATGGCTTAAGGGGATTTACGTCTAGTGAGTTCCTAGGAGAAAATGGCATGGCTGAAATGAATAAAATTTGGTGAAGTTGCCCAAGGCAACCAAATTTCATTAACAACCTTTCAAGAAAAAATGATGGCTTTAGGGTTTAGGGTTTAGACTTTAGAGTTTAGGGTTTAAGGTAATAGGATAGCTTAAGGGGATCTACATGCTGCAAGATCCTAGGAAACAATTACATGGCATAAGGTAATGAAATTTGGTGGAGTTGCCTAAGACAACCAAATTTCATTAAGAGCCTAAGAAAAAATAATGGCTTTAGGGTTTACGGTTTAGACTTTAGAGTTTATTATTTAATTAGCTAAAATCCCCAAATCCTAACTTTTAATCAACCATTAAGGGGATAATCATGTCACATCCATAGCTTAAAATTAAAATAATTCCAAATCACCAATCCAAACTCAAACTAATGTAACTTACTTCCACTTCATCAAATCTAAAATGAAATTAATAATCTATCCTAGCCATCAAATCAATTAGACTAATCATAGCCATTCATTTCCAACTTAGACCTTCAATCCAAATTCAAATTAGCATTCAATTATTCCCATCTACCTAATCAAGTCAACACAAGCCCTCCATCAACCCAACCACCTACATTTAATTCTCTCTTCCCTCTCAAATTCAAATTCAAAAATTCTCTCATGAAATTCTAGTCCTCAATTCCAAAAAAACCTAGTCCTCCATTCCTTTCCCCTCAACTCTATAAAATAATGACATCCCCAAATGTTTCCATATGATAAAATTTGTATGTATATGTTATCACATTAGAGAACCAAAGAGCAACATCAACACATACATTTAGAGCCATAAAAGAATGTTATGGAACCTATTATGCTTCTCTAATCTTTCATTATTTTATTTACCTTTCATTAGAAGTAGAGTATTGAGTTTGCACTTGCATTCTTGGTCTAGAATTTCTCTTCTACACTAAGTACAAAAATATAATATTGGATAGCTTAGTATATCTTTCTCTTCTAATATATATTCCCTAGTTCTCCTTATCCATATTTGAGTATCTTAGCATATGTGTAACACGACATGTTAATAATATATCTCATATAAATGTAGGGATGTGTCGCTAATGTCATCTTCAAACATATTTAACCAATAGGAGATACTATAAGGTATCTAATATAACTATACAACCTATACATGTATGACATATGGTGACCTTTGGCTTTTTTTGATATGTCAAGGGTAGTTTTGCAAATATTAGTTTCTAGTGCTTTTGTGAGTTTTCACCACTTGTAAGTTTATTAAGCTACACTTTTGGGTTTTCAACCTAATAGGGATAAACCTAGTAGATTTTTTAGCTTTCCAGCCTAATGGAGATAAATCAAACCACATTTTTTGGTTTTTAGTTGCACCTATCAAGTTATTTGTTAGCTATTAAATTTACAAACATTCTAGGATTATAAGTCTACTATAAAATTTGATGTAAAATAGATTACACATTGAGCCCTATAATTTAATTACAACAATGAATAAATATAGCAACATTTAGTAGACATAATGAAAATCAAGCCATGATAGTAATATAGAGATAATATACAATGTTTAATATAGATAAGTTAAAGAATCATTTTAAAAATATATATCTATATATTCACATCATTTTTGTTTTTTCTTTAGATTTCAAATATATCCACCAATCCTCCTTATCTTACATTTTAACATAAACTCAAAAAACATAGTGGACATGTACACACATATAAAACTACATTAAAATAGTGTTAGATCTTACAATTTTTCAAGGCTTATTTCATCCTCTTAGACGATCACTCTTACTAAATCATTGGCATAAATTAGATGCACACAATGGCACATTAAAGGTTTATTCCTCATGTTGGATTCCCTATTTTATATAACTATATCTTTATTATCTAATTTAAATATATCTAAGCACAAATTTCTTTTATGTAACACATTGATAATTTCAACTCATTATAAAAACCAAATACAAATTTAAAGGGGGTACACTATATTTATAAATACGATTTAAATACCATCCCAATCTCCATGGTGTGTCACTTGTTCACTAAAAAGCCCTTACATAAATCATCTACTTAGGTCAATCTTATCTAGATTTTTCTTAAATATTAATATTCATAAAATATGGCACAAAGCATATTGATGCATTTCTATCCTTCCACATAAATCTATATAGTATCAAAATATAGGTAATTTTATGGTTAAATTGAATCTCTCTTAATTGCTAAATAATCCATTATGATTGAGGATGGGTGGATTATTATCTAGGATCACATCTTAAAAATCCTATAGAGGTCATGTGCTATGTTTTTCTTAATACATATATTCACATACAAACCTCTTTCCATGTATTATCAACTCGCCTATATGATAGACACCTTCCTAGATTTAAATTTCATACGATATATATGTACCCAAGTGTTTCCAATTGGAATTGCTATAATTATACTTTTATGGCATTCTAGATATTTAAAATAGTTTTCATAAATCTACCAAATAGACCCATTCTTGACATTGAACCTACATAATTTTAGGTATGTCCAATGAAAGATTAGGGTCTAGGGTTCATAAATTTCAAATGCTTTAGTGTTAGGGGTTTAGATTTTACAGTTTAGGGTCTAGGGTTTAGAAAACTTAGGGTGAAGTTTGGGTGGCCCTTGGCATAATTTAGAGTTGCAAGTTAGTGTCAATTGGAATCGATTGTACGTGTTTAGATTTACAAATTTGTTAATTAAATTTTCAAACAAACATCAAGATAAACTTTATGAATTTTCACCATTCTTTAACATATTGATTTCTAATCTAATTATAATTTAAAATTGAAACTAAAGTTTAATATATATCATTTTTTCCATACAAAGCAAATAAAATTTAAAACATTTAAGCAATGTGAATGATTTTTTGTTCGATTCAAATTGAGGGTTTTAACAAATTTTTTTGTTCCAATTCAATTTAGGGTTTCAGTTTTAAACAATTAGGGTTTTTAATGAAATTTTTTCGTTTCAATTCAAACTAGGGTTTTCAAATTCAATTTTTTTCGTTTGATTTGAATTCAGGGTTTCAAAAAGCTCAATTTGGATTTGTAAATGCGATGTTTTTATTTCATTTCGATTTCTAGGGTTTTGAAATGCAATTTTTTTTGTTTTATTTCAATTAGGGTTTTCAAAATCAATTTTTTTTGGGTTTAATCGAACAATTTAAGATTTAAAAGTTAAATTTTGTTTCTAAAACACAATTCAACATTTTTTTTTTCATTTTTATCAAAAAACATTTAAGTTTCATTGCAAGTTTTTGTCTATTTTTACAATTATTGAATTCTACTATAACAATTAAAAAAATGATTAAAACGTGACAAAAATTAAAAAAAATACATGCTAAATTAATGTATTTCATTTAAAATTTCAATTCAAAAAAAAATGCAAAGAAATGGTGTTTAGGTGGGGTACCTGTAGCTGGTCATGGGGTCACTATCGCCAATTCACTCGGGGTCCCATTCGCAGAGCAGTGAAAACTGTTCTTTTAAAAAAAACAAATAGCAGTATAAAACGGGATCCCGATTTATACAACTCGGGATTCCGATTTATACAACTCGGGATCCCGTATTTTATAAATCAGGATCCCATTTCTTATAAATCGGGATCCCGTTCCGTGTCCACTGGTTCGGAGTCCGCAGGGAAATGGGATCCCGATTTCTAAAAAGCGGGATCCCGTTTGATCTCAGGCTCGGGATCCTGAACCGTAACGGGATCCCGATTTTTAAAAATCAGGATCCCGTTTATTAAATTGGGATCTCGTTTGTTCGATGCCAATTTTTTGTCTAAGGCAAAAAACTTCCACATTTTGTGGACTCAACTTCTTGCACACACCCTTAAAGGGGTCTATCTGAAGTATGTGCTGACATATACCATGTATTATTTTCTTATGTTGGGCATCAAGATGAATTTGTCTTGAGGACAATACCAACTATTTTAGTTTTGATTTGAAATTGGGCTACTCTAATTAGGCCACCCTAATTAGTGTATGCGATTGTATATGACATCTATATGAAATACATTTTTGGGAAGACATATACGATGACACAAAGACAATGAGAGATAGATAGACATGATAAAGTAGCCAAAGTCAGAGAGATCATGTATGGATTGTTGAATGGTGCAAATGTGTGAAATTATATATGTGAACAGACAAAATTGTTGAGTATTCTATATAGAGAATTGTTTTGTATTATGTGCTTCATCGAAAATAAACTCCAACACAGGGAAGGTGTATTCTATCTTAGTTCTCATCTTGGTAGTGAGCCATACTCATTTTTTTAAATTACTTTAGGAAGTGAGCCTTTAAGGGAAGTGAGTCCTAGCAATGAGCAATTTTACTATTCTATATATGGATATATTATATTGTGTGTTAACCCTCACCATGGTTTTTCCCTTTCTAGGGTTTCCATGTAAAAATACTAGTTTTCATGTGTATTGTGATCTTGTGTCGGTTCCATGCTTTCACTTATTATTATAGTTAGAGTTGTATTATTACTTCGATGGATATTATGTAAATGGTTTAATGGAATACTAATTCACTCCCCCCTCTCAGTATTTCGGGTGTTCAACAATTGGTATTAGAGCCTGGTTCCTCTTAAAAAGTTAAACAAATTGAGGAAGATCTTGGAGTTTGAACACATGGTAGATAAGAGATTTTCTATTACTCTAGAAGAGATTCCTATTGAACATATTGAAGAAGATTTTATTCTAGATAATAATGGTGAAATTAAAATTTCTCTTGAACATCTTGACAAAACTAAAGAAGAAAACAAAGATTTGAAGGAAAGTCTCAAGGAAGCAAATAAGCACATCAAGAAATTGAGAGAACAAATCAAGAAATTAAAAGAAAGAAATAGAGAAGTAAGTGGTCAATTGAAGAAAGCAAATGAGGACATCATTGTATTGAAAGAGCAAGTGGAAGAAAAGAGGAAAATTGAGGACTGCCAGAAAGTTAAAATTTAGAGCAAGAATGATGAATGCATCAAGCTTGAACATGAAGTGGTAAATTTGAGATCAGATTTGGAGAAAGCAAGAGCTCATGAGGAAAAATTCAAAACAAGTTCTACAAGGCCGGATGAATAGATTGTAGGACAAAAACCTTCTAAGGAAAAAAATAAAATACAAATCAGACAACTAACAAGGTTGACAATCAAAAGTAGACTCAAGGAAATGGTAGAAAGATCAAGAATCAAAGAATAAATACTAGAAGGACCCCTAGCAGACAAACAAATGCTCAAAGGTACTCATATTTTAATGGTATCTATTATTCTTGCAATGGATTTGGATATATGGAAAAAGATTGTAGAAATAGAACAAAATAGAATGATAGAATGAATCAAAATTCTTTATAATTCTTCGGTTAGTGTTTTAAGTGTAAAAGAATTAGAAATAAATCTATATAATGTGGAAATCAAATGATGAAAATGATCTATCCCTTCAAAGGTCACTATAATCACTACAAATTATTTGGACACAAGGCTAACCCAATGAAAATATAGATTGAATAAAGGATAATTTAGGCGGAATAATGTTGTTTTTCATATTTGCAACAAACTAGAACACTTTTCTAAAGGTTGCAGAAGTAGAAATATGAAAAAAGGACTACCCACTAAAGAGATATGAACCAATCACCAAGATTGATCCAATAGAAGTTAAGTTCAAGAAATGGAGAAGATCTAGATAAAGGAAGGATAATTTGAGAAGAAAGAAGAATCAAAAGTTGTAATTTCATTGGTGCCATCCTTCGATGTAGATAATCCCATCAAAAATTAAACCTAGGTAGTGGCTTAGGGGGAGAAATATCATAAAATTTAATATCCCCCTATTAGTATATGGTGTCATGGTGTGACACATGCATTTATTGAAGACGAAAAATTTAAAATCTCAAGCAAAAGGAATTTTAAGTGGACATATGCGTAGAAGGAATATTTCAAAGCTTGAAAAGATGGAAGTATACACAAATTCTAAGGACATCTACTTGTGATCTAAAGCATTTATTGCTAAAAAAATGGGATTGAAGAAATAAATTTAAGTGTGTTAAGGAAAAAAAATTCGATGAAAGGAAATTATGGAAGAGAAGTAGAGTGTGGAGCAAGCTTGAAGAGTTTGAAGCACTTCCATTGTAATGCCCCGTCATAATAACCTAAGGAATGTTGCAATTGTGTAAAAAGGTGAAATAATTTTATTTTTTTTAAGTATAATTATTAAGTTAATTAGTTGCATACATTCATTAAGTTACGCGACGTTACACTACTTGAGTTTCCATAGATGACTTTAGTATTTCCCATTGCACATATTAATTAACATTATCATAAAAAAAAAATAAACATCACATAACATTGAATTCCATTCAAGATAATAATTAGTACTAACATGTTTCTTACATTGCATTTGATAAAATATTATAATACTCTTTTATCTGATGAGGTAGTTCAATAATAATTACATTTTACAATGTTCACCTCATAACAATTGAGGGATGTTTTACAATACAAGTTTTCAAATAATGCAATAAAGAAAATACAACTATATCCAAGTGCAAGCTCTCCATCCATGAAGCTCTCGATGCCATGATCAATACTGGGGACCTAATGGAGTAAGGTGCACATTCCACCCAACCATGTGGTACCCGTAGGTCCACCCCCCGTGCTGGGAGATAGTAATATGGTTACCTAGACATAATCTACTAACCCTAGACACAAGTACATAACTGACTAATGGTTACATTGCTTCCAGATTTAAGACAATTGAATGTATTAATTACACAAGGTTAACTGTTATTTTAGGTGGGGTGTCATCACAATATTGCAAAGGTTACCCTGGTGTTTCTTCCTAGGTTCTGGCCCCCAACTTGGGTTACCCTGGTAACCTCTTACGAAACCCGGCCCCATTTGCGAATCATTGTGGAATCGAATGTCTCTTGAAGAAACAAGACACCGATTTGCCATTCCAGACCTTCTCATCTTATACTCAAGACTGAACTAGCTCAAGAGTCAATATGTGAGGCATAATACTCTTGTTAAGAATTTTAAACTAACTACTGTGTTATTTAGTTATCACTGATTTACCAACTTTTTACAAGTTACCCTGACACCCCTTTATGTGCCGGCCCTTACAAAAAGCCACTCCCCTAAACATAACAAGGAATCTAAGTTCACTTGACTAAGGTTTACAAGGTGTATAGAAATACAACAAGAAATTCTACACTTTTCAAAATGAACAACAATAACTATGTTCACAAAAATCAGGTATCTAAGCACCATGCTAATGCCATGTACACAACCTAGCCAACACATGAATTCAACTTAACAATCACAATCCCACGTTATTCAATTGTTCTGGAAGACTTGTTTATTTGAGACTTTCCCAATTTTCCCAACAAAGAAACAAGATTTAAAGCAAATTGAAAGAAAATAACACATCTACATTAGGATATACTAAATCCATTCAAGCAATATAATTTAAAGAAAATATTTTATATATCTTTAAAACATTAAAATTATTTTCCTACCTTAATAAATATAATTATATATATATATATTTATATACATATACAATTAATTATATTTATTCACACATATAAATATTCATTTTCATATATATATATATATATATATATATATATATATATATATATATATATATATATATATAACTATATATTTTTAATTCTTATCTTTGGTGTGTAGAAAAAATGTAAGTAACTACTGCTATACATTATTCTCTTTGAATTATTCATTTAAATGTAATGGATACACATGTAGTTGTGGATAATTCAGAGAGATTGGAACCATAGTTTAAGAGTTACCCTGCTAAAACCATAGAACTTGACCCCTTGGGTGCATTTTTGAAAGTTCTGCTTGGTGTCATTCCAATTGAATACATTGGGATATACATTCTTAGGAAGCTAGAAGAGTCTACTGATGGAAAATCACACATATTGTGGCTTGAAGAGTTAATTGGAGAATATTATACAGTGAAAAAAAAAACAATGTACTAACGAAGATGAAATTAGATGTGTGACATGTAGAATAGTCCAGATAATTGAGAGGGGGGTGAATTAGTTATCCAACAATAGTTTTCTTTTCTTTAATTAATTTTTAGTATATTTATACAAATCAAAAATTAATCAAACAGATATGAACATGAATGCACACAACAACACCAAGCACAATGAACATGAGAATTTATGTGGAAACCCAAGAAAGGGAAAAACCACGAAGAATAATAATTATCAATTATAAAGCATAGGTTAAGGTGACACTAGTTAAGGTGATTTTTACAAGGCCTCACTACTAAGTTGCTTACTATAGGGTGGCTCACTGTCTATGGGCTCACTACCCAAATATAAAACAACTGATTACAAAATAGTATTATTGACAAAAGGTGAAATGATGAAGTTGCATATACATACGCATGAGTTAGTTCTGGTTAAGAGCATAATTTATATTTTTAGAAAATATGATCAAAAAATTCTAACAACTTCTTTGCAAAAACTCTACAAAATAGATTACTTCTTACTTTACATCCTCTTTTTTGCTTGCACACACCATACACTTCACTTCTTCTTTTCATTATATAAAAAAAACCTTTACTTATACCCTTCCATGCCTTCATAATCACCTAGGTCAGCCAAACACAATATCGCCATAGTCTTTTAAGTTGGCCAAATACAATTTGAACTAGATCATCGCAAAAACATGTCGGCATGAGGAACAACCTTGAGATATTCAATAAGGCCTTACATGTTAGCACCAAACCCAAAATATAGGTTAAAAAAATCTTTTTACAATGTTGCCAAGGGACCTATGAACAGGTCATACATAAGATAGGTTCATTACATAACATAACTATCAGAAGATAGAAAAAAATGAATTACATGAAATATATTCTAGAGTTGATGAGAACACCACAACCAAGAGAAAATATTGACTATCATCAATTTCAGTGGCAACCAATGAACCACAAATTGACATACAAAAATTTGCATCATGCTACTTGAATGTTCAGATATTGGTCAAGGTCACCTAGAGTGAGCTTTGAGCATAGTAGCCAACATCAAAAGATTAGACTTCATTATACTACATTAAATGAATTCAACAGATGCCCCAAAATGAAGTGCTTTCATATTAGGACCAAGGATAATATCCACATTGCATAACATAATAGCATACGATAGGATAGAT
This sequence comes from Sequoia sempervirens, assembly GCA_007258455.2. NCBI lineage: Eukaryota > Viridiplantae > Streptophyta > Pinopsida > Cupressales > Cupressaceae > Sequoia > Sequoia sempervirens. The sequence goes on from VDFB02000017.1 coordinate 499,051,574, forward strand.
TAAGTCTATACATCATTTGGAGCCTAACCTTTCAGATCCAAGGTTTTGACATCAATGAAAACAATGCTAAATCACCTTCAAAAAATTCTCAACAATCTCCCTCTTTGGCATTGATGGAAAAAGAACAAAAAATGAAAAACACAAGACTCGCCAAATCCAACTCCAAAAACTCCAAGTACTTCCCCTTGTCAATCAATTCAATACCTCTTTTTTTTTTTCTTTTTTCTTTTTTCTACCCCTGTTTTCCATCAAAGGAAAATGGCCAAAATAAATACATTCATGAACTCAAGTAAAAATAACACTTTTCACATAAAATATTTTCTTGTACCTTTCTCTCACAATTTGAAAATCCTTTTCCAAGCTATCACTGTAGAATCCAATATAGAACTCATACTATACAACATAGTCAACAACACAAATGAGGATGACTAGTCCTAAGATAGTCACTATCATTTGCAATCTTCTACATCAAAAAGTATCCCAAGGAGATGATTCAATTGAACCTCAACAATTTCCTTGACCAACCAGAAAGTTCTAACCAAGTCTCCCCTCTATCTCTAAACAATCAATAACTTTGCTTGCAACTCACCAACTCTTATTCTCTATTTTCCATCTTTGTATTTGAAGAATTTAAAAGCCTTCCCAATATTATTCATCTCAGATTCAATAGCTTCAATTCTACTTCTAAAATTATCAACAACAATAGGCCACCAAATGCAATACCTGTAGATGTCAAACATCTCCTTAATGAATTCTTTTGTCCCACCAATGTGTTGTGATAACTTATGTTTATCTTTGACAAATCTTCTCTCAATCAAAGCTTCAAACTTACGTCCTTCAAGTCCTTCCAACAATATTATTTCTTCAACAAATTCTACTAGGTTATCCAGTAACAAGTCAAAAACATCTAAAATAGTAATACCCTTTTTGAGCAGATAATCAACCAAAGCATCATCAACTTTAAGCCTTTTGATTGGAGAGTTGGCACACCAAATTTCACCAACCTTATTCATATCCCCTTTTTCTAACACTGACCGAATATCATCTAGATCAATAGAATTAGATCCAGGCAGAGACTCTTCTTCATTCTCCTTTTCTTTCGAGATAGTGACAAAATGTTTTGTGTTAACTTTCCTTTTTTTGGGTTCCAAAGGGGAACCACCAATAACAACTTCCAACTCATTCTTACTAGAGGAGGAACCCTCCTCAAACTGACTGGACACTATCACACTGGAGCACAGATTCATTTGCAAGGATGAGAAATAGACTTTGCATGAACTTGATTTATCTTCCATATAATCTAAATAATTGTAAACTTGATTTCTGATAGGAATGTTGGACTTCCATTTAACATTATCCTTTGTTGGTAGTGAACTGAAAAAGTAAAATACCAAGCATATGAGTAGAGATCCAAATCAGAAGGGATAACTCTCAACCATAGACATTCTGACATTCTCAATTAGGTTTTACATGATTAGGCTACACAAATCAAACTACTTATTTTCTTTTACCATCATGTGTGCAAGATATACAACAATAGCCGAAGTAGAACCTTCACAATTTCTGAAATAGATTTTATAAGTGATGTTGAAAGCAACATACTTTATTGTAGGATTGACAATGGTATTTATAAATAGAGCTCGGGGATCTTTGTTGATACCAGTAAGTTCCTCCACATCTCTATATTTCACCATTTTCTTCCCAAGGAGGACACCAACATTGTACAAACCAGTAATAGCTTCAATGGATTCCTTCATGATCGGTTAGGGTTTTTCCAAAACAATGCTAACATCCTTGAATTGACTCAATAGGAACAAGATACATTCCTTGTCTACAAACTAGGGAAATTCTCCCCATAAATCCATACCTAGATTATTTATGTTTTGTAGTTCACCCAACTTCAACCCTAGTAGTTCCATTTCCTTCATCTTCCAATGATCAAACTCATCCAACTCAACTCCCTTAAGCCTTAGCAAAATACCGCCACTAGATCCTTTGTTAACAAATTCCATCATCGCACTTATCCTCTTCAAACTTTTTATCACTCTAAGAAACTTCTTCTTCTTCTCCTTTTCAAACTATTAGAATTTTTTTTGAAAACTCCCACCTTTTACTCTTAATTACTCATAATGATTTCACTACCAAAGATGCACATTGATGACATAAACAATTGTACTTCACTTTAAAATCAGCTAGATTAAGCTTCATCATTTATCATCAAACAGTTCAAACTTAATCATGTTAAAAATCATTTTATTATTACTTTAGAGAAGGGGAACCGATAGGATATGCAATGCAAAACTCCCCTTGAGCCAAGGTAGATTGGCTCAAATACTAGTAGGGCATGTATCAAGATTCGGTATCATGGAAGTGTCTTCCACACTTGTTTCCTTCTTCCTCCAAATTGTGTCTGTCTTCTTCTTAGATTCATTTGATTCTGCAACCTTTTTTTTGTTCTCAGGGTTTTTCAAAGTAACATATTTGCATGTGTTAGCATAGTGTTCGGGTTGATTTCACTTGTAACATCTTTGTCCTAACTTAGCTAAGTAAACTCTAGGACTAGATTGATTGGATTTGTGACCATGTAACCATAGCATAAGTAGCAATTACCATGAAAGAGGTTATTCATTCCATTCCTTCTAGCTAGATTAGGTAACTAACTTCTGCAATGACTTTCTTTATGACCAAACTTGTGATAGTTAAAGAATTGAATACTTGGTTCCATCTTGCTTCTACATTCTACAACCTTATGTCCAAACTTTTTGCATAGAAAATAGTGACCATTTAATGATAAGTACCTTTGATCATTTGGTTGCCTAACTGAAGGTATTTTTGTAGGTGCATTAGAGTTCTAGACCTTGCTTGTTACATTTGATAGATTGCTTTAGCTTCAACTGCTTTATCTTTACCCATAGTGTTCTGATTTGAGCTTTCACTGATGAACCCAAGTCCTCCTTTATCCTTGTGACATTTATGTAGGGAAAAAAATTGATCTAGAATCATGTTACTTTCACATACTCTTTCTTTAGTTTTCAACCTTCTTAATTCTTGATCTAACTTCTCATGTTCTTCTAATTTTTGTTTAATGGTATCCTTGACATTTTCTTCATTCTTCTTCCATTCTTCCATTTTTTGTTTGATAGTATCTTTGATATTTTCTTTAGTCTTCTCACATTCATCCAGTTTCTACTTTAAATTCACAATACTTTTTTTTGACTCTTTTAATTCCTGGCTAACCTCTTTGTGTCTTGCTTTGAACTTCTAGATTTTCTCCCTTAGCTTTGCAATATAAGAATTTTCCTCCTTGAGATTTTCTTTCAATTCTTCATTTTCAGATTTCATTCTTTCTATACAATCTAACATCATTTTTAGTTCTTCCTCAAAGTGATAAGCTCCTACCATTTGTTCAAACTTCCAAGATATCCCTTGAGCAATTAAGCTTTATCTCCAAGGAACCAAGCTCTGATACCAATTGTTGAACAGTCTAGATAATTGAGAAGGGGCGTGAATTAGTTATCTAACAACACTTTTCTTTTCTTTAATTAATTCAGAGAAGATTTATACCAATAAAAAATTAATCAAATAGATATGAGCATAAATGTACACAAAAATGCCAAGTACAATGAACACCAGAATTTACGTGGAAACCCAAGAAGGGAAAAACCATGGAGAATAATAATTCTCAATTATAAAGCATAGGTTAAGGTGGCACCGATTAAGGTGATTTTTACAAGGGCTCACTACCAAGTTTCTCACTATAGGGTGGCTCGTTTCCCAAATACAAAACAACATATTACAAAATAGTCTCACTGCCAAAAAGTGAATTGATGAAGTTGCATCTACATATACATGAGTGCAGTTCTAGTTAAGAGCATAATTTTTTTCTGCAATAGATCTGATCAAAAACTTCTACACAACTTCTTCACACAAAATCTGAAAAAAAGATTACTTCTTCCTTCACATCCTCTTTTCTACTCACACACACTATACACTTCACTTCTTCTTTTCATCAAACAAAAAAACCCTTACTTATACCCTTCCATGCCCGCATAATCACCTAGGTCAACCAAACACAATATCTTCATAGTATTCTAAGTCGGCCAAATACCATTTGAATTGGATCACCATAAAATATGTCGGCATGAGGAACAACCTTGAGATATTCAATAAGGCCTTGCATGTTAGCATTGGAACCAAGAGATAGATCACAAAAGATATCTTCTTACCTTGTTACCAAGGGAGCCATGAATAGGTCATACATAAGATAGGTTCATTACATAACATAATTATCAGAAGATAGCAAACTTTGAATTACATGAATTATATTTTGGAGCTGATGAGAATGCCACAACCAAGACAAAGTCTTGATTATCATCAATTTTAGTGTCAACCAAAGAACCACAAATTGACATACAAAAAATTGCATCATGCTACATGAGTGTCTAGATAGCAAGGTTACTTGAAGTTATTTTTTAGCACAATAGACAACATCAAAATATTAGACTTCATTATACTGCATAATTGAATTTAACAGATGTACCAAAAAGAAGTACTTCCATATCCAGATCAAGGCTAATATCCACACTACGTAACATCATAACATATGATAGGATAGATTAAGTTTGTACGTTATCCAGAGCACAACCTTCCAGATCCAAGGTTTTGACATCAATGACAATAATGCTAAATCATCTTCAACAACTTCTCAACATACCATCAGTTTCCTAACTTTAGGAATGAAGAGAAATGCATTAGATTGGTACTAAGGATGTTTTATGATTAGTGTGTATGGCTTGATGGTTCTTATCTAATATCCAAAGAAGCAATTAGAGATGTTACTATTCTATCTTCCTCTAGACCTACTCCTATATGCAAACCCAAGAAAGAAAAAGGATTAATAAAGAATATAGGTATTGGAATCAATGATCCAATAGTCCAATATGTTAGTATGGTCATTTCACACTTGATTTTTTGAGACAATGTTGTCTCTACCACCACAATTGAAATAGCCTTAGAGATGGTTGAGAAAAGGATTGAATATGATCTTTGTGAGTTGCATTGACAACATCTATTAGAGAATTCGACTGGTATCAAGAAGAAGTGCACATTTAGGTATAAAACATTGATAATATGCTTAACCTTTTACTTTATGAGGGAAGTTCTTATTGTAGGAGAACTTGTTTGGGTGAATACCAAACTGGTTGCACATAAAATTAGAGATACAATGAGAAATATTGGAGATTTGGATGCAAGATGATGTGCTTGCTACATTCTTTTAAAAATTTCAAAGAACAATCAATCAAAGGAAGAGAATTCCAATAAATCTAGTGATGTAAGATATAAGAATGACATAAGCTTTCTGCTATCTATTGATTATTGTATTATCAAGGAAGTTGAACCTAGAACCATATGGATTCCTAGGCTAGGCTATGAGATTGATAAACATTATGCTATTGGCTGTATTGAAATGCTAATTAACATCCCTAGAGATCATAGTAGACTAAGATTCAAAACTTATACAAAAGTGGCTCTAGAAATTCATAAGAAATTTGAGTTGGTGCAAACAAAAAGGATAATTGGGACAAAAGTAGAGGAGTATAGAAGAGAATATGGCATATTAAGGGATGTAATCATAACTACTCTACAAAAATCAGAAGGGATCTCTTGTAAATCAATAACTACCTTTGAAGAAAAGAGAAAATATACTAAGGTTCATGCATTAATTGCACAAATAGAGCTCGCTCCAAGAAAATTCAAGTAGCTAGCCATAAGAAAGGTACATTTTTAGTTAGTTCCTAAATCAGACACTAGTTCTTCATAGTGCATTGTGGAAATCACAAATACATTGACTGATTCATTCAAAGAATTGATAAGACAAGTAGTAAGTGAAATGATTACTTGGGTCAGGGAAAAAGGATTGTTGGAAATTTGAGAAAGATGTAGGTCTACATATATTAATGCACTTGAGAAACTAAAAGAAGTTGAAGATTGTGAAAATGAGGCCAAAAATCTATTCTCATTTTTTTTGACATGGCCTAATGTGATTTAAAAATGTTGAGTATACAATTGAGACAAAAATAAAATATGCATCTAACACTTTTGATCCAGCTCTAGATCAAGATGATTAGACTTGGTTTGGTTTGACAAAGCTACATGAAGAATATCTCGCATCATACAAGGAAAAAGGAGAAATGATTGAACAATATGGACAACTTGGAGATCTAATAAAAATCAAGCACACACCTATCTCCTATGCCCTTTATCTTGCTCATAGAATCTTGAACTCAAATGTCACTCCCAAAACTATAGTTGAAAGGAAAGATATCCTAGTTGAGCTTGAGTATCTATGCAGAGCCTTGACAGAAGGAAAGAAGCTCTGGGATGAAAGAAAATATTCATGGACAAGTACTCTCCATAAAATTCAAGGGACAACCACCTCTAGTTAATTACTCGTAGTTATTCTTTTGGATGTACACCTAAGGGGTAGTATTTAGGTACGCAAAATGAAATGGTTAGAGTATTTTGGTTAGTTTCAAAGGGGGAGATGGTGGTGTTGTTAAAGTATGTAAAATTTCTTTTTCCTTTGCCATTGATGTCAAAGGGGGAGAGAGAGTCATGTGAAAAAGTGTATCTACAAAGGGGGAGAGAGTACCATGTGAAAATTGAAGAATACTATTCCATTAGGCAAGAGAGATGAAACAAATAATTTTTTTTCTTGATGGTTTTCACATCATGTGTTGCCATCACTGAAAAAGGAGGAGATTGTTGGAAATTGGAAGATTGTTATTGATGTCAAAATTAAAAGGGGGAGAGTGTTGGAAATTGGAAGATTGTCATTTATGTCAACATTAACAACAAAACACCTTACATTAGTTGTATCTATCAATAGTTTTTTTGGTTTCGAGCTATGCTAATTTGGTACTGGAATTTTGGTGATCCAATATTTTGTTTCAAATTCTACCACAATAAAAGATATCACTACAGGATTTTTTAAATAGATTCGCGACTGCTAGTTTCATCTTACTTCAAATTTTATGATGATATGAAAACACATTCAAAAGATATGAGCAATAGTGTTTTGTTGTGAGGATTACAAAAAGCTTTTGAATAGTACATTGATATGGGAGATTTTGCATTTTCTCATGATTAATTGTTTTGTTTTATGGAGTTGAAGATTAATTACTGATGTCATCTAAAGGAGAATTTTATGTTTTAACAAGTTTTGGAGTTACACACTTGGTGAATTGCATATACATTTGAAGTCATTGATGTTTGAGGTCTAACTCTGGCTGACCTAATTATGGATTTGTATTAAGAAGATTAAATATGCAATGCATATATTAAATTTATCTATCTTAAGTTCGTGTTGACATATACCATGTATTATATGCTTGTGTTGGGTGTGAAGATGAATATGTTTCGAGGATAATGTAGAAATTTAGTCTTGATTTGAAATTGGGCTACTCTAATTAGGCCGACCTAATTAGTGTATGCGGTTGTATATAGTATATATATGAAAGATATTTTTGGGAAGACATATATTATGACACAAAGATGATGAGAGATAAAGAGACATGATAAAGTAGATAAAGTTAGAGAGATCATGTATGGATTCTTGAATGGTGGGAATGTGTGAAATTTTATTTGCAAACAAAAAAAATTGTTGAGTATTCTATACAGAGAAGTGTTTTGTATCTATGATTCATCAGAACTGAACTCCATCACAAGGAAGGTGCATTCTATCTTAGTTCTCATCCTGGTAGTGAATCATACTCTATTTTATAAATTACATTAGGTAGTGAGCCTTCAAGGACAATGAGTCTTGGTAGTGAGCCATTATAATATTCTATATCCAGATATATTATATTGTGAATTAACCCTCACCGTGGTTTTCCCTTTTTGGGTTTTCCATGTAAAAACATTGGTGTTCACGTGTGTTGTGATATTTTGTTGACTCCATGTTTTAACTTGCTTTTATTATAAGGGAAAAATAGGTTTTTAAGGGACCCAAATCCCTTTACAACTTAAAAGAGGGAAAGCTGCTCAAAAAGAGAGACATTGAAGCAACAAAAACAACCAAAAACAAACCAATAACCAAAAAATAGAGACCCAACAACAAAGGAATAGAAAAAAAAAGAAACATAGAAAAGGACAATATTTCATGTTCTTCAAGGTGTTAGCCACCTTAATATCTTGGTTACGATGTAGTTCAGCCATGTCCATTAATTCTTTCTTTTCCTCTTCAAAGGTCTTCCTCAGATTGCCCCTAGTTTTGGTAGATGGGCCTTTTTCCTCATCTTTTTTGACCTTCTTCCCCTTACCCTTTGAATATTGTTCCTTCTCCATTATCTCCAAAATGTATAGATGATCTTCCCTGAGCTGACTAATCTTACCAAATAAGACCTCCAGGGACTCAACACTATTTTTGACCCAACTATGACTAACATGCAATAACTTCTTGATTTCCACATTTGTTTCATTAATCTTTGCCTCCATTTTAGAAAGGTGATTCTCACACAGGGTCTTGAATTCTATAAAGGAGCACTCTAAATCCATTAGTCTCTTAATAAAAATATCCAAGAACCCTTCAATAGGTTTTGCATATTCTCCTTCAGACCCCTGATTTTGATGTTTACCCTATTAAATTTTTGTAGCACCCACCTGAAAAGCTTAAAAGTGCATGTGGTCCCCAAGTAGGCCATATCCAAGAGCTCAAACATGGAGTATTATCATCATTTAGGTATGAGAAATACTTAGAGAGAGGATTCACCTTTAATGGCTCTGGCTTTCCAGGGCTCAAATTCACACCCTCATCCTCATGCATTGACCTATCACCTAACAGCTCCATGCTATGTGAATGTCATGTAGGGGAATCATTAATCTCCATAATAGTTTCCTCAACACCCTTCTCCTTACTTGGATCCTTATTACCCTTCATGTCACCTTTCACAACCTATTTTTTTAGCTTTTCAATTCACTTGGATTCCCTTCACAACATTTCCTCAACTTCCTCAAGCCCAACATTATCAAGCTGAATCTTCTCCTTACAACCATCCACTGTAGAATCCTATTCATTAAGCTCTTTATCTCCCTTGGAATGAGAACCACCAAAGATGATATCAATGTTATTACCAGTAGAGGGGGAACCACAAGAATCTGACTCCCGCAAAATGAGCTTCTTAGCAGCACTCCTCCTCTTAAGATTCTCGTTCTTTATTTTTTTGAGGGGGCCTCCAAGGGGATGAAGAACCATCCTCCTCCTCATTCCATTCCCCCTCACCAACAACATTGGTATCTGAGCCAGTCAAGAGGGATTCCTCACTAATATCATTCTCCTTTCCTTTAACTAACTTGGCAAGGGTATGGGATCTCACATGCTCCATTATGATTAGTATGAGGCCCTCATGAAGAGCATGATCCCTCTATTTTTAAAATGAGCATAGATTGACACTTGCAATGACAACAAAAGAAAGAAAGGAAATGAGACATATAACCCATGTCAAAAATGATTCAACAAAGTGAAATGGTGACCTAAAGTAGTAGTATACCTATCGTCTAGGGTAATATACTATATGATGACCTTTGCTACATCAACCCAAATTCTCTTTAGGGATGTCTATTCATAACCCCATGAAGGCATCTTTATCAACTTCTTTTTTTTATTATCTTTGAAGAACTAGTCCATTGCTTCATCATTACTCTTTCATTCCTTGACAAATTTTGGGCCCTCTATTTGTAGCCCACGAATGGAGGCAATAAATTCCTCGTTAATCAAAAATTCTATCCCCTTAACCTATAACCTTCTATCATGCCAATAGTGAAAAAAATCCACAGAGGCCTTGGGATCATGGCCATGGAGCCTTTCCAGATTAGGCGTAAAATGCCCATGTTCTAAAATTCTCCAAAATTTTCACTTCTTCCTCTAACTTTCATAGGATGAAGGCTCAATCCTACTTCAATTACCCTCCATATTCTCAGCCACCATAAATTGAAACTCTAGAATAGAAAAAATTACTAGATAACAAGTAGGAAAAACTCCACCCACAAAGTGTGTGATGAAAATGAAGGAAATAATGATATTAACCTAAAAAATATGAGCTCAACCATAGCCATCATTTCATAATAAAATCTCAGAATCCTCAGAAAGGAGAGAGTACTCCTCCCATTCCTTATAATCAAGAATTATGACAACCTCATTTGCAAAGAAATTCGCCAAGGATTTTCCCTCTCTATAGATATGCATGACACAAGTTTCTTCAAAAGATCTTAGCATCATTATAGCATCCTCGATCAACTGCTCAATTGTCCAACTTGGCTTTTGAATGCCACGTAGGAAATTAAATATATTGAGGGAATCTTCCTTGACCCAAAGTTTGGAGTATCCCTTGTCCAACATAGACTTGATGTTGATGAACATAGCTTGAACTTTTGCATGGTGGTTGGTCTTGTTTCCCAATGGGAGTGCCACTGTATCCAAGAACCTTTTATCTTCATTCCTCAACACCCCCCCACAACCTTTAGGCCCAGAATGAACCTTGGATTCCCCATAAAAATTAATTTTAACCCACTCTAGAGGTGGGGGCTTCCACTTAGTATTCATTCTAGCACTCATGCTGGTCTTAACAACCTTAGAAGGAAAAAAAGATATTTACCAATTAGTGGTCACCATAAAATAATAAACAACCAAATATGAGTATGTAGCACACTGAGGAGAGTCACGGTATTGGAGAGAGAAGTTTTCCAAAATATCCCTTTCAATTTTGATAAAAGCACTTTCCATCTTGATTCTAGAGTCCCAAAATATTCTATTATTTTTTTCCTTCCAAATTTCCCAAGAAATATGTGGGGCCATGAGCTCCCAAATCCTTTGAAGGATGGGAGAAGAAGAAGGAAACTTCCATTGATCAATAAAGCTTCTTAGAGAACCGAGGAAAAACCATTCCAAATTCCAAAGAGCAAGAAACTTACTCCAAATGAGAGAAGAAAAGTTACACCCAAGGAGAATATGAAAATCACTATCCCCATCAAATTCACAGAGCACACACCTATTAGGTATAGAAAATGCCATTCTACAAAGATTATCCTGAGTTAGCACTTTGCTTTGCATTAATAGCCATAAATAGATATTCACTTTAGGGATCAACATTTTATTCCACAATTTCACCAAAAAGGAAAAGGGGTAAGGTTTCTCTAAGGACTTAACAAAGGCTGAGGCCATAGAAAAAAAAACCATTAGCATGAGGGGTCCAAATCATACGGCCGGGCCTTAGGAATTGGGGAACCCAAGTATTAGTGAGGAATATTTGAAAAACAATAAACAAAGGATCCCAATTCTGAAACTCCTTCCACACACTATTATGGATATAATCAACCACCATATGACCAAAAAATATTTTACAGATAGCCACAATAGGAGGGGCCCATGGATTATTTTCCAAAGGTTCAACATCACAGCACACATCTTCTGAAAATAGAATCCTGGTACCATTAACCAACAACCACTTAACACCTTTAGATATTAGGTCCCTACAGGGGATAATAATTTGTAGAAAAAAGATCCCAAGGGGATAGCATTAGAACATACATAATGTCCCAAGGTCTCCCTACTCTACACAAGTATTTATTCATCAACAGTGAGGACCAACCCACCTCCCCATTGAGGATCTCTGAATATTCCTCAACAGAAGGGCCTTATTGAAAGACCTTATGTTTTTGAGACCCAGGCCACCCCACTTCTTTAGCTTACACACAAGGTCCCACACAATAAGAGTAATTATAGCTTTAACTTGCACCCTCAACCACAAAAAAAATCTCATAATCTACTCCATTTTCTCTTTGAATTTCATTGGGATCTTGAACAAACTCAATGCATATAGAGGGAGATTATGTAGAGTGGATGAGATAAGTTGCACTTTCCCTACCTGACTGAGGAGATATCCTTTCCAGTATTCTAGCTTCCTATTAAACTTATCCAAGAGATTGAGCCAAAAAGAGTCTAGGATCTTAGACACTCACAAGGGGAGCCCCACAATTGTAAGATAAAATCCTTGCTAACTTTAATTTGAGGAACTCGGGAGTATTGAGAAAAAAATAGCTAACTCTTAGGGAAATTAACACTCTGACTAGAAGACTTCTCATACCCCTCAATCACCAAATCAATATCCTTGATTTCATGGACCAAGGATTCCCCCATCACGGTAGTATTATAAAAAAATTGTTGATGAGTGATAGGCTCACATCTAGAAGAAGGGATTAAACCCCTCAAGGAACCAATCATTAATGCTTTTGAATATTCCATCCCAACAGCTCTACCATCAAAATGAATAGAAATGGAGAAATAGGGTCCCCCTACCTAATACCATGAGAGCACTTGAAGGGAGAAGGAGAGCCATTAACAAGAACAACAAAAGGAGGAGTGAACATAAGCTACATTCACTTGTTATTATAGTTAGAGTTGTATTTATTATTACTTGGATGGATATTATGTAGATGGTTTAATGGAATACTGATTCACCCCCTTCCTAGTATTTTGGGTGTTCAACAAAATGGGCATGGCAGAAACCAAAGATAATATTTCCTTGCAGGAAACTCTTGTGAAAAGGGATTAAAAGCTTAAATATGTCAACAATAATGTTTAGATCTACCCAAAATATAGCTTATGTGCAAGAATATTTGAGTGAATTTCTCTAAGAATATTTCCAATGAATGCCTCTTTATGCAAATAGTCCAAATTCAAATACTAAGCTCGGTGCTATTCAAAGGGAAAATAATATTTGGAGATTAAGGTGAATGATTAAAATGGTTAGATCTAAAATTCTATAGGAGGAGCTCATAAAGACAAATAGGACAGTGATAGAGTTAAAGAAAAAGGTTTAAAGAGATAGTTATCATAGAGGGTAGTGAAAAAATGATAGATAAAGGCCTAAATCAATGGTATAAATGAGATGTATGAAAACATTATTAAGGGGAAACCCATATAGTTAAATGGTAGAAATACAATGTTTTATAGAGGAGGTAGGCCTTGTTAGTATGAACACAAGGAAAAGTGGATAGAGACATGAATAAAAGAAACAATCTAGTCCATATGATAATCTACATATTTTAATTGTAGATTTTAAGTGAGCACATACAAGCACTTGACAAAGGCCAAACAAGAGATGAAAAGTCCTATGAAAGGTTGATAGAGGATAGTTGGATGAGAGGTATGTTAGATGGTAAGAATGGATAGTCCTATGAACTTGTTACAAGACAAGATTAAACAAAATTATAGTATTTGTGAAGTATCCTAAGTGATAGTAAGGGCTAAGTTGTAGGCACATTAGAACATAGTAGGATATATTAGAGGGGGCTATTGCAACTTTGATACATATGAGTATTATGAATTAAATTATTGTCAAGAGTTTTACAATCTACAGTGATAATGAGAAGTGGTTTACGTCTATGGTTAGTGTAGGGGTATGTGTAGGATCATGATGGGCCAAAGAGTGGCGATACGATGGGCATGTGTAGGGTATGTGGCTGATGACTTTTTTTTACCAAAATGAAAAGGGTTTCTATAGGAGATTCTTAGCTTTCCACCAATATAAATTATGCTTTACTTTGAATTTAATAAATAATTATTATTCATTTTCTATTTGAATTACAACTAAAGTCTTGATTGATAGACTAATTGAAAAAAATCTATAGCTTTCAAACGGTATCACATTTTTTTGCATCTGAAACATGCATCACAATCTATGCTTCACATACTATAGGATTAAAAAAATTGAATTTCATGAATTTTTGACCAAGTTAAGGTTGTCAGACATACATGTTTTTATATTTTTAAAAGTTGTAATAAAAAAATCACAATTAATTATTTACTTGGAAAAAAATTAATAAAATTATGCATCACATAGGGACATGAGTCCTCTACTTATATCTAAAATCTTACAAATAAATAATATCATTTTATTGTGGTTAGGTGGTCAGATAGACACCTACTTCTTATTTTTTCCCTAAAATTTATGTACTATTGCATTGAAATTTCAAATTTTCACCAAATAGATTTTTTAAAAATAAACATTGTAGTATAGAAACTAAATTCAATTTGCTATAGATTCTATTCTTACATATTTTTGAAATAATATAGATAAATTATTCAAATTTTTATGTCAAGTTGCCTAACTCTGATTTTACTAAATTTTTCACCACTTAAGGGCCTATTTATTCCATGATGATCTTGCACATACCTGTAGTCCTAAAGTCAATAGAAGATATTGATGAAAAATGATAACAATATTGAGTATATGATTAAGAGATGGTTCTTACAAAAGGAAATCCAACAAAGAATAACAAAAAGTGTCTTTATAACAAGTGGACAGAGTGCAATTCTTGTGATATTGAGATAAAAGACAAGAAATTCATGGCCCTAGATGACATTTTTTCAATTAAAAGTATCATAGTTATTCAAAGGAAAGTGAATAAAAAGAGTTTCTCTATTACTCTTTGAAGAGTGTAAATCTCATTGGTGATGATTATAAACTCTGGTGTGCCTATGCATGACAAGTCAAAGAGCTATTGCACGATAGTTTAAAAAATAAACTTTGATGATAGATAAAGAGGAAAATGTAATGGCCACATGGTCAAGGTAATGATCAAAAGGAGATCAATGAAAACCCAAAGAGTAGTTCACAATGATAGGGGTAAATGTGATGAACAAATGGTTAAATTGTGAGGAAATGAGACCTTAATGAGGTGAAACATGTGGAAAATAATCATCCCAAAATCTCTCTTACACTTGCATAAGAAATTAACTCATTTTAAAACTCTATCACATTCCTTATTATCATGCTAGTGGTAGTTTGATGGAGTAAAGAGTATTTGTGAGTAGTTGAAGGGCACTTAAAAACAACTGTATGACTTGGAAACTAATTAGAAAAGATTAAGGAAATAGTTATAGGAAATTGTGGAAATATCATAAATATCTTGGTTTTCTTGCAGGTATTTATAGAACTTAAGAGAAAATATAGGAATGGAAATGAGAAAGAGGGTATGAAAAGGTAAAAATTTCAATTCCCTAGTGCCAAGATGGAGTATTTTGTGACAATTAAAAGGTAGTTTGAGCTTCCATGTTCCTAAAGAAGGTTTCAAACAAGTCAACATTTAAGGAGCATCATTTATTATTTTGACACATGTCCTAAATTCACTAAAATGTTGTTCTAAGATAAAAGTCGCATCTAGGGATAGTTAGATGGTAGTTCTTATATATTTTTGAAGTATCTTTGTAAATGTAATAATTTTTCTATAAAAGCATGGAATTGTATCTCAAAACTAGTCACTTCATGACTAAAAATAAATGATATTTCATCATTTTCAAGTAACAGTGAAAGAATTTACAAACTATGTATAGATACAAAGCACCTTTTATCAATAAATATTATCATTTTGGCCTTGAAAAATTATGTTTTATTGTGTATGAAGTGATCGATATATTTTTCTATGATTTTAACTTATGAAAATCCTCAAATAAATTCCTTAATTTAACACGTTCAAACAAAAAAAAAAGCATATTTTGTGTAGGTTATTGTGCATGTGTTATTGTTGCAAACAAATGTTAGTTATGAAGAACACTACATTTTCTTCCTTCTAAAGCTATCAAACCATTAACCTCTTAATAAAACACTGATACATGGATATGCCAAGAATCGAAGTTGTGTACAAACAACTAAGTCATTGAAGATTTGTGTGAAAAATAATAGAAAAAGTCTAAATAAACATTTGGTGTATCACTTTTTTAGATTTTAGGTTTCATTACAAGTCAGTTCCTTCCTCTTTTTTGAGTATAACAACAATTTTTTAGTTTAAATTTAGGTGACTGCAACAAGGGAGCCGACCCTCTCTAGAGATTCACTCAAAGCTATGGGAAACCCATAGGCCTTAGACTGTTTCCATGTTTCACTAGATTTTTGAGTCAAACACTTTTTAAAGGTGAAAATCTAGGTGACAACATATGTAAAACATAAACAAAAGTTCTGTAGGACATTATTAATAAAATTGTGTAAAATAAAATGAGAGCCTTGATTATATAGGAAATGTAGAGGTAACAAGATAAAAGTGAATGAAAAACTACCCCTTTAAAGGTGAAACAATTGTGAGATCACTTAAAAATGTATTACAATGTGGGAAGTATAGATGCAATATGTGTCTCAAATGCGAGTACATACATTTCTCAACCACATGAAGTGAGAAAAAAGGTAAAATTATGTAAATAGAGACTTAACTAGTGTGAATAGGACTCTCGTAATAATTGTTATCAATTCTGAGTGCACCCTAGAGAGAGTGATATTTATACTCTCTCCCCAATTGAAAAGCATTAAAACATCATGAGTCCTATGGCTTGCCTATAGACAAGATTGAATCTCTAGAGAGGCCTAGTTCGCTTAGATTTTCACCTAAACTAACTTAAAATACTATTTTTTTTTAGGGAAGGGGAATAAAATGACATAAAATGAACCTAGATCATATGCAGGTGATGCACCAAACTTTTAATAAGACCTATATCACTATTTTGATACACAATTAATCGATGATTTAGATGGTTTTTACACAACTCAAAATTTTCATACATTCAAGAATTAATGTTTCATATGAACATAATTTTCATTATTCAATAAGAAAAATGATTATTTCATAATTATTTAGTATTTAATTCCATCACAAAACAGGTCTACAACTTGCATAAAATGCATGTATTCTCTACTTAAAGGTGCTAAAATGAGACATATAATTGAGGATTTATATGTTAAATCACAAAAATATTCATCAATTATGAAGTTAAACATGATATAATAGAATATTGAGGAGGAAATTTTTTATTTTATTGATCAAAAGGTGTTTTTACAGTAGTATAAGGCTGAAAATAAGGCTGAAAATGTCTAATATTGCCTTAAAATGAAATTGCAAATATTTGTTTCTTTGTTTAAAATTTGAAATACATGAGTTATAATATTGAATCTCCAACTAGAAAAGAACTACCTCCATAATATGAATAACTTATTAGGAATACTAGTATAGAAAGGGACTATGAAGGTAGGGGATGCAAAGTCTTGATTGTAAAGATAAATGGAAAATGATGCAGGAGAATCTAGGTCGACAAGTGATCAACATCAACAAAAAGTTTTTGTTTGATTTTCTTTTGTTTTGGTCGGGTTTCTATTTCATATTACATTTTTATAGCTTATGGTTGGATTTAAGAGTTAAATTTGTATTGGTGTTGGTAGTCGATTGTGGCTAACATTGTTGGCATTTAATCAATAAAATGTCATATGACAATGTTATAATCCAAGTTCAAATTTTTACCATGATGAATTTATGTTGGTTATGGAAGATCAATTGTTATGATGAGTGAATTATTATCCTCCATCTCTTGGCATTCTTGATCAGTTGACTCCGATAAAATCATTTGTTATTCTAATGGATAGACAATGGATGGATATGAGGAATCAATGAAATTCAAAAATAAAAATAATTGAAAGTATTGTTTAATATTTATTTTATTCAAAAGTAATGATGAGATAAATATATGACCATGGCATATGAAAAGGCCTAAGAATTTAAAAGGAAAGGGATGCCTTATGTAAGGAATTTTAAGAGAAGACAAACAAGGGGGAGAAGAGGCCGCACGGTGGAAGAAGGAGAGTATGAAGGATGCAATAGAAGGAAAGTAAAGCTCTCATAATGAAAGGGAGCAACATGTAAGACTATGCTTCCTTCTTATTAGGGTAGACCAAAAAAAGGTCAAATGGCAAACAAATATCACAAAGATATAATAGAAAGCCAAAAGAAGAGTGTGCTGGAGAAGTGAAGGTGAAATGATGCCATATCAAATGGTGTTACAAATAAAAATGTGAATTTTTATGTAGACCAAAGAATCCATATGTAGGAAAATAGAAAATTGACTAAAGAGAAGCTAATATTCAAATGAAACTAGATAATGCAAATCTAATAGTTTTGATGGGATGAGAAGATGGAGTTGATTCCACCATTGGAAAAACCATGCATGATAAGTGGTGACCCAACACTTGTCCACTATTAGGTAGTATTGCATAAGTATTAAGAGAGGAATTGGGAATGTGTTGTGATACTAAAGGAGTCCTAAATATACATATGACATTTAAATTGGAGCAACATATTAAAGGTGTAGACATGTAAAATTGACTTAACACTTATCACAAATTCAGAACGTCTTGGAATGACCTCAAAATAACTCTGAATCAATTTGGAATGTCTTAGAACGAACTTGAAATGAATTGGAACAACACTGAATCAATTTGGAACATCTCAGAACGACCCTGAAACGACTTAGAACAACTCTGAATCAATTTGGAATGTCTCAGTATGACCCTGAAACAACTCTTAATCAATTCAAAATGTCTCAGAACGACCCCGAAATGACTCAGAACAACTCTGAATCAATTCAAAACGTCTTAGAATGACCCCAAAATGACTTGAAACAACTCCAAATCAATTTGGAATGTCTTGAAATGACCCCAAAATGTCTTGAAAAACACTATAAATCAACTCAGAATGTCTTGGAACGTCCTCAAAATGACTCAGAACAACTCTAAATCAACTCAGAACATCTCAAAACAACCCTGAAATGACTCAAAACATCTCAGAATGACACCAAAATGACTCGAAACAACTCTAAATCAACTCAGAACATCTCAAAACAACCTTTAAATGACTCAGAACTTCTCAGAATGACCCCAAAATGACTCAAAACAACTTTGAATCAACTCGGAACATCTCAGAACGACCCTAAAACAACTCAGAATATCTTTGAATTAACTTGGAACATCTTGGAATATCTTGAATCATCTCAAAATCATCCTGTGACATCTCACAACGCATCAAACAACATTCAAAACCCTATTTCTTCTATTAATCAAAAAATACAATGTTATTTGATTAATTCACATTTCATCATTTCGACTAATTAGATAAATTACCTTTATTTAATCAAGTCCCAATCTTATCTTATTTCATCTTGATTATTTAAACGACATTGATTATTTGATTACATCACTAATTCACCTTATTCCTCAAAATTGATTAAATTATTAAATAATAATAATTTATTTATCACATTTCCCTCTAAAATTTGAATAATTAAATCAAATCAAATCAAACTATTTAAATTAGCAAAAATCAAAATTAAAATCAAATTGGAATGAATAAATTAATTAAATAAATTAATTAATATTCCTCACCCACTTTTTGATTGAGGAAATCATGGATTGCTAACTAATCAATCTATTTTGCTAACAAAGCAATCAATTTTGCTAACTCAACCATCTAATTCCTAACTCAACCCTAACTGATCAATCAATTTCTAACTAAGCAATCAAAATACTAACTATACAATCTATTCTTTAATCACCCTAATTGTGCAATCAACTTTGCACAATTTCCTCATGTCTAAATCCTCTCAACTCCTTTTGACTGTTGATCTAGATTTCCTCCAACACGATCTTGACCGTCGATTCAAAATTGATTTTTCTATATAACAAGCCTTTCTCTTCACAGATTAGGGATGATAATTTCAACTTACCTTATGCAACGAAGTGCTATCAAGATCACCATTGAGAGAGCTTCAACATTTCTTCAATAACAAGCATCAATCATCAAGCTTTTGCGTATAAGCAATGAAGACTTTGCAGTGATACGAACAACCCAACATCATGCAAATACACTCCAACATGGGATGGTAATCTCTTCTTTTTGTTTGAATTCATTTTTTTAATCTTAGGATCTCATTTCATTCAAATAGCTTAGAATTGTTCATTTCATGAGTGATGAAATAGGATAGATTAAGTGTTTTGAAGTAGATTAGTTTCTGATTTCAGTATTGCACTTTGATCTTGATTTTGTATGTATCATTTTCTCGATGGATTCCTTTCCCCCTCACACATTCTGGCATGCCCAGTGGGACCTAGGTCCTCCTCATTAACATTTTTTTGAGCTAAATTGCAAGTTACAGGGTTCCAGGAGCTTTCAGGGCATTTCATGGACTGCCCAACAAAAGCTCACTTTTGACTGGTAACATTTCTAAGATTTCTCAGAAAATCCATGCCTTTTCCATGGGAATTGTGCTTTTTCTCTAAAAGCCACGCTATTTTTTTCTTCAGAGTTTTCACTGTATAGGAAATCTGAGCTTTGGCTAGAAATGTTGAGCTTTTGCAAATCTATTTTTCTGAGCTTTTAATTTTTTCTAACAATTTTCTCAAGGAAACAAGTGCACGGATCTTGCACTATTTTAATGAATTTTCTAAATGTTTGGTTGTTTTGCAGGAACTAATGAATTTTATGTAGGATTTTAAACACACTCACTTGTTTTATGCAGGGAAGATGATTGGTCCAAGTTGTTTTTAGATCCATAAGTATTTTTAATTAACTTAGGAATCTTCATTTTGGTGCATTAAAATTAAAAAAAAACTCACATTTTGATTTTGGTGCTATCTAAAATGAACATTTTCAAAGCTTTCTAAAGTAGGAATTTTCATTTTGGTGCTTAAAATTGAACAAAACAACTCTCACGTTTTGATTTTGATGCTATCTAAAATGAACATTTTCAAAGCTACTAAAGTAGGAATTTTTATTTTGGTGCTTAAAATTGAACAAAACAACTCTCTCTTTTTTATTTTGGTGCTTTCTAAAGTATGAATTTTCATTTTGGTGCTGAAAATTGGACAAAACAAAGTTCTCACACTTGATTTGCTGTTGTTAAAATAAAGCTTTTTGAAGCTTTCTAAAGTAGGAATTTCCTTTTTGGTGCTCATAAAAGGAACATAAAAAACTTCAAATTTGGGCTCTAAAAATGAACACATTTCATGTTTTCATAGGTAGGAACCTTTAAATTTGGTGCATAAAAAGAGAAAAAACATATTTTAATTTTTTGATAAACGTTCAATTTACATTTTGTTGACCATTAATGACAAGGCTTGATTTTCTTAGAAACATTTAAACTTTGGGACTTAAAATGAACAAAAAGCTTTTGTTCTTCCCACACCATTGCTATCTTAATTTCTTGATGTCTTGAACATTTAACTTGGTGCAAAATAAAAAAGAACATTTCATTTTTACTCACATATTCTTGGGGATAACATCGCTCGAGGTGTTTAAAATGAATCAATTTGCAATGAATTGTCTTCCACGCATGCGTTGATTGGAAAGATGAAGTGTTTTTTCTTCTCCCCTCGCACCATTTTGGTGATCTTGGGTGAGCGCAGAACATTTTTGAGCTTCACATTTATTTCAAAGTTTTACCTTCTTAGAGGGTTTTCCTATTGAGACATATCCCGCACTGGAGAACTCATGGGTGACCCAAGCGGTACATTCATTCTGGACCACTATATAAATCTTTCATGAGTGTGAGCATGATGAAGAGATAGAATAATTCACAACACATCTCACAAACCTTCAACAATAATCCAAAACAATCTTTGTATAACACATGTTATTAGGCATTGTATATCACATTGGAAACATAACTATGGCAGCCCATAATTTAGTGCAATGAAAAATCATTAATAACTTCTAAAAAAAATAAATGAAGCCAATCCCTCTAATTATATTGAATAAAACATAGTTATAGAGTTTTCCTCCAATTCTTATGAAGGTCCAACGGTGGAAATTAAAGTTATATCATTTTTCCCAAAACGGAAAACCCTAGGTAGGGTTCAGACCTGCCCTCACAAAAATGGTCATAACTTATTCAAATCTTAATGAAATTTGATGAGACTTGAATAAAATGAAAGTATATTCACATGGAAATAAAATACAATTGGTTTTAGTCCCAAAATATATGCTTTATATTCCGTACCATCACACTTTTCAGACTATAAATTCTACACGATATTGTTAGAATAGATAGTCTCACCAAAATAATCATATCTCCCACAAAACTCAATAAAATTCAATGCGATAAAAGTAATTGGAAACTAGAAATAGAGATCTTTCCATCCATATATGATACTCCATTATTTGAGTCCATAACAGGTTATACAAATCACAACTTCAATCTGGAAACAATGTGAAAATCAGAAAATGCACATAATTTGAGGTTTCCATTCATCAATCTTAAAAAAAAAATGTCTCCAACCCCCAATTTGAGTTTTGGAGGGTTTATTTATACATTTTCAACCAAAACCAACTATTTTCAACCACCTTTTGATTAGTTTGTTGACAAAACACGTTAATGACACTTTGTCTACCTAATTTTTGCACTTTTGACAATTTTTACAATATATGAGAAATGAACAACATCCTAGGACCTATAACACCACAAAGGTGGCCTCTTGGGCCTTATTACAATACCAAAACATAAAAATTGAACAAATGAATCAATATGGCCTCATGGAGGCATGTGATCAAATAGGTGCTCCTACACCAAACTCCCAAGGGCAAAAGAATTCAAGCCCCTTTGAATTGTCTTCTTCCTAGTCTTCTAGTTATGTTGCACCTTGTCCTTTGTCTTTTCAATCAGATATTTTCCTTTATTCCTTTTGTTCTTCTTGTGGCTTCTCCTTTCAAGCTTTCTTGCAACTTGGAATTCCCAACACTCTATCATATCATCAAACACTTCACTTTATCCTTCATAACCTCCACATACATAGTCCAAAGAAAAATTAGAAACACAATATAGAGACTTGAGGTCTCCTCCTTGTCTTCTTGTACTTCAAATTACTCTTCACCCATGACCAACTCATCCAATCTTGACACCAATTCACTTGCAACCTCAATGTCCTTTTTTTTTCTACCTTGATGAGTGCTTCTTCCTCTTGTTTGACTTGTCCATCACCCACCTTACTATTCCATTCTTCTTCAATAGCTACATATTGTGCCCATAAGTCTTCTTCTTCATCTTTGAATGAATTTTCTGCCTTATTTTGTTTTGTTTGCTTCTTTGTAATCTTCTTTAGAGGCAATCTTAACCTTTTTGACATTGGTATATGCCAACTCCTTAGTGATTTCTTAATAATTTCATGTTCCTTGTCCAATCTTTCCAACCTTTGGCTTATCTCTTCCATGGCTTTGTCAAACTCTATTTGTCTTACCTTCTTTCTCTCCATCTTTCTCAACTCTTTTTCCTCTCTTTCCTTATTCCTTCGTGAATCCTCAGCTTGTAAACATCTTTCCAATCTTCTCAACAAATCCATATCCACGAGCAAGTCTCTCCTTGCTTCCACTTCACTTTGCCACACCTAGGCAATTAGGTTCCTTCCTCAACCTACACAACAAACAACCACAAAAAAAACACAAAACCAATAAACTTCACCAGCCCATGTCTTTTCTAGGATTTGATACCAATTTTATGCAGAGCTAGAAAAATTCACAACAAATCTCACAAACCTTCAACAATAATCCAAAACAAACTTTGTATAACACATGTTATTAGGCATTGTATATCACATTGGAAACATAACTATGGTAGCCCACAGTTTAGTGCAATGAACAGTCATTAATAAATTCTACAAAACAAATAATGAAGCCAATCCCTCTAGTGATATTTAAGAAAACATATTTATAGAGTTTTCCTCCAATTATTATGAAGATCCAATGGTGGAAATTAAAGTTATATTATTTTTCCCAAAACTGCAAACCCTAGGTAGGGTTTAGACCTGCCCTCACAAAAATGGTCATAACTTATTCAAATATTAATGAAATTTGATGAGACTTGAATAAAATGAAAGAGATTCACATGGAAATAAATCCAATTGGTTTTAGTACAAAAATACATATTTATATTCTGTACCATCACACTTTTTAGACTGTAAATTCTGCACAATACTGTTAGAATAGATAGTCTCACCAAAATAATCATATCTCCCACAAAACTCAATAAAATTCAATACGATAAAAATAATTGGAAACTAGAAACAACTTTCTTTCCATCCAAATATGATAATCTATTATTTGAGTCCATACCAGGCCATACAAATCACAACTTGAATATGGAAACAATGTGAAAATTGGAAAATGCACAAAATTTGAGGTTTCCATTCATCAATCTTAAAAAAAAAAATGTCTCCAACCCCCAATTTGAGTTTTGGAGGTTTTATTTATACATTTTCAACCACCTTTTGATTATTTTGTTGACAAAACACCTTAATCACACTTCATCTACCTAATTTTTGCATTTTTGACAATTTTTACAATATATGAGAAATGAACAACATCCTAGGACCTATAACACCACAAAGGTGGCCTCTTGGGCCTTATTACAATACCAAAACATAAAAATTGAACAAATGAATCAATATGGCATCATGGAGGCATGTGATCAAATAGGTGCTCCTGCACCAGAGGAAAGTTCATCACTCGTCGGGTGTAGATGTCCTATACTAATACATTCTTCCTTAGTATCCTTGTTATGCATAAAAACCTGAAAGGGCTGGAAGATTCTTAATTGAAAAAAATGCTACATGTGTAGCTGCCCAAAAATAATATCCCCAAAACATGACTAAGATTCAATTATTTTAGAAGCCACCCTATTTATCCAAAACATTCTCTAAAAGTGGTGCAATGGAGTTTACTTCCGAGAAGTTACTTGCCAAGTCTGAATACAGACCCGTGCCATAAGTCGCATGTAAAACCATCTCTTTGGAGCATGAGGCAAGCTCGCCTAAGAGGATGGTTTCTCTCCACTAGGGTTGTAATTTTTTGTTAATGTTAAACTTATCTAATTACATTTAAAAACAAATGTGACATCAAATTCTATGTTTGATTTAAAGAGGAAGAACACATCAAAACAAAAATTGAACAAGATAGTCAAACCACAAACCCTTTGAGTTAGTGTATACTTGCAAAAATATCCTTATTTTTTCAATCCTTGAAAGGATTTATCCTTAAAGGCTTATGAACATTCTAGTTTTATTTTTCAGGTTGCATTGATCAAAGTAAACACTTTGGTAACTATGGCTTGGGTGTTGTGATTTCAAAACTTGAGTTATAAACATTTAGGTCACATAAAGTCCATGCTTGTGAGTCAATCTAGTGCTATTGTATCATTTTCCATACTCAATAACACAAAGGAATCAAACACAAAGAGGTTACAAATTTCCATTCCAACTCAAAATATTTTTGCTAAAGCACTTAGATTGCTTATAAGGTCATTACTTGAACAAAATATTTGGAAAACTAGATTGGTCATAAAATCTCACTCATTATTCCCATACTACTTATTTGAAATAAAAATCCAAAAAAACCATTAGGATCATTCCTCCACTCAAAAAAGTCTATGATATGAACAATTACTTGGAACTCACAGATAGTTCAAGTATCTTTCCCACAACATATCCTCTAGACCAGGAAGTGGAATATTGACCCTAGTTCCTCAATATTTTGATTTTTGAAAGGTAGCCACATTCCAAAACAACACTCAAACTTTAGGGTTTTTGAGTTTCATAACAAACCACCCCATACCACCACACCTTATGACCATTTGGTGATCTACAACTACCATTCAACAACCAGGCCTTATAGCACCTATTATCTAACCTAGCCTTATGGAAATTGAAAGTTCCCAAATTGACATCATCAACAGTTTGAGAACGTTCATTTTTTTTAAAAATGAAACACCCCACCAATTACTCATTGCATCCATCATCTTAAATGAAGAAGAGGGAAAGGAAAACATAGTAGTTGGAAGACCCATATTACTACCTCCCACCTGGAAATAGGTAGTAAGTGACCTTATGATAGGATATTGAACACCATTTTAACAACCTCACAACACCAATATACCTTATGACCATTTGGAGGCCAACAACTGCCATTCAACAACCAAGGCTAACCACACCAATCTTTCAGCCAGGTAACACACATATTGAAGGTACCCAAACTGACATCATTAGTAGTTTGAGAATGTTCATTTCTTAGAAAAATGAAACACCCCATCAATTTCTCACTACATCTATCATCTTAGATGAAGAAGAAGAGAAAGCATACATAATAGCTAAGAGACCTATATTACCACCTCCCACTTTGTAATAAACATTCTTATTCATCCATGACTTCACATAGAGTTAGGATACCCAAAGTAAAGACTACAGGTCATTATTCTTGACTTAGGAATCTTAAACTAAAATCTCTCAAGAAACACCTTGCAACACTACACAAAAATAGAAACAAATTGGTGGAAAAGTTTTATAAACGTGCTTCTAGGAACGATCTAGATTTGTATGTGTTCTTTTTTGGTCAAAACCTGGGTCTTTTTCATGATACTAAACTTCTCTAGAAAGGAAAAATAGATTTATATATCTAAATCTACTCTCTTATTTAGGTCGACATTGGATTTAAAAAAAAAAAGAAAAGGTCTGGCACCATTTTCCCTACCTTGAGATCCAAATTGTTTATGACAACCACGAGGTCACAACACAAAAAGAACATGGAAGTCAACAAAATAAGTGATAGCATCCCACCAAAAAACACCACAAACAACAGAAGAGACTGATGAGGATATAAACAAAGTGACCTTATAATAGGGTATTGAGTATCAAAACATACCTGAAACATGTCGATCTATTACCCAAATTACACTTATCAAGGGACACAACATCAAATAGGGCAACAACATCAGGGATTTCAAAATCATGATCAAGGAATAAATTAAAAATACCAATTTTCCCTAGATAAAATTGAGAGAGATCTTGAGGAAATTAAATGAAAACAAAATACAACATATCATCAACACCTTATTCAAGTTTGGGACATTACATATCCACAAGAAATAGACATTATTCCACAAACACCTCAATATCCACATCAACAACACTTCCAAGATCCACAATATCAGGAATTTTCACAACAAGGTGTACCTCAAGTGCAATATCAAAACGTACCTCAAACACAATATCAAGGAATTCTACAAAATAAAGAGAAAAAAAGTTTAGAATAGCCATAGAGGAAAGATTACCAACTAGAAAGGAAATTCACTCCTTTGGGAGAAACTTTAGAGGTAATCATGCATGAACTAGTATAACAAGGAATTCTCAAAATCAACGTCAGTCCAATTTATGGTGAACCAAGCTTTAAACTCCCTTGGTATAACAACCACGAAAAATGTGAGTTCCACAAAATCAAGAGTCACCTAATGAACAAGTGTGCTACACTCAAAAACCTCATCCAAGACCTCATTTATCAAGAGCTATCTATCACTGATCACATTGATAATGTCTCTACATCATCTAGTGAGCAAGAGGACATACATCAAGAAGTTATTCCCAAGCATGATCAAGATCAATCACCCAAGTATAGCAATGATCTTGTGCAAGACATATTGACATTGTCCAGCTTCATGGTAGTACATATTGATGATCAAGAGAATCATAAGCCAACACTTATACCCAATGTAGAAAATATAAGCCAAGAGCTATCACCCATATTCCCACAATTTGAGGAAATCAAAGGATATTTTATAGGAAAACCTTTCTTTGAAATTGATCCATGTCAAGAAAGTGATCCAAAGCTTGTTAAAGATGATACCACACAAAGTCAAGATAAAGAATCCCTATCATCAAAATAATACAATGACTTCATAGATATCTTCCAAGACAACCAAGATTTTCCAAAAGAACACATCGATATGCCAAGCACACATACATCTACCCATGAGATGCTTACTCCTAATGGACATGTAGATGATCTTCATCCAATACAAGAGTCGCATACTCTTGTTATCGTCACCAAGGAACAAGATTCGCTTTCTCTTCACATCTATATGCATGATCAAGATATAGAAAAATCTTTAGACCTATTAGAAAGTGGTCAAGAAAAAGAATTGAAATCAGAAACATCCTCCAAGAAGGTTGAAGACATTGAGCATGAAAATATGGAGCACAATATCCTAAAATCAGCAAATATAATGGACTATCCTGAGAAACAAAGTAGAGGGTATACACTAGTAAAAGGAGCACTAATATATTTTGAAGGGCCATTAGAATCTAATATTTCATAGGATCAAGTTGAAAATATCAATCAAGAAGTTTTCCCGCATATGGAGGATTCTACCAATGAAAAAGCTATCACATTTGAAGATCCACAATAGAGAAAAGAAGGATTAGCATCTTGTTTCCAAGGTAAAACATGTCCTATGGAAAATAAAATTTCTCAACATCAAGACAAAGGATTAGACCTACATGAATAGGGTATCTTAGTACCAGTGCAAATTATTGGCGATCCTAAGCATCAAGGTCTTGGTTATTCAACAAGTAAAGGATCTAAACATATCAGTGATACCTCTATTATACCAGGGGAAAATTTATCTAGCACAAGCATCAACATAGAGAGCATGAAGATTCCTTATGATAAAAACACTACCAACACTACAACTAGCCATGTCATGAATCTTCATCCATGTATTTTTCCACCCTCTCATTGGGAACAACAACAAGAGAAAAAGATATACCCAAGAATGAAACAAGTCATTGAAGCAAAAGAATCAACAAATAAAAATGGACAAATAAAATAAAAATGGATACAAAATAAAAAGCAAGAAAATCATCCCTATCAAAATCCATTAGTCAAAGAAACTATGGAACAAAATCAAAAGAAAAATTTCATCCATCAAAAAGGTCCAACAATGCAAAAGAAAGCTTCAAGACCAACCTACAAGGTATATCAATACATTGGTCCCAATCTAATCTATATATCCACACATAATTTCTCATCATCCCAAGTTTGGAGAGTCAAAGGTTCCAAACTATCAACCAATCCATCTAAAAATCATATCCCTCAACACCTTTCGCCATCCAAGATATCCAAATCTCACATTAACTATGTGTTGGCAGTAGTTCCCTATCATAAGGATTCTAAGGGCACTCTATCATGATGTGCGCATCAAGGTAAGGTTAACTCCAATATCAATAAAGAAGACAAGAGTTATCAGGGGTTACATTCAAGTTCTCATATCCTAGCAAAACAAGTCCTCCAAGAAAGATATCATTGCCACATCATGACAACAACAACAACCATATCAACACTAATAATATCTACATCAACATCACCAAGTGGTTTAACATGAGAAAAAAATTGTCACCATGATGGGAACCTGGTAAACAGGTGTCTTGTGTGACATAAAAAATCAATAAGAAACAAAAACAAAAAATCAAGAAAATAGTCAAGAAAAAAATCATCCTCTAGTGAAAACCACTATGGTGGCACTTTGGAAAAGTACCATGATGAAAACCTGGAAAACAAGAGTCATGTGTAGAATTTAGCATCTACATGCACCATTTCAGATGGAAGCATCCTAGCCTATCCATAATAAATCCAATCCATTTTTATCTAGATCCAACGTGTCTTGATCTTGACAAATGTTTGGTGAATACTTTACACTTTCTTATGAAAAACATCTTGACATGGGCCACTCTCATTGATCCTATTCTATACAACATCATCTGAGTCATGAGGCATTGTCCAAAAGGGGCATAATCTATCCAAACAAGCTATCTTATCACAAGATAACATATCGTTGCTAGACATTGGGGGTAAGTACTTACATCTTGCTTCAGAATAAATCTTGATCTAGGCATTGTCCAAATAACAAGGTGTACCACATGGTACCTTTCCTAGTTGGTCCCATCAACAAGGTAACCCACCAATGCACTATTAGGGAAATCTTCAAAATAGTTCATCACAACAATAAGGTGTACCACCAACACACTACCTAGGTAACCTTCAAAGATATAGACATGGATTATTTCTTCACGCAAAAATTATAAGATATCAATAGTTGCTTGAACCCCACAACTAGTTCAAGATCTTCCACAACATATCCTTTAGAAAACTAATTGAAATATCAATCATAGTTTTCAATATCTTACACCCCAGGAAAGAGGGTAAAAATCCAAAAAAATCCAAAAATAAAATAAAATGAAACAAGGTGTACCACCAACACCCTAGCCAGGTAACCTGTAAAGATACCAACAATGTGGATTTTTCTCACTCAAAAATTCTAAGATATCAATAGTTACTTGAACCTATAGCTAGTTCAAGTAAGCTTTTCCACAACATATCCTCTAGAACACAAAGTGAAATATCAATCCAAGTTGTCATCATCTTACACCCCAAGCAAGAGGGTAAAAATACAAACAAAAAAATTAGAAAACATAAAAAAGCCAAAAACATACAAAACAACAAAAAGGACAAAAACATTTGAAAAACATAATTTTTTTTTTTTTGGGATTATTCCTTCAATCAAAGAGTCTAAGATATCGACATTTGCTTAAACCTCATAGCTAGTTCAAGTATATTTCTCGCAACATATCCTCTCAACACATAAGTGGAATATCAATCTAGATTATCAATGTTGGTTACCCAAAAATAATTTATGCTTTGAGTCAAACGGTCAAACTATGTGGTCTCTATGTGTACAACATAGGAAAGGATCATTAGCCCCCAATACCCTAGGTCAGTCCCCTTAGGCTTCCAACATGATTTATTTCAACTTAGTAAAAATAAATAAAAATCCAAAAACAAACAAAACAAAAAATCCAAAAATAGTCAAAAAATACAAAAGCCAAAAACATTCACAAAACAGAAAAGGTCAAAAACACTCAAACCAAGTGAACTATGAGCCTCTACATGTACAATGTAGGAAAGTATTATCTTTGATGAGCCCCTGAGGCCCTAGGTTAGTCCCTAGAAAATGTCAAAAACAACATCATAAAACTTAGAAAAATAAAAAAGACCCATGTCCGCCATCACAATTCCCAACAAAACATCACCCATAATAAAAAAATCATCACACTCACCCTTTGAAAAAATAAACAAACAAACAAAGCAAACATCAACAACTAGAACTTTCAAGTAAACAATTGCAAAACTCTGACTATGAATAGCTGAAAACAAGGCCAAAGTATCATCTACCTATCTTTTTGACAAGTCCCAACAACATCCTAAGATATTTCTTAATGGATCCATTCCTATGATAGACATGATCAACAACGAATACTAGCCCCACCCCAAATAGATATGGCAAGTGATATTGTAACTTTGTTTTATCTTTTTATAGTCTTATCTTTTTGATTTATTTTATTGACTCATTCCTAGGATTTCTCAAGGATTTCCATAAGGATTTAGAGAAGAAGGAATGGGGGAAATTGAGCGTCATTTCGATTTGTTGTTTGTGGATATTTTTTTTATCCTACGATGGTGAATACTTGCTTATATGTGTGGAATTTTTTTTTGAGCATCTTGTCTAGCAGTGACATGTTAGGTTCTTAGTACCTCTTGTGTTACTGGTTTGACATGTTTTAAAGCTTCCCACCCATACACTATAATAGGGTTTTTGTATGTCTGGTATGAGGAAGAATGCTCTTTGTTTGCAGAGTCAAAGTCAACTTGGTCATTAATACCCTAACGCATAGTATCTTTTTGCTACATCAAATATGATTGTTCAAAAACTGTGAAGCCTCCAAGTAAAGAAAAAGAAACATCATCAACTACTAAATTTATATCTATCATCATGATATTTCTTCTAACTAACATCTATCCTGCATCCACAATGTCGTCAGTACATATCATGATGATAATAAAACAATAAAAACATCATGTATCTTGTATGGGGTATACATCCATCATAAATCAACACCACATAAACATCATCTATCCAAATGATATATTGATCATCCATAAAACATCATATGAAATAAGATATGATTCATCTATATCATATGCATACATCATGATACATCATCATCCAGGAAGCTTAAAATGAGAATGAATCGAAGAAGGTATATCTCATTTAAATCATCATAAAAAAGGAG
The DNA here is from genome assembly GCA_007258455.2 of Sequoia sempervirens. Lineage (NCBI taxonomy): Eukaryota > Viridiplantae > Streptophyta > Pinopsida > Cupressales > Cupressaceae > Sequoia > Sequoia sempervirens. Next base: position 499,083,385 of record VDFB02000017.1, read on the forward strand.
AGTACATCATCACAAGTGTGAAAGGATATATATATGAGACCTCAACTAGGCCAATGAATATATCTACAAAAAGTCATGTCTACAATATGTCTTTGAACAACAACATAATAAAGATCAAGTACACTACCCAACAAAAAGGGAAATGCTCTATAGACAAGACTGTGGACCACCATTTTGATTTGGCTATCTAACAAGATGATCACCTACAATCATTTTAACTCATGATATTAGGTTTTCACTCTAAATATGTAAAGCAAGACAAAACAATGAAAAAAAAGACTTAGGGTTGTAAACTGTTGATGTGTTTTTTATGCACTTCTCAACACAGGCAGTGCGTAGGTGCACTACCTCTCTTGAAAGACAATCTTCCACAATCAAATTGTAGAACACTATCCCAAGGTCTCTAATGTCAGGTCTTGATAGTGCTTGGAATATCTCAGTTGATTTATGTGATTTTCTAGAATTAGAAGGCGGTCTTACGTAGGTAATATAAAGTGTGGGAAGTTGGATCTTGAAATGGAGTTTTTAAGATAGGAAAGTTATTATGCATTTTGTTGTAGGTTCTAACAACATTCGTAAACTCCATGTTTATCATTGGATATAACTTTACAATGTGCAATGAACCTTAGCATAGGTTACTCATTAAATAAAATGAAAAAGGGAAGGGAAGAGGGGAGGCTCCTAGATTTGCAACTAATTGTGAACAGTGATGATGGAGTTCCTGCAATGAACAGCTTCTTGAAACAATATTCCACTTAACCAGAAATCTCACAGTCTCATGGGATTTGTGCTATCTTCTAAGGTTTGCAAATGTTTCATTTGTCATTCACCATATGAATGCATGAACAAAGATGAAAGTGTGTAGCAGCTTTGGGTTTAAGTCCAGATTAACTTTGCACAACTATCTACCATCAGCAAACAGCAAAAAGTATGGACTAAGAAGTCATCAACACAACAGGAATTTTCATGATCACAAGACAACATTCCTAAAATCTACCAAAGCAAGGAAATAGTTAACTAGAACAGCAATAAAACCTAAGTTAAACATCTAACAATGGAGATTGAATCAAGCAACATGTGAGAAACTCAGAAAATACACCAAGTCAATGTCTTTTCTTTATAAATTTCTACAGCAAGCCTTTGCAACAACTCAACTCCCTTTGCAAATGAGAGGAGAGCTCTATTTATATTACCCAAAAGATCTAATGAATGGAAAAGATCAATTCTTATTGTGTGGCCAAGATTCATTACAAAATAGGGTTTCACCTACCCCCAATATATTACAATTTAAAATTGCATTTTTTCATTTTCCCTATTTTGTCCTCTACTGATGGCACTGTAGCTCTTTTGTCTTTTAGCCAATTGCTGTTTTACTATAGCTACTCCTCAAGGAGTTCTTCATCTTTGATGGGGCTATCCTCCTGACTCTTAGAAGCTGTGTATTCTATGAACTTGAGGATGACTACTTGGAGTTTGTCTATTTCAACGATTTCATATCGTAGCACCTGGTAGCTCCATTCTTTCATGTTATCTTCCAGATTTTTCCAATCCTCATCGTACTTTGTGCCTTGGTCTCTAAACAAATCTAATTGATTGAAGGCACGGGTAGCAAAACTCATGAATTCCACTGTGATTTCATCAGACATCCTAGCCTTCATCTTTTTCTGGAAGTAGGGCTTTATCTTCTCCAGGTCCATTTGCACTGTGGGCATGTCAAACTCTGTCATCAGCTTGAGATAACGAGTGCAATCTGCCCTGATTTCCTTGATCCATTCAATGTCCGGATTCACTTTGCTCATGATTTGTTCCAGTCTTTCCCTTCAGTTGTCAATGTCTCATCGCCATACATCCATCAACTAGTGATCGTCTTTCTCAAATGCAAGCTCCTTTTCCCATGTGGCTTCTGGCAATTGAAGGATAGCCTCAATCCTTGAAAAGGTGGAGTCGTAGGTCATAGGGAAGTTGGTGCAAAGTTTCCTTGTGCCCTCCAGAGACTGCAACATATCTAAGAACTTGTTGGCTGTTTGCACAGCCTGGTTAATTCCCATGTTTTTGACAAATTAGACTTGTCGGAACTAGTCCTCTGTGGTCTTTCCCAAGTTCTTCCTTCTTTCCATTTTATCAATCTGCTCTTTGGATAGCAGCAGGGGTGCGACTGTGGATGTGGTAGGCAGGTCGTCCACTGAAGACCATTGTTGTATGTAATCCGTTAAGGCTGCGACCTATTCCTTGAGCTCATCCTTCGAGATCTTATCTTGTTTTATCAAATGCACCACCATAGCCACTGACTCCTCAAGGTGCCCGACTTTATGCTCTCTGGTGGTGGTCCCCAAGTCGATGCTGGAGGTGTTGTAACTCACCCCAACTTGGCCAATCATAGGCATTGCTATTTGCGCTACTCGAGACCCGGAAGCATCCATCGTCACCCTAGATTAGACTTTGGGCTTCTTCTCCTTCTTTGTCATGATTTGAGCTTGAGCCAAGATGGCCTCTAACCTCACCCTTGGGTCCTTTAGTACAGGGGTTTTTCTTTCGAGCTGCCTCTCTAACCATTCAGGCACAATAGATTTTCCCTTGGGTGAATCATGGCCACCTTTTCCCCTCTCAGTCAAGGCCAAGGTTTCTGCTTCCTTTTCTTTTGGGGACTTTTCTTTTTCCTTGACAGCATCTCCCTCTTCCTCATCAGAATCTTGGACAAACATGAGGCGTTTGATAGGAAGCATGGTGGATAATTGTTGTATGGGACTTTCTTTTTCTACCGTCTCCTCTTCCTTCTTTTCCTCATCATGTTCAATCTCGTGCACATGTTCTATGAATTGCCCAACTTCGAGGCTCTCGACTGTTTGGGTCCCACCCTCAATTTTGTCTTCTTCCTGCCATACTTCTTCTTCAAGGGGTGACCTTTCTTCCTTTGATTTGGTGTCATTTGGTTGTCAGGCCAGTTCTTCTTCAATATCATCCTCAAAGGCCTACACAATTACCCTACCACTAGTGCTACCTTCCTCATCTCTACTCTCTGAGGAACCAGTTCCCTCCTCTTCATAGGCTACCCTGTCAATTATTCGGTGCTCATATTCTGGGTGCTCATGGTATTCATCAGCCTCCTCCTCATAGGCTCCTGAGGCTTCTCATTCTCGTTCCTCACACTCCTTAGAGATTAGCATGGTGGCCTCCATAGCCGGTGGCCTGATCAATGGTTGTGAAGGCTGATCAGTAGCGAGGGCTTGTGCAAGGATTGCTTGAAGAGTGGGATCCATTAGGATCTGGGATAGCTCATGGGGAAGATTCTACATATGTCTCGAGAGAGCTTCAAGCATGGTGGAAATGGGAATAGGTGTTGTCACTATTGCCAGAGGGAGTGATGTGGTTGGTGACATGGTAGCGGAGGAAGGGGGAATAGTAATGGCAGAAGAGGAGTCAACAATTATTACAGACTCAGTGGGAGGCAAAGGGGCAAGATGGACAAAAATGTCCACTACTGGTGGGGATGTGGCAATCATATCTAGAGAGATAGGTGGCGCAGTGGCAGGGGTAGGGAGAGTTAAGAGAGGTTCCAATTGATGCGTACACCTCACCTTCTCCTCCTGGGTTGAGGGCTGTTCTGTGGCGTTCCTCACTTGTTTGAGCCTTTTGGAGGGTGAGCCTCCCGTTTCTTTCCTTGCATAGACCTTGGGGTCTAGAGACTGTTCTGTTTCTATCCCTTTTCTCTTCTTAGATCTCGTGACCAGACAAGACTTGGAGGTTCCGTCGGTAGAAGTGGTGGCAGCTGCATCCTCTATGGCACTTGGCTCACTTTTGAGCCCTTCATAAGTCAGAATTACTCCTTGCCGCTTTAATTGAGCTATTTTCCCATCGACCCACTCCTTAATATGAACCAAGATTGGATTAGTTATAGTGTCAAGGTCGTCGACCTCCTGCTCGTCCCAGTCAATTGATGGTATCAGAAAATTGGCAACCGTAGGGTACCTAGGGTGCATTATGGTGCTCTCGTATTCCTCGACTTGCTCTGGTATGGGGAAAGGCTACACCTTCCTTACAAACTGCACAGTCATTCACATATAGTGCCTTGCACGTACCTCTTTGTCATCTTGGCAATCTCCCCAGAAGTCTTCAATGTGGTGGAAATGAGTGAATCCCAACCCCAATGCCCTCCTGACATGGCCATGCGGGTCTATCCGCGGGTGAGTAGTGTGTAGGTAGAAATGGTAATCTTTCAGCTCTTTCTTGGAGTTACCAGCACACTGAGAAGTTTTCAGTTTATACATGCCCTAGCCCAGCACCATGGGATAAGAAATCCCTGCTATGTGTTTGCTGTTGAAGATTGCCTGTATATGTTGGAGTTGCCAAGAAAGCTCCAGAAGGATGATTCGGTCATTGGGGTATCGAGGCAACCTGTTTGGCCTCTCAGTGAAGCCCTAGGCATGGAAGTATGTGAACTTTGGGTACTAAATGAAGAGGAAGGCATACTGCTTCAAAAGTGCCCTGGCACTGTGGGAAACCACCCTCTCGAAGTCTCCGGCAATCATTCTGATAATATATCCAATGAAGGCGTTATTTACTTTGCAATATTCCCTTTTGAAGTTTTGGTACTGGAGTTGTGGGTACCTATCATAGGCCTTGAGTCTTCACCCCTGCTCCTAATCGGGTGCCACAAACAACCCATTGTAGTGTCTCAGATCCACCAAGGAATAGACAAGATAGGAAGTCATATAAAATTTGGAGCTCTTCTTCACGTTGACGAATTGCTCATGGAAGCAGTTGCTTATTATACCTCCCCAATAGAATGAAGTCTTTGTGGTGGAATCCTCATTCCCCTAAAGAATTTGTTCAACAAAGTACACCATCCATTCTTGAAAATAGGCAGCCGTAGGAAGACGCATAACCCTACTCAACATGGTGACCAAGTCGTGGTACTCTTCGTGGAAGTCACTGCAAAAGAGTTCTTGAGGAACCTTCACAGCGATGCCCCACTTTTCTTTGATCCAATGCTGATTTATTACCCTTTTACAACCTGTTGGATTATCATCCCATGCTGTTTGGCATTCTTCTATGTTGGGCGCTTCCATTTCTTGAAATGTGGGAATGTGGAAGGTCTTTGTGATTCGTTTAGGTAACATGTCAATGAGAATGTTGCCCTCTTTATCAATGATTGTCCTTGTGTCGGCTTGATATGCCTCCCGACAAGCCATGACCAACTTGGGGGCCACAAGGGATGTAGGGAAACCAACAGCCTTTGCTATTCCTCTTTGTCTAATTAGCCTTGCATTTTTGGTCAGTGGATTGACCTTGACCCTTTGTGTGAATTCGTCAATATTGACATGGCTTATGTTGGTATCAGTGATCTCCTTCCAATCTGTGGTGACTTTTGAGTGCAAAGGCTCACCCTGGAATTGGTATTTGATTTGGTCCTTGTCCTCCTTCCGTCAAGGAATCTTGCCTGACCTTTTCCCTTTGTCCTTCTCGACAGGTGCCGCTGAAGGTCCTACACCTGATTCCATATATCCTGCAAGCAAAGGCGTAGTCAACATAATAGATCACAAAAGCATTCATGTTAGCTAAAATTGTAAAGATAACATCCATTTTAAACAATCCATCTACTAAGCACAACATGATCTTTTATCTCCTGATGTCATTGATCTTTTGATTAAGGGCATTTCAACAGTTCAGGCCGGGAGGGCCGGACTTCCTCGGCAGGAATGCTGTTTGGAAGGGAAAATAGGGCAGAGGGCTCCCAAAGATTCTCTTTGGTCAAATTTTAGTACTTTGAGAGGTTCGTAATGAAGAGGACCAAAATTGAGCACGTGGGTCGAAGTTAGATTTCAGATTTGGGCTCATTTGGATCGGTTTGGGCGAATCCGGAAGTCTTGGGCTAGAGAGCCGTCTGGGGATGGCAGTTTGGAATAGCAAATTGAAAACGGAATTCCAGAGACGGAACTCTGGGTTTCGGGGTCTGGTAGGCTGTAGGGTGACTAACTGTTTGTAACTTAACTTTTTAGCGTTTGGGTATGTGGTACCGGGAAGGCATACATCTTTCGTTGTTAGGGATGGCAAACATCAGACCGAAGTCCAGAGGGGGTAGCTCGACAGTTAGGGCCCAACGGGGTAAGGCTCCGGTGAGATCCACAAGTCTTGCCAATAGCTAGGAGCAAGACCAAACCTGGCGCGAGCGTCCACCGTTGCATTTCATTTTCAGTTCGGTGGCGATCGGGAAGGCGGAGCCCAGAGCTTAGAACGAAGGGCGAGAATTTTATTTGGATCGGCCGGCAAGGGATGGAGTCTCGTACAATGGAGCGTAACCTAGATGAGGGCATTCAATAGTTTTACATACCAGGTATAGAAGGCCGGGGGAGCATGGTGCATTCACCGTTCGAGAGGGAAAACGTCGAACGAAAGTCTAGAGCATTGGGTCCCGGTGGAGATGAAGCCGATTGCCATTCGACTTTGTATTTTAGTCCCACAGCGGATGAAAGGGCAGAGCCCGAAGCTCAGAGGGATGGGCGAGGATTTCCCCTCGGGACCGCGGATGAGGATAGGACTCCTGGGCAGCGGAGCCTAGCGGGAAGGAGGGCGTTTCTTGCTCAAGTTACATCCCCACAGCAAACAGAGGTCTGAAGCTGGGAGGTCAGAAGGACGTAGGGTAATCACTAGGATAAAGGTGGTGTCGTTGTGAGGTCCTAGCGATGGGTGAACATCTCCCCGACAATAAATGAAGGATGGAATCCCGATAACGGATGTCCGGAGTCCAGGGCCTAAGAGACCCGAAGGGTGCTTGTCCAATTTCAAATGCCCATAGCAAGGAGAAGGGCGGGCCCCGGAGCTCAGAGGGGCGAGGAGAGTTCACTGTTTCAACATGGCAGCATCCAAGGTGACTTCCGAATAAGGAAGTTCGATGGCCCGGGCCCAAAAGGGGAAATTACCATCAGAAGGAATGTTCATCATTTTGGTATGGATGGACAAGATAGGTCCCAAGGCCGAAGGGGATGATCTCCCTGCGCGAAGAACAGCCGTGGCGAGGTGGACCTCCAGATATGTCATGAGGGCACTCTCGAAGGTTTTCTTAGGTTTTCAAAACATGGGTTTTGTGCGCGGTGCCGCATTTTATCATTTGCATGCCTTCTTGATGATTGTTATTCATTTAAATCCTTAGAAATCATGAAAACAATGCTCGGGAGGGTGAACAAAGGACTTACCTTGAACACTCGATGTCGAGAGATGTGGGATCCACTTACGATCGATTAAGTGATGGTGAGAGCGATGAGCATGAAGGTGTTGAAGACAGTGGGCTCCTCTAGCAAGTTCTCTGATTGCTCTGCAACTCTGTCAAGTGATAATGATGGGCTTGAGCGGGTCTTTTATACCCCTAATCACCATCAATGACCCTATTAAATGCAAGTACGATGAGAGAAAGGTTGGTGAATTTGAAAATTGACAACAACGACGGGAGACCTGGGGTCTGACGGCCGGAGGGGCGCAGGATGGCAGTTGGTTGAAGATTTCGACTCACTTGGGTCAGTGACAGCACAGAGAGAGTCGAGGCCTAGAGGGCGGAGTTCCGCCAAAGACCCGTCGTTAGAGACGGTGGAACCATCACAGAATTTTAGACTCAGAATTCTGGAAGATCAGGCCCGAAACACTCGACAGTAGAGGATTTCCCACAAACTCCTCAGACGGTAAACATGGTGGCAAGACCCAAAAGGTGGGACGCCACCAGAGGCTCGCCGTGAGGAATGGCGAGACACTCTCGGAACACCGGGAGTGGAACTCCGGGGTCTAGGGGCCAGAAGGTTAAATAGTCGTCAATATTTAAAATGGATTTTAGATGGAGAATGGGAGTTCGAACCCCAGGGTCTGGGAGGATGCAAACCGAGTGCCGTTGGGAATAACAGGCGCAATGGGGAAACCCGGCAAAGGAAGCCCGAATGCCCAGGTCACCCGGGTCATGCAGGGCCTAGGGCCGTTGGCATGGTCAAACTACCAGAGGGACTTTGTGAGGCATCAAAACATAACAAAATTAAAAGGGGAAGGTACAGTCAACTTATGGTAGGACTTTAAAGCAACATTGACCATTCGAGACACTAAAAGGGGGTGCACACGAAACGAGGCAACGACAAAAATGACTAGACAAAGCGAAAGAAAAGAGGGTCCCCATTCCTAACAAGGCGTGTGTGTTAAGGGTACAACAAATGGTGACTTTGCTAGAGAACGCTCCTGAGCATTCTAAGGATAAATATTCATTCAGGACCCAAAATCTTTGGTTTCGTAGACCAGGAGTGGCTTCCATAGATGAATCTAGGAGAACGAGATCCTTAATTAGGTCAGTTTACAGGACATCTCAAAAGTGTGTGTAGTGAGTTCATTCATTTCCTCGAGATAGTGACCAGGGTTACCAATTCAACCAAGCGAGCTACATGAATCGTCTAATACCAAAAGTAACCTGGACATTGTTTTGCTGCTAGTCAGGCATCCATAGCCCCGACGGAGTTGTCGCTGCAATCCCATGGATATTTCTCTACTACCGGCTGGGCGTCCATAGCCCCAGTAGAGTTACCTACACACCCATATGGTTGGTTATTTTTCAAGATTCCTTTGCTCCTTTGTTTTGATATTTCCTTCAATGTTCATTTCTCATTTATCATTCAGTTTGACTGGGTAAGCATTGAAGCCTACGATGGGTTTGAGACTGCAGTAGTCACTAGAGTAGACTTAAGATTTTTCACTTACTAGGGTGTCATAATAACCATGGCACAGTCCTTCAGAAATGATTATTATGTGTTTTGTGCAAGATCTGAGATGTGTGTAAGAAGATCCAATCCAGGGTCAAGTTTTGAGTAGAGTTCAAATAAGGAAATCATTCATGGATAGCCTTTAGAGATCTATAGTCGAGAGTGAATGTTTAGCCGAAGAACACAAAGGACGGACAACAAAGTAAACCACTTGTCGAGCAAGCATAGCCACTACTAAGGGGCGGGAAACAACTTTTTGAAACAAAAATGTTGGGAGGGAGAAAACAAGAGTGATGCAAAACAAAAAGTGCAAGCAAACCAGAAAAGCAATCTACCCTAACCAATGCACAAATATTTACAAAGAAGAGCTCGAATGAGCTCAGGCTTGGAAGTAATGCTTCAGGTGCTGCCTGTTGACTAGCAATGGGACATTCTCACCAGTTAAGGTCTTTAGGCAGAAGACATTATCTCCCAAAATCTTAGCTATTTGAAAGGGGCCAAGCCAGAGCTTGTCGAATTTGTTGTGTCCCCCTTTCTTTTTGTGGGCCTTGTTCCAATACAAGACCAGATCTACAATTTTAAAGGCTTTGATCTTGGCTCAGCGGTCGAACCACCTTTTAACTATGCCTTGATTTTTGGCAAAATTTTCTATTGCACGGTCTTGGACTTCCTCTAAATGCAAGAGCTTAGCTAACCAAGCTTCCCTATGATCTCCTCCCTCATAAAAATCATTGATGAACTGAAGAGTAGGGATCTTCAGATGGATAGAAAATATAGGTTCTAGGCCATAAAAAAAGTGGAATGGGGAATCACCAAGGGCAGTCTTGTGGTGAGTGCGATCAGCCCAAAGGGAAAAAAGAAGCTAGGTATGCCAGTCCTTGGGATTCCTATCTAGTAATTTTTTGTTTACAATAATCAGGTTTTTATTTTTAGATTCAGCGAGGCCATTGCCTTGGGGGTAGTAATTGGATGAAAACTTAAGGGCAATCTTGTAGTCAAATGCCCAACTAGCAAATTTCAATGAAACAAAAACTGGTCCATTGTCACATACCAAAGCATAAGGACAACTAAAGCGATTTAAAATGAAACTTTCTAAGAAATTAGTAACTACTTCAGTTGTGCATTACTTACATACTATTGCTTCCATCCACCTAGTATAGTAATCAGTAACGGTAAGAATGTACCTATGTCCTACAGACGATGGAGGGCTTACCAGACCGATGAAGTCGAGACCCCATTGCACAAACGGCCTTACCTCCAGTACAGGTTGTAGTGGGATAGCAGTATTCTTTTCCTTGGTGGCAGCTATCTGGCATGCGTGACATGAGCGCACATGACAATGAGCATCCTTGAAAATAGTTCGCCAATAATACCCCACTCTTAATATTTGATGTGTTGTGGAAGAACCAGAACCATGGCCCGTGCCAAATTTATCATGAAACTCTTTCAAGACTCGATCTGCTTCTTCCTTACCCAGGCATCTTAAGTAAATGCCTTTATGATTCTTTTTGTAGAGAATGGAACCTTGTAGCATATAGCCATTGCTTTTCAGTCTAAGGGCCCACTTCTAGACTCCTTGCAGGTGCGGTGGACACTTATAGTTCAGCAAATAATAGATGACATTCTAGTACCATTCTCCAGGGGAGACATCCTCAAGCTGGTACTGTTGCACAGTGAGTTCGGGTCCAGCTTCTGGTATTGTTTTAGTAGTCATGTAGGTGAGCGCCTGTCCTCTTACCAGCTTCATTGGTTGGATCTCCATGTCATATTCTTGGAGCAGGGTGACCCATTTAACTCTTTGTTCGCCGAATTTATTTTGCATGAGCAGCATTTTTACTGCAGGGTCTAGGACAATGGAAAATACCTTATTGCGCAAGATGTAGTGTCTAAATTTCTTCACCTCTCTGACAAGAGCGTACGCCTGCTTTTCTACATTGTGATATTGCAATTCAGCATCCTTCAGGGGAGCACTCATGAAGGTAATCGGGTGCTCATTTCCTTCCTCGTCCTTTTGGGTCAACATGCTAGAACAGGAATGCTTTGAAGTGAATGAGTAGATGTAGAATGGCTTCAGATAATCTGGGCTGACTAACACAGGCGCCTCGGCGATGGCCCGTTTGATTTCCTCAAAAGCTTGTTTGGCTTCAGGTGTCCACTCAACTTTGGCATCTTGTTTCAACATAGCATTGAGAGGTTTAACAATCTCCACGAAACCCATGATGAATTTCCTGACAAAATTGACTTTTCCAAAGAAGGATTTAATTCTTTCTTGTTGCCTGGGGGCGGAATTTTGAGTAAGGAATCACTACATTCAGGGTCTATAGAGATACCCTGTTCTGAAATGTTGTGCCCGAGCAATCTGCCTTCAGTCACTCCAAAAATGCACTTCTTGGGGTTAAGAGAAACTCTGAACTCCCTGCATCTCTGAAACAGTTTGCACAAATCAGAGACGTGATCACCTCTTTTTTTAGAAAATACAGTTAAATCATTCATGTGGATAATTATGCACTTTCCAATCAAATCCTTGAAGGTGATATCCATGGTGCATTAGACGGTGGTGCCAGCGTTGATGAGCCCAAAAGGCATTCTCCTGTACGCGAACGTCCCCCACTTGGTAGTGAACACAATTTTATAATGGTCTTCATACTGTACCATCACCTGGTTATACCTGGAGTATCTGTTGAGGAAAGACATCATCTGGGAGCCGTTGACGATTTGCAACACCTTGTCCAATGAAGGGACTAGATAATTATCTTTCTCCAAAGCTCAGTTCAAATTACGAAAATTCACGCATAATCTGATCTCCCCATTCTTTTTTTTGACCGATACCAAGTTGGCCACCCATGTGAAATGCCTAATCAAGAAAATAATCCTTGCCGAGAGCAACTTCTACACTTCCTTGTAAATGACGGGTTCTAACAAGGCATTGATAGGACACTGCCGTTGATGGAATGGCCTCACCTCTATCTTGAGAGGGATGGTGTGCATAATGACAGAAGTGTCATATGTCTTTAAATATTCATAGCTCCATGCCACCACGTCATGGTATTTCTGCAATGCATCATTTATTCGTTCCTTTTCCTCTGGCGTGCATACCTTGCAAATAAAAACATTCTTGATTTCCTCAGCTGTCCCGAGGTTGTGAGCATCGCACTAGTTGCTTATGGCTTCTTTCTTTGTTTGCTAGTTCTAGTCTTTGATCTAGTCTAAGTCAAATACACATTCCAGCTGAACCATGCCTCTGGGGATTGTATTGGTCCTGAGGTTAATAACCCCTTCTATGTCTAGTTTGGCTTCCTACAGATTAGCTTCATCAATTATTTGAGCTGTGAAGACATCAAAATTTGTGATGAATTCGAGAATATGTTTGTCATCATTGAAGATCTATAAGTGGGTAACATTATCTGGGACTGATGGTGTGGATGTCAGATCAATCGTGAATTTCTTGAGCCCAGATAAAAAGAGGGGTTGTAAGGTACTAGCTGCTTGAGCCAAAGTGTCAGCTGTTCGATTTTGAGCACAACGGATCAATTGTATATTGAGTGCATCTAAGCCCTCCAGGAGATCCCAAACCCTGTGCCTATAATTGGCAAGCCTTCTATCATGACAAGAATATAGCTTCCTGACCTATTTGACCACTACTTCAGAATTCCCAAAAACTTGTAGCACTTTCACATTTTTCTTCAAGGCCATGAGAAGGCCATGGATCAGGACCTCATATTCTGCTACGTTATTGGTGCAATAAAATTGCAATCTATGGGTAGCAAGAAAGGTCTTACCCGTTGGACTGATAAGTTCAAACCCAGCTCCAGCTCCCTGCTTGGACTTGGATCCATCAAATCAGAGTGTCCAGCACGTGGAAGATTCTTTATCTTTGGGTCCGATTAAGTTCATGTTCCCTTTTAGCTGGGTGACTGGCTCTATGATCTTAGGAGAATTTTTTGGGTCAATGTAGTGACTAGCAGGTGGTTCATTTGGTGCCTCCTTTGGGTTTTCAATCCAAGGAGTAGCTAATCCTTTAACATGTTCAACTGCCATTTGACATAAGCAACAATCAAACTCAGAGTGGGCAGGATTATGAACTCTGCACCAGTTTTGTAATAAGAGATCTTGAAAATTCATCTGGGCGCCCAAGCTGAGTTGGTCGCTAACACACTTTTCCAGGAATCCCTAGAAATCACTAAGTGATCCCCAGTCGTTGTCTTCATCAGGCCTGTCACCTAGTTCCACCAGCCCATTTGTACTTAGAGATATTTGAGTGGAATCTATTGGAGGACTGTATAGTACTAGGAGTACTTCGTCGGCACATTCCTCCTAGAGCTCGACCTTGTTTTGGTAGGAAAAAGGATGGTAATTCTCTAGGTCAGTCTCGACAAACAACACCTCATTAATATTATTGTACTCCGTGATCATGTATTTCATACGGGGTTCACGGTCAATACGGATTTGATTTGGCAATCCCTTCCATGGTAGCCACATGTGAGAAAGGTCTGTGGCAGTATATCCATTCAGTGCCTTGGTGAACTCCCTTCCCAAGATGATTTCATATGCATCGGGAATGTTTGCCACTTGAATATCAATGACTTGTTGTATCCTTGGGTCTATGGCAATTTGCATCGGGTTCTGATTTATTTCTCCTACAATGATAATCTCTATTTTTTCCAGCTAGGTCACCTTCCTTCTTGAAGGCGTGGGGGCGATGCCAAGAGCCTTGCATACTACCAAGGGCATGACATTGGCAAACGCTCCTGAGTCGAGCAAGCAATTATGCAGGTTCTTCCCAAAGATCCTAATGGTGGTCAGGAAAGGGGGAGTTTCCAATCTCCCTTGGAAGATGCCCGTAGGCATATCCACGTGAGCTACTTGACCCTTGCTCTTATCGTTGTCTTTATCCCTGTTCTACCTAAACGGTATGTCCTTGGAAAACTGCCTATTACTCTGCTCGGGTTCCTTTTCAATTTGTTTACTCGCAGATTGATTTACAGGGATATCCTTCCTTTTCTCGGTATTATTCTGTATCTCTAGTTCTTGTCTAGGCTCTTCAAAGGTAACCCTCTTAGCTAGCATTTCTTGCGTTGTACTGGAAGATGGAGTTCCATTAAGGATCCTAAAGAAGGCATGCCTTATAGCAAGGACTTTGAGTAATTCAAAGGCTAACAAATTGACTTTTACCCTTTTGAACTCTTCCACCACGTACTCACTCATTTGCTCAATTTTCGAACTAAAAGCTTGGCCCATGGCAGAACTAGGAGGTTGGACTTTCGTTTGACTAGACAAATTTTGGGATTGGCCTTAAGGCTGATTCTAAGACTAGTTTTGAGACCCATTCTTGTTGAGGTATTGGGTAGGTATATGGGGAAGCCCAGGGTTGTTGCTGGCATTAGGATCAGGCAGAGTGGCGAAATTGTTTGGTGGGGTAGAAGTTGTAAAGGGTCCACCCGCCTGTCTATTCCTAAGGAAGTAGGGAGTCAACCTTTGATGGAACATGTGGACCTCATTTACAAATGGCTCATCTTCATCTACTGGACCATTATCTACTGAATCAAAAAGCTAAGCCAAAGTTTTCTCGTTACTTACCTCTTGCACTTCTCCATCCTCAATAGGAGCAGGCTTGACTTCGGGCTCGTTGTGGTCACCTCATGGAAACGACGCTTGATTAACCATGAGACAGGAGGAATCATATGGCTTAGATGGGATGATGTCCCTACAGCCAACATTGTCTACTGCATTCTGCACTTGTACCTGGAATATTTCAGTAGCTGTCTAGAATTCGGGGCAATCCAACTTGGAATGTCTTATGGTTTTATGAATCCTGCACTATCCGAACAAGGCTACCTCGGCAAGGTATACTCCACTAGTTGTTTTTTCTTACTTTCCGGTTGGTTGAAAGGCATAGGGACACCTCCGTTATTGGGCCTAGTGTTCCATGCATGATTCTGCCTCTAAGAAGGTCTCCTTTCTAAATTCTGATTAACATTTTTCCCCCTATCATAGTTCTGCTCGGAGGAAGTGCTTGCTTCTCAATTATCCCTACTGTCCCTATGGTCTCGATTGTCTCGGTTAAGATTGGCTTGAAAATTACGCTAGGAGGCCTCTAACTGATTATTTTGATTTTTTAGGTGCATCATTTCTATGGAAATTTTCTTTATCATCTCAGTCAGTTACTCTAACTTGTCTTTCTTGGTCCCTTTCCCAGGCGACGGTGCCAGATTTTGGAGAAAAGTGGGTAGGGCTGTCAACTGATTTTGATAAGTTGGAGGAAATTCTGGTCCCAATAAGTACAATGGCACCTGGGGCTGCTGGGAATATGCCTGTTGTTGTGGAGTAGCCTAAGAATAGTTATACTGTGGTTGAGGCTGCGAATAGGAAGGCGCGGGAGGCACATAATTCAGTGGCTGCCCCAGATGTGGAACAATGGGCAGCTGAGGCACTTGATTCATAAGAGGGGTTTGATGAGCGAATGCCTGATTCAGTCCTTGAATCTACATCAGGTGAGCTAGCGGCCCCAAAGAAAGCAGCAGGCTAGAGATATTCTGCCCCAAATCTACACTAGCAACAACCTCTATATAGGTGGTCACCAAGGTAGTGAGTGTTGGGTGCATCCTTTTCACTAAAGCCGACGTGACATTATCCAATGTCGCATAGTAGACCGGGAAAGCTGCAACATCATTATGAAGGTACGGGTCCTAAAGCCTTGTATAGGCCTGATGAAAACGATCATTGAAGGACCCAATAGGTTCATTGACTTCCCTTCTAACAGACATAAACTAGTGGTAAAGTTCTAAATGGCTGATGGGAATCTTATATTTTTGCAGGAAGACATTCTTCATCAGATTCCATGAGGTAATGGATCCCCTCGGCAGACTGATATACCAATAGAATGCTTCTTCTCCCAATGAATGTGGAAAAAGGCGGCATGCGACATCCTTGTGGTCGACTTGCATTTCGATAATTGTTGTCTTGAATATTTTGATATGCTCCTCAGCTATTCTCTGTAGGTCGCGATGATGGAACTTTGAACAAAAGCCCTCCAGATTCTTGGGCATATCATGATAGGTGGCGAAATGTATCGGCGAAGGGTTATGTGCTAACCAAGCAATGGAGGGTGGCGAAGGTGGTATCTGCTATTGGGAAATAGCAAGTTGAGGTTGTATCTGCAATAAAACAACAATCTGGGGCTACACTTGAGCTGTCGGAGATAAGAGGTGCAAATGCAGTTTGAGATGGTTGGGTGGAAGACGAAGGCTAGCCGAATGAAGGTGAGGGTGGAATGGAAGTGGGTGGAATGGAGGAAGAGGGAGTGCTACTTCCCTTAACTCGTTTTACCCTTGTAGCAGGCTGCAATTCTTCAAATTCTCCCTTGTTTGGTGTTGACCGTAGAACTCTTTGAAATATTTCTGGGGAGAATGATCTGATTCAATCCAGCTTCGCCTTTAACCTTTAGCCTTTGTATTCCAACTTCAGGCCCTCCTTCTAACGCCAGTTCTATTGATGTGTTTTTTATGCACTTCTCAACACAGGCAGTGCATAGGTACACTACCTCTCTTGAAAGACAATCTTCCACAATTGAATTTCATAACACTATCCCAAGGTCTCTAATGTCAGGTCTTGAAAGTGCTTGGAATATCTCAATTGATTTATGTGATTTGCTGGAATCACAAGGTGGTCTTACATAGGTAATACAAAGTGTGGGAAGTTGGATCTTGAAATGGAGTTTTTAAGATAGGGAAGTTATTGTGCATTTTACTGTAGGTTCAAACAGCATTTGTAAACTCCATGTTTATCATTGGATTTAACTTTACAATGTGCAATGAACCTTAGCATGGGTTACTCATTAAATAAATGAAAAAGAGCAGGGAATAAGGGAGGTTCCTGGATTTGCAACTAATTGTGAACAGTGATGATGGAGTTCCTGCAATGGACAACTTCTTGAAACAATAGTCCACTTAACCAGAAATCTCACAGTCTCATGGGATTTGTGCTATCTTCTAAGGACTACAAATGTTTCATCTATCATTAACCATATGCATGCATGAACAAAGATGAAAGTGTGTAGCAGCTTTGAGTTTAAGTCCAAATTAACTTTGCATGGCTATCTACCATCAGCAAACAGCAAAAAGTATGGAATAAAAAGTCATCAACACAACAGGAATTTTCATGATCATAGGACACCATTCCTAAAATCTACCAAAGCAAGGAAATAGTTAATTAGAACAACAATAAAACCTAAGTTAAACATCTAAAAATGGAGATTGAATCAAGCAACATGTGAGAAACTCAGAAAATACACCAAGTCAATATCTTTTCTT
This sequence comes from Sequoia sempervirens, assembly GCA_007258455.2. NCBI lineage: Eukaryota > Viridiplantae > Streptophyta > Pinopsida > Cupressales > Cupressaceae > Sequoia > Sequoia sempervirens. The sequence goes on from VDFB02000017.1 coordinate 499,100,417, forward strand.
TATAAATTTCTGTAGCATGCCTTTACAACAACTCAACTCCCTTTGCGAATGAGAGGAGAGCTCTATTTATAGTGCCCAAAAGATCTAATGAATGGCCAAGATCAATTCTTATTGTGTGGCTAAGATTCATTGCAAAATAGGGTTTCACCTACCCCTAATATATTACAATTTAAAATTGCATTTTGTCATTTTCCCTATTTTGTCCTCTATTGACGACATTGTAGCTCTTTTTTCTTTTAGCTGATTGCTATTTTACTATAGCTACTCCTCAAGGAGTTCTTCATTTTTTACGGTGCTATCCTCCTACCTCTTAGAAGCTGTGTATTCTATGAACTTGAGGATGATTGCTTGGAGCTTCTCTATTTCAACGATTTCATATCGTAGCACCTAGTAGCTCCATTCTTTCACGTTATCTTCCAAATTTTTCCAATCCTCATCGTACTTGCACTTTGGTCTCTAAACAACTCTGATTGATCGAAGGAACAGGCAACAAAAGTCATGAATTCCACTGTGATTTCATCAGACATCGTGTCCATCTTTTTCTGGAAGTAGGGCTTTATCTTCTCCAAGTCCATTTGCACTGTGGGCATGTTGTACTCTATCATAAGCTTGAGATAACGAGCACACTCTGCCCTGATTTCCTTGATCCATTCAATGTCCAGATCCACCTTGCTCATGATTTGTTCTAGTCTTTCCCTCTGGTTGTTAAAGTCCCCTCACCATACATCGATCAGCTAGTGAGTGTCTTTCTCAAATGCAAGCTCCTTTTCCCACGTGGCTTCTAGCAACTGAAGGATAGCCTCGATCCTCAAAAAGGTGGAGTCGTAGGTTGCAGGGAAGTCAGTTCAAAGTTTTCTCATGCCCTCCAAAGATTGCAACAAATCTAAGAACTTGTTGGCTATTCACACAGCCCAGTTAATTCCCATGTTTCCAACATATAAGACTTGTCAGAACTAGTCCTCTATGGTCTTTTCCAAGTTCTTCCTTCTTTCCATCTTGTCAATCTACTCTTTGGATAGCAGCTGGGGTGCGGCTGTGGATGTGGTAGGTAGGTCATCCACTGAAGACCATTGTTGTATGTAATCCATTAGGGTTGCGACCTATGCCTTGAGCTCATCCTTCAAGATCTTATCTTGTTTTATCAAATGCACCACCGTAGCCACTACTCCTCAAGGTGCCCGACTTTCTGCTCTTTGGTGGTGGTCCCCAAGTTGATGGTGGAGATGTTGTAACTCACCCTAGCTTGGCCAATCATAGGTGTTGCTATTTGCACTGCTCGAGACCTGGAAGCATCCATTGTCACCCTGGATCAGACTTTGGGCTTCTTCTCCTTCTTTGTCGTGATTTGAGTTCGAGCCAAGATGGCCTCTAACCTCACCCTTGGGTCCTTTAGTACAAGGGTTTTTCTTTCGAGCTACCTCTCTAACCATTCAGGCACAATAGATTTTCCCTTGGATGAATCATGCCCACTTTCACTCCTCTCGGTCAAGGCCAAGGTTTCCACTCCCTTTTCTTCTGGGGACTTTTCTTTTTCCTTGACAACATCTCCCTTTTCCTCGTCAGAATCTTGGATGAACACGAGGCATTTGATAGGAAGCACGATGGATAATTGATGTATGGGACTTTCTTTTTCTGTCATCTCCTCTTCCTTCTTTTCCTCAGCATGTTCAATCTTGTGAACATGTTCTATGAATTGCCTGACTTTGAGGCTCTCGACCGTTTGGGTCCCACCCTCAGTTTTGTCTTCTTGTTACCATTCTTCTTCTTCAAGGGGCAGCCTTTCTTCCTCTGATTTGGTTTCCTTTGGTTGCCAGGCTAGTTCTTCAATATCATCATCAAAGGCCTCCATAATTACCCTGCCACTAGTGATGCCTTCCTCGTCTCTCCTATCTGAGGAACTAGTTCCCTCCTCTTCATAGGCTACCCTGTCAATTACCCAGTGCTCATATTCTGGGTGCTCATGGTATTCATCAGCCTCCTCCTCATAGGCTCCTGAGGCTTCTTGTTCTCGTTCCTCCCACTCCTTAGAGATTAGCATGGTGGCCTCCATAGCCAGTGGCCCTATCAGCAATTGTGAAGGCTGAGCAGTAGTAAGGGCTTGTGCAAGGGCTGCTTGAAGAGTGGGATCCATTAGGATCTGGGATAGCTCAGGGGGAAGATTCTGCATATGTCTCAATAGAGATTCAAGCATGGTGGAAATGGGAATAGGTGATGTCACCGTTGCTAGAGGGAGTGATGTGGTTGGTGACATGGCAATGGAGGAAGGGGGCGTAGTAATGGCAGAAGAGGAGTCGACAATAATTATGGAATCGGCCAGAGGCGAAGGGGCAAGATGGACAGAAATGTCCACTGCTGGTGGGGATGTGGCAATCATAGCTAGAGAGGTAGGTGGCGCAGTGGCAGGGGTAGGGAGAGCCAAGAGAGCTTCTAATTGATCCATACCCCTCACCTTCTCCTCCTGGGTTGAGGGTTGTTCTGTGGCACTCCTCGCTTGTTTGAGCCTTTTGGAGGGTGAGCCTTCCATTTCTTTCCTTGCATAGACCTTGGGGTCTGGAGACTGTTCCTTTTTTGTCCCCTTTCTCTTCTTGAATCTGGTGACCGGAGGAGACCTGGAGGTCCCACCGGTAGAAGTGGTGGTAGCTGCATCCTCTGTGGTACTTGGCTCACTTTTGAGCCCTTCATAAGTCAGAATTACTCCTTGCCGCTTTAATTGAGCTACTTTCCCATCGACCCACTCCTTAGTATGAGCCAAGATTGGCTTGGTTATAGTGTCGAGGTCATCGACCTCCTACTCATCCCAGTCAATTGATGGTATCGGTAAATTGGCGACCGCAGGGTACCTAGGGTGCATTATGGTGCTCTCATCTTCCTCGACTTGGTCCGGTATGGGGAAAGGCTACACCTTCCTTACAAACTACATAGTCATTCCCATATAGTGCCTCGCATGTACCTCTTTGTCATCCTGGCAATCTCCCCAGAAGTCTTCAATGTGGTGGAGATGAGCGAATCCTGACCCCAATGCCCTCCTGATGTGGCCATGCGGGTCTATCCGTGGGCGAGCAGTGTGTAGGTAGAAATGGTAATCTTTCAGCTCTTTCTCAGAGTTACCAACACACTGAGAAGTTTGTTGTTTATACTTGCCCTGGCCCAACACCATGGGATAAGAAATCCTTGCTATGTGTTTGCTACTGAAGATTGACTGTATATGTTGGAGTTTCCGAGAAAGCTCCAAAAGGATGATTCGGTCGTTGGGGTATCGAGGCAACCTGTTTGATCTCTCAGTGAAGCCCTAGGCATGGATATATGTAAACTCCAAGTACTGATGAAGAGGAAGACATACTACTTCAAAAGTGCCCTGGCACTATGGGATACCCTCCTCTCGAAGTCTCCAACAATCATTCTTATAATATAGCCAATGAAGGCATCATTTAATCTGCAATATTTCCTTTTGAAGTTTCGGTACTAGAGCTACGGGTACCTATCATAGGCTTTGAGTCTTCGCCCCTACTCCTGATCAGGTGCCATAAACAACCCGTTGTACTGTCTCTGATCCACCAAGGAATATGCAAGATAGGAAGTCATATAAAATTTGGAGCTCTTCTTCATGTTGACGAATTGCTCATGGAAGCAGTTCCTTATTATACCTCCCCAATAGAATGAAGTCTTTATGGTGACATCCTCATTCCCCCGAAGAATTTGTTCAACGAAGTACATCATCCATTCCTGAAAGTAGGTGGCCGCAAGAAGACCCATAACCATGCTCAACATGGTGACCAAGTCATGGTAATCTTCATGGAATTCATTGCGGAAGAGTTCTTGAGGAACCTTCATAGTCCTGGCCCACTTTTCTTTGATCCAATGCTGATTTATTACCCTTTTACAACCTGCTAGATTATCATCCCATGCTGCTTGGCATTCTTCTATGTTGGGTGCTTCCATTTCTTGAAATGTGGGAATGTGGAAGGTCTTTGTGATTCCTTTAGGTGACATGTCGGCGAGAATTTTGGCCTCTTTATCAATGATTGTCCTTGTGTTGACTTGATATGCCTCCCGACAAGCCATGACCAACTCAGGGGCCATGAGGGATGGAGGGAATCCAGTAGCCTTTGCTATTTCGCTTTGTCTAATCATCCTTGCATTTTTGGCCGTTGGATTAACCTTCACCCTTTGCATGAATTCGTCAATATTGACGTGGCCTATGTTGGTATTAGTGATCTCCTTCCAATCTGTGGTGACTTTTGCGTGTAGAGGTTCACCCTAGAATTGGTATTTCATCTGATCCTTGTCCTCCTTCCCTCGAGGAATCTTGCTTGACCTTTTCCCTTTGTCCTTCTCGACAAGTGTTGCTAAAGGTCCTACACCCGATTCCATATATCCTGCAAGCAAAGGCATAGTCAGCATAATAGATCAAAAAAACATTCATGTTAGCTGAAATCCTAAAGATAACATCCATTTTAAACAGTCCATCTACTAAGCACAACATGATATTTTATCTACTGATGTCATTGATCTTTTGATTAATGGCATTTGAATAGTTTGGGCCCGGAGGGCCGGACTTCCTCGGCAGGAATGTTGTTTGGAAGGGAAAATAGGGTGAAGGGCTCCCAGAGATTCTCTTCGGTCAAATTTTAGTACTTTGAGAGGTTTGTAATGAAGAGGACCGAAATTAAGCACGTGGGTCGAAGTTAGATTTTAGATTTGGGCTCATTTGGATCGGTTTCGGCGAATCCGGAAGTCCTGGGCCAGAGAGCTATCTGGGGATGGTTGTTTGGAATAGTAGATTGAAAACAAAATTCTAGAGACAGAACTCTGGGGTCTGGGATCCAGTAGGCTATAGGGAGATTAACAGTTTGTAACTTCACTTTTCAGTGTTCGGGTTTGTGGTACCGGGAAGGCGTACATCTTTTGTTGTGAGGGACACAAATGTCAGACGGAAGTCCAGAGGGGGCAGTCCGGCAGTTAGGGCCCGGCGAGGTAAGGCTCCGATGAGATCCACAAGTCTTGCTGACAGCCGGGAGCAAGACCAGACCCGGCGCGGGCGTCCACCATTCAATTTCATTTTTAGTTCGGCGATGATTGGGAAGGCAGAGCCCGAAGCTCAGAACAGTGGGCAATAATTTTATTTGGATCGGCAGGCGAGGGACGGAGTCTCGTACAGTGGAGCCCTGCCTAGATGAGGGCATTCAGCAGTTTTACATACCGGGTCCAGAAGGGCAGGGGAGCATGGTGCATTCACCGTTCCTGAGGGAAAACGTCAGACAGAAGTTTGAAGCATCAGGTTAGGGCAGAGATGAAGCCAATCGCCGTTCGACTTTGTATGTTAGTCCCACAGTGGACAGAAGGGTGGAGCCCAGAGCTCGGAGGGATGGGTGAGGATTTCCCCTCAGGACCGTGGATGAGGACAGGACTCCCGAGCAGCGGAGCCTGGCGAGAAGGAGGGCATTTCTTGTTCAAGTGACATCCCCATGGTGAATGGAGGTCTGGAGCTCAGAGGTCAGAAGGACGTTGGGTAATTTCCAGGATAAAGGTGGTGTCATTGTGAGGTCCTAGCAATGGACGAACATCTCCCTGACAGCAAATGAAGGACGAAATCCTGGGAACAAATGTCCAGAGTCTTAGGCCCTAGAGACCCCAAGGGCGCTTGTCCAATTTCAAATGCCCGCAGCGAGGAGAAGGGTGGGCCCCAGAGCTTGGAGGGGCGAGGAGAGTTTGCTGTTTCGACATGGCGGCATCTAGGGTGACTTCCAAATGAGGAAGTCCAACAGCCCAGGCCTGAAAGGGGAAATTTTTGTCGGAAGGAATGTTCATCATTTTTGTATGGACAACCAAGACAGGTCTCAGGGCTGAAGGGGATGATCTCCCTGTGCGAAGAACAGTCGCGGCGAGGTGGAGCTCTAGATCGGTCATGAGGGCACCCTCGAATGTTTTCTTAGGTTTTCAAAACATGGGTTTTGTGCGCGGTGCCGCATTTTATCATTTGCATGCCTTCTTGATGATTTTTATTCATTTAAATCCTTAGAAATCATGAAAACAATGCACAAGAGGGCGGACAGAGGAATTACCTCAAACACTCGATGCCGGGAGATGTGGGATCCACTTACGATCGATGAAGTGACGGTGAGAGTAATGAGCGTGAAGGTGTCGAAGACGGTGGGCTCCTCTAGCAAGTTCTCTGATCGCTCTGCAACTCTGTTAATTCATAATGATGGGCTCGAGCAGGTCTTTTATACCCCTAATCACCATTAATGACCCTATTAAATGTAGGTATGGTGAGAGAAAGGTTGGTGAATTCAAAAATCAGCAACGACGGCAGGAGACCTAGGGTCCGATGGTCGAAGGGGCGCAAGATGGCCGTCGCTTGAAGATTTTGACTTAGTTGGGTTGGCGGCGGCAGAGAGAGAGTTGGGGCCTGGAGGGTAGAGTTCCACCAAAAACCCACCATTAGAGACGGCGGAACCATCACAAAATTCCGAACTCAGAATTCTGGAAGATCGAGCCTGAAACACTAGATGGAAGAGGATTTCTTGCAAACTCCTTAGACGGTAAACATGGTGGCGGGACCTGGAAGGCGGGATGCCGCCATAGGCTCGCCGTGAGGAATGGCAAGACACTCCCAGAACCCCAGGAGTGGAACTCCAGGGTCTGAGGGCTGGAAGGTTAAACAACCGTCGATATTTAAAATGGATCACAGACAGAGAAATGGAGTTCAGACCCCGGGGTCCAAGAGGACACGAACCGAGCACCGTTGGAAACAGCAGGTGTAATGGGGAAACCCAGCAAAGGAAGCCCAAACGCCTGGGCCTGGAAGGGCCTAGGGCCGTTAGCATGGTGAAACTGCCAGAGCGACTCCGCGAGGCATCAGAACATGACAAAATTAAAAGGGGAAGGTACAGTCAACTTATGGTAGGACTTTAAAGCAACATTGACCATCTAGGACACCAAAAGGGGGAGCATGCAAAACGAGGTGGTGACAAAAACAATCCGACAAGGTGAAAGAAAAGAGGGTCCCTATTCCAAACAATGCAGGTGTTCTAAGGGGACACATAAAGAAGAAAAAACAAGCACATGCAAGGGCTTTTGACCAAATGCTTAGAAAGCACTAGGACAAATTGAGTTTTTTAGGCAAAGGAAAGCTTTTTAAGTAAAGGCAAGGAAACAAGGGCATGGCAATAAGTCAAAGGAAATCTTTCAAGACTTGAAATAATCAAAAGCAAGCTTTCTAATCAAAGGTGAGCTTTTAAGTCAAATGCTCAAAAAAAAAGAAGTGAAGATCCTAGTCAAAGGCATGGATTCTCAACTGCAAAAGTGAGAAAACTGAGGAAAATGCTCAGAAATCATAAAACATCACTATTGATCAGGATATTTTTAACCCTATCTTCAAACGACCATATCTTGGTCATACAAAAGTATTTTTCAGTGATTTCTTTTTTAAAATGGGGTAGAATTTCATAATATTTGCAATGGTATAGGTGGTTTTCATATTTTCTACAATTAAAATTTCCATTGGGGTCGTGATCCTGACCTCAAATCTCAAAATTTTCAATCAACCTCTTAAGGGGGCAGCATAAAGTCTTATCATCATTCAACAAAACACTAGGGCATAGTGGGGCATAATTTTTTTTCATAAAACACTTGATCTTAAAAACAAAATCTTTGAAACAAAGAAACTAGTACTTTGTATCAAAGAGGGGGAAAATGTAGTCATGTAAAATTGACTTAACACTTATCACAAATTTAGAACATCTTGGAATGACCCCGAAATGACTCAAAATAACTCTGAATCAATTCGGAATGTCTCAGAACAACCCCGAAACAACTCGAAATAACTTTGAATCAATTTAGAATGTCTCAGAATGACCCCGAAATGACTGAGAACAACTCTGAATCAATTCGGAACATCTTAGAATGGCTTGAAATGACTCAGAACAACTCTAAATCAATTCAGAATGTCTTGAAATGACCCCGAAATGACTAAAAACAACTTTGAATCAATTCAAAATGTCTTAGAATGACCCTGAAATGACTCAAAACAACTTTGAATCAATTTGGAATGTCTTGGAATGAACCCACAATGACTTAGAACAACTCTAAATCAACTCAAAATGTCTCAGAACGACCCTAAAATGACTCGAAACAACTCTAAATCAACTCAGAACATCTGAGAATGACGTCAAAACTACTCAAAACAACTCTAAATCAACTCGGAACATCTGAGAATGATGTCAAAACTACTGAAAAAAACTCTAAATCAACTCGGAACGTCTCAAAAATGACCCCAAAATGACTAAAAAAACTCTGAATCAACTCAGAACATCCCAGAATGACCTCGAAATGACTTGGAACAACTTTGAATCAATTCAAAACATCTTGGAACAACCCTGAAATGACTCAAAACAACTCTGAATCAACTTGGAACGTCTCAAAATGACCCCAAAATGACTCAAAATACCTTTGAATTAACTTGAAACATATCAAAACATCTTGAATCATCTCAAAATCATCCTATGACATCTCACAATGCATCAAATGGCATTCAAAACCCTATTCCTCTATTAATCAAATCATACAATGTTATTTGATTAATTTACATTTCATCGTTTCAACTAATTAAATAAATTACCTTTATTTAATCAAGTCCTAATCTTATCTTATTTCATCCTGATTAGTCAAACAACATCGATTATTTGATTATGTCACTAATTCACCTTATTCCTCAAAATTGATTAAATTATTAAATAATAATAATTTAATTATCACATTTCCCTCCAAAATTTGAAGAATTAAATCAAATCAAATCAAACTATTCAAATTAGAAAAAATTAAAAATTGAAATCAAATTGGAATGAATTAATGAATTTAATAAATAAATAAATACTCCTCACACACTTTTTGATTGAGGAAATCATGGATTGCTAACTAAACAATCTATTTTGCTAACAAAGCAATCTATCTTTCTAACAAAGCAATCAATTCTGCTAACTCAACCCTAACTGATCAATCACAAAATCCCAACTAGCCAATCTATTCTTCAATCACCCTAATTGTGTAATCAACTTTGCACAATTTCCTCATGTCTAAATCCTTTCAACTTCATCTTTTGACCATTGATCTAGATTTCCTCCAACACAATCTTGACCATCGATTCAAAATTTATTTTTCTATATAACAAGCCTTTCTCTTCACAAATTAGGGATGATAATCTCAACTTACCTTTTGCAATGAAGTGCTGTCAAGATCACCATTGAGAGATCTTCATCATTTCTTCAAGAACAAGCATTGATCATCAAGCTTTTGCGTACAAGCAATGGAGGCTTTGCAATGATATTAACAACCCAACATCGTGCAAATACACTCCAACATGGGATGGTAATATCTTCTTTTTATTTGAATTCAGTTTGTTAATCTTAGGATATCATTTCATTCAAATAGCTTAGAATTGTTCATTTCATGAGTCATGGAATAGGATAGATTAGGTGTTATGAATTAGATTAGTTTCTTATTTCAGTATTGCACTTTAATCTTGATTTTGTATTTATTGTTTTCATGATGGATTCATTCCCCCTCACACAAAAAGAATTTATTTATGGGATTTGGGAGTGGCTTAGTGGTGTATGGAATACAGGAGATGCAAGTTTGAAGAGGTAGTCATATGAAATGGCATAATAGGTGGAATACATTTTTATTTCCCAAGGATGGAAATTAGGCCAACGTATTGGAGAGATGAAGAGTTTGATGGAATATAGAGCAATGAAGTTTCTTGGAAAAAATAATGTAAAATTTCATGAAATTGAAATAAAACTATTTCATTCGATTTTCAAATCTAAGCAATTGGTGGTGTTTTTTATTTTTTAAAATAAATTTTATATTGAAACATGTAATTGTCAATTATGGAATTAATTGTTTACCGAGTCATTCATAATCCAAGTTTTGTGGAATTGAGATGAGAGTTGTTTTTTTGTCTCTTCATTAAATGGTATCAAATCTAGAGGTTTTGAGTGTGTGAATAGAGCACCAACTTGAGGCAGCTCACACTAAGACCTATGAGTGGTGAAGGAGTAAGTAGAGGTTTTGGGGGCATAAGCAGATCACCGAACATGACGTAGCTTGTGACAGAACCTATGGATTAAGAAAGCGTGAGTGAGAAGCTCAAAAATATCATTACAGGTGTGCAAAGTCATGAGCGGTTGAGAGCGAGAAGCACAAAGAAATGTGTTGTGACAAATTACAATAGACAAAGTGGAATCTTTGTGAGAATTGAGGTATGATTGTAGAATGGAGGTTGCAAGGGTAAATTGCAATAAAGAAATGCAAGTGGAAGGCATGGAGAGAAGATGAAGTGTTTGGTGGAGGAGGTCGGATTATTTGGAAAAGGAGGTTAGGCTTTCAGTGATAGAGTTCATTGGAGATTGTTCACAATCTTGAAGGGAAATTCTATCACTTAACTCCACCTTTGTGAGCCCATGCTCACAAATTTCTTACCTGGCATGTCTGACGTAGGAGCATCTAGGTCCATAGGCGATCAACATCAATAAAAAAAATTAGTTTGATTTTTCTTTCACTTTGGTAAGGTTTCAATTTCATGCTACATTTTTAGAGCTTATGGTTGGATTTTAGTGTTAAATTTGAATTGGTGTTCGATTTTAGCTAACATTGTTGTCATTTAATCAAAAAAATGTCATATGGCAATGTTATAATCCAAGTTCAAATTTTTACCATCATGAATTTGTGTTAGTTCTAGAAGATCAATTGTTATGATAGGTGAATTTTTATCCTCCATCTCTTGGCATTCTTGATCAATTGACTCCAATAAAATAATTTATTATTTTGATGGATAGGAAATAGATAGATATGAGGAATTAATGAAATTCAAAAATAAAAATAAATGGAAGTCTTAATTAATATTTTCTTTATTCAAAAGTAATGATGAGATAAATACACAACCATGGCATATGAAAATTCCTAAGAATTAAAATGGAAAGGGACACCTTATGTAACGAATTTGAAGGTAAGATAGACTAGGGGGAGAAGAGGTCATGGTGGTGGAAGGAGGAGGGTATGAGGGATACAGTAGAAGGAAAGTAGATCTCTCGTAGCCAAAGGGAGCAACATATAAGCAAGTGCTTCATCCATATTAGAGTATAACACAAAAGGTTAAATGGAAAAAAAATCACAAAGATATAACAAAAAGCCATAAGAAGAGTGTGCAAGGGAGGTGAAGGACAAACTATGCCATATCAAATGGTGAAATACAAATAAAAATACAAATGTTTATGCAATGTGAAGTCTCCATATGTAAGAAAAGGGAAAATCAACTAAAGAAGCTGATTAGAGGCATTGACATAGAACCTAGAAACCTGTGTTGAGAGTCCAAGTCAGCTATGAGGAGTTGCTAATATTTAAATGAAACTAGATAATTCAAATCTAAAAATTACGATGTGATGAGAAGATGGGGTTGAGTCCACCATTGGAAAAACCACACATGATAAGTGGTGGCCTAACACCTATCCATTATTAGGAAGTATTGCATAAGAATTGAGAGAGGAATTGGGAAGATTTTGTGATACTAAGGGAGTCTTGAACATGCGTATGACATTCAAATTACAGCAATAAATAAAAGGAATTGATGTGTGGGATTTGGGAGTCGCTAAGTGGTGTATGGAATAGAGGAGCTGCAAGTTTGAAAAGGGAGTCATAGGAAATGGCATAACAATTGGAATGTGTTTTGATTTCCTAGAGGATGGAAATCAAGCCGGTGTATTAGAGAGATGAAGAGTTGGATGGAACAAGGGGCAGTGAAGTTTCCTAGAAAAAATGAATGTAATATTTCATGAAATTAAAATAAAGCTATTTAATTTGATTTTCAAACCTAAGAAATTGGTGTTTTTTTTAAAAAAATTTGATTTTAAATTGACAATTTAATTTTCAATTATGGAATTAATCATTTGTTCAGTCATTCATAATTTGAGTTTTTTGGAATTGAGATGAGAGTTGTTTTGTCAACTCTTCATCAAAAAAAGGATGGGATGGAGGAACATACCCCAATGAACCAATGGGGTTCACAACATCCTAGAGGAGGAAGCACTTAAACTAGTAAGTTAAAATCAATAAGTAGCTCAATATAATTAATATTTGTCATCTAAACATTATATATAGGATGTAACATTTAAAATTTTATTATTTATTATACTTGAATGTGACTTTAAAGTTTGTTCATTAGGTAAATTAGTATTCATGATAAGTTATCTATAAACTAAGAAGTTGAGATATTCTAGATGATGATACAACATCAATCTCATGGTGGCCCAAAAGGGGCTAGATTGTGATCTTTGTCCTCATAAATAGGAAGTTGAGATTATAAATTTGTTGAATTCATTTCTAGCCTGTGCACCTATACTTCATCTCCCACATGAATGGTAATGTGATGGTCATATATCATCTCTATATTATAAAATATAGTAGGATAAGATGTAGGTAATATAGGGTTGTTGTAGTAGGTATATCAAAATAACAATTTGATAATTCAAGAGTGGTTCAAATAGGAATTGTGCTAGTGTTCTATGAAGAACGCATCTTATATGGAAAATCTCATATAAATAATAATATCATAATATAGGGATAGGGTTGTGAAGATCTTAAATATGAGAGAAACGAATGTCACAACATAAAATTTCATAAAGCAAAAACATGTTGGATTCAACAAAATGTAAACCTAGAATTTGAGATGTTTTAGGAATGTTCTTTTTGTTTGTGTGTAATTAATTTTACTCTAGGATATAACTAGTTTTGAGAAAAAGCAGTTTATTTGTGGCTATTTTTAAATAGAAAGAATAAATATAGAATAGTTATATAAGTGTTTTATCTTATGAAATAAGTTATCTTGTAAACTAAAACCACAAGCTGGGTTAGATATTTATCAATTTTATAACACTTTAAATTTGTAGACACCTAAATTGTCTTGACTAGAAAACAACACTAACTTCCATCCTTCTTCCACAAATGATTAAATAATACATTATTATTATCGTTTCTCATATTTGTCTATTAATTAAGTGATTTAACATTATTTAATTAATTCATCCTCAAATCATCATTTACATCAAAAACCCTAATTTCCTCTATTAATTGAATAATATTACATTATTTAATTAAATAAATTTAATTTATTTAATAAATTCATAATATAACTTTATTCCTCCTAATTAATTAGTTAACATCAATTATTTAATTATGTCGCTAATTAAATCTATTCCCCTAAGTTAATTAAATTATTAAAACTTGATGATTTAATTAGATCACTTTCCGCAAAACTTGAATAATTAAATAAATTATTCAAAACATCATCAAAAAGGTCAAACAAACAAATAAAACTTTTTTTGCAAAATTCAAACTTGATTTGCACGTTCAACTCAAAAAGATTAATTAATTAAATCAAATAATTAATTACCCTCACCCAGTTTTATGATTGAGCAAATTACAATCCCCAAATTTCTCAATCTAATGGGCTGACTAATCCATCTATTCCTAACATATCAATCTATTCTTCAATCCCACTGAAGGCTCAAATTGATTTCATCAATTTCACATATTGCTCCATCTATTTGTTCAATCCCACATATTATTCAATTTAATTCCTCAATTCCATTGAACACTCAAATTGATTTCTTCAATCACACTGACTACATAATCAAATGCATTGATTATTCCCATCTAAATCCTCTCAATGGTTTTGAACCATTGATCAGGATATTCTACTACACGATCTTGAGCATTCATTTTGAAACACAAAAACTATATAACCTCATTTCTTCTCAAAAATAATCGAAGAATCAAAATATTTTACACAACGAAGTAATGCCGATGTCTTAATTGATATTTTGACAAAGGTTTACACATATCTTTCATCAATAAACACACAATCTTCAAGCTTTTGCATGCATAATGGAGGCTTGGCTTTGATACGAACCAACCAACATCTTCGTGAACATACTTCGACATGGAATGGTAACACTACATTTCTTTGAGTTCATTGTTATTGTTTTCTTTCAACTATGTTCTTGAATTCATTTATTTTTTAGTTTCATTTCATGAGTAATGGGGCATGAATCATTAGCATTTTGTTTGTTTAGATTAGTTTTTTCTCATTCAATTTGATTGCATAACATCTTCTTGATTTCCCCATTACACATTTTGGTGCACTCGGTGGGACCATGGTCCTTAAAACTAATCATTTTATGAGAAAATTTTGAAGTTCCAGGTTTTGGAAGCATACTGGAAAAAAATTCACATAGAAGCTATAGGAATTTTCTACAGTTGATTTCACATTCTAGTTGTAGCTGACTATTTTTTGGCCGCTTTTGACATTTTTTGCACTTTAGCAAAAATAAAAAAGGAACACTTGAGTTTTTTGGCCACGTTTTCTTAAAGCACAGAGGTTGCACTTAACTTTTTTGGTCACACTTGCTTCTGACAGGGCTGCTTTTGCTTGAAATTTTCACTTTTTCTCTATCAGTTTTCATTTAAAAATCTGCAAGTTAGTTTTTGATTTCTAAGATTAATGTTCACTTGCTTTGGATTTTTTAATGGTGATAACATCATTTGTGCAAACCTTGTAGAATATGGAACATGATACATAAAGAAAACAATTAACACATTTATTGGAGAGAAGGCGAACTGTTGAAGCCTTTAATTTTTCTCAAAGCTTTCATAGTCAAGAAACTTCAATTTGGTTCTATAAAAAAGAACTCCACAAAAGAACATTTCATTTGGTGAATCTAAAATGTTTTTTTCTCAAAGCTTTTGTAGTTAGGAAACTTAAATTTGGTGCTATAAAAAGAAACCCACAAATGAACATTTCAATTGGTGCATCTAAAATGAATTTTTCTCAAAGCTTTCATAGTTAGGAAACTTCAATTTGGTGCTATAAAAATAACCCCACAAATGAACATTTCAATTGGTTCATCAAAAATTAATTTTTCTCAAAGCTTTCATAGTTAGGAAACTTCAATTTGGTGCTATAAAAAGAACCCCACAAATGGAAATTTCAATTGGAGCTCTAAGAATGAACTTTTCTAAAAGCTTTCATAGTTTAGGAGCACACTTCAATTTTGGTACTTATTGAAATGAATGACTGAATGCTTTTGTTTTGTTGATGAACACATGATTTTATTTTGTTGACCATTAAGAAAAGGTTTTAGAAAATACTTTTGTTGGTGCTTAAAATGAACAAATAAATTCTTGTCTTGCACATTGCTATGTCATTGTCTAAAATCCAAAATAATTTATTTTGGTACAAATAAAAAAGAAAAAGAAAATTCTATCTTATACACACTTTTATTTTTACTTTATTTTATTTTTATTTTTTATTATTTTTTCATTTTTTTGAACTTAAAAAAAAAAATATGATGAAGTGTATACCATGTATTTTGTGTTTGGAAAACTAGGTGTCTATCCTCTCCCCTCACACCTTTTGGTGATCTTGAGTGATGAAAATCATCTTGAGTTTCGTACATGTGTTTACATTTCAAAGCATACCTTTAGAGGGTTTTCCTCCCAACTTGTGAGAGGGAATGACCTAAGCCATATTTTTGTGTTGGTCCGCTATATAAATAACTGTGGGTGTGAGGAAAGTTCATCACCCACCTAGTGCAAATGTTCTATATTGAAGAAAGTATCCCCTATTATTCGTGTGATATGTAAAAATCCACAAGGGATGGGAGACCTCTTAATTGAGTGAATCGTTGCAAGTATAAACACCAGTTTATCCCGAAACATGACTAAGAACCAATGTTTGTAGAAGCTACCCATTTTAGCCAAAACATTATTTGAAGTGGTGCATCAAAAATTTTATTATGAGAAGTTACTTACCATGTTCAACTTATGGTTTAGCTTAAAATACTTTCCATTTGGTGCGTGTAAAATCATCCCTTTGGGGCATGAGGTAAGCCCATCTAGGAGGAAGTGTCTATCCATAGGGTGTACATTATCTTCACAATTAAATTTCCAAATCTATCAGTTACTTTGAAACATCAAACATTGTGCTTGAATTAAAAATGAACACATCAAAACAAGCATTCACCATGGTTCTGAAACTTCAAATCCTTTTGACTTAGTGTGAATCCTTTGTAAAGATCCCTATATTTGGAATCCTTGAGGATATCTTAAAAAATATCCCTAAAGGTTTTTGGATATTTAGGCCCACATTTCAAGTCACATTAAAGACAAAGAAAACATTAAAAACTATAGCTCTAGCATATCAACTTTAGCAAAATTTGAGATTTTTGGAAAGAAACATGCTTAAGTTGTAGACATTTAGGGTCAAATAGTTTTTATTGTTGTGTTGTGTTATCACTTTCCAAATCTCAAATCAAGTCAAACAAAACCATCAAAACTATAATTTTAAGAAAATCTACTATATAAACTAGAAAATGAAACTGACAACAGGCCGCTTTTGCTTCTATTTTTGTTGTAGTTGACCAAAAACGGGCCATAGTTGACAAAAATAGCTCACTTTTGCTCTTTTTCTTATGATATATGTTGATAAAAACCTACCACTTTTGATAAATTTAGTACACTCGATATAAATATTATAGTAGTTGACATTTTTGTGTCACATTCGAGAAAATTTTCCCAACACTATTGACTACAAACCTGTTGCTTTTGACAAAAAAGTTTTCTTTTTCCTGTATAAAACACCAATTAAAAATCTAATATAGAGGCTACACTTGAAAATTTTTACCGCATCTTCCTTTTTGATTTGGATACAACTGACCAAAATCTAGTCGTAGTTGACATAATTTTTGGCTTTTACTATAGAATTGCTACTTTTTCCCTACTTTCTGGTGAAAAATAGAATCTGATCATAAAATGGTTACAAAGTCTTAATAGAATAAAAATAATTAGAGTCTCAAAATATGCAATAAATCACATCAGTCCATCATTTTGTTTTGCAAAATCAAAAACACCCCATACTACTTTTGGAAATCAAAATCAAGACAAACAACTTGGATCATTCTTTCACTCAAACTTGTAAGATATCAACATTTTCTTGAACCTCAAGGCTAGTTCAAGTAAATTTTTGGCAACATATCCTGTAGAAAAAGATGTGAAATATCAATCTAGGTCTTTCAACATTTTTAGTTCCAAGAATAGTGTCATTCCAATACATCACTCAAAATTTAGGATCTTGAGTTTCATGAAAAACTATATCAAAATACCAACATCCTCATCATTTCACCTTATGACCATTTGGAATTCAATTGCTCTAGCTCAACAACAAAACCTTACAACACCTATGATACAACCAAGTTTCACACAAATCGAGGGTAAACAAATGACAAAAGAGACCCACAGTGATATAAACCAAGTGACCTTATAATAGGGTATTAAGCATCAAAATATCCTAAATGTGCAACCATAACATATTCAAAATATGTCAATCTATTACCCAAATCTATTTCCACCTTATACACCCATGGGGACAACATACACTAGACAAATGCCAATGATATATCAACTATGGGTTACCCTAATCATGGTTTTAGGACATCTTGTCACATACAAAATTTCAATCAAAATTCTCATCCATATCAAAATCTAACTTATCAAGAGTCACAACAATGACAAGTAGTGTTGCAACAATACCAAGATCAAATTTCCATAAATGCACCTGAGAAAAACTTGATGCACTTTATCAAAAACACTTTGGAAACCCTCCCAAAAGTGAGTCACAATATCAATGCCATAAAACTCATCAAAATATTGATGCATTTCAACAACAAATTCTATTTCCACAACATCAAGTGAATCAACAACAACAATGGTCAAAAAATCAAATCCATGAACAATATCAACCCTCAAATCAGCAATATCCACATCAAAATCATAAAAATAAAGACCAACAAGAAATTTCATCTGAAATGCAACAATCATCTCCACCACAACAAGCCTCACAACCCAACCACACTGTTGAACATAAATACACTCCTTTAGGGGATCCAATTGAGGGGGCATTAAACAAATTAGTCAATGCTAAACTTATTACACTTCCAAAACCACCATGAAGTGGTGAACCAAGCATCAAATTCCCATGGTACAATGACAAGGTCTACTGTAAATACCATGGAGTAAAAGGTCATGATACATCAAAATGTGTTACACTGAAAAATTTCATCCAAGACCTTATTGATAAGAAAAAAAATAGCTATTGAGGAAAACATTCAAGATCTAATTTATACCAATGAAAACATTGAAAATATCTCAAAATTGAATGTTGAAAACAATGATCAAGAGCCATATACCAATTATTAGGTTGACAATGTCTCTACATCATCTAATGAGAAAAATGACATAGATCAAGAATTTAATCCCACACACCATCAATCAGTCACCAAAGTCTAGCAATGATCTAGTCCAAGATTTATTGACATTATCCAACCTCATGGTAATACATATTGGTGATCAAGAGACTCTTAATCCAATACTTATACCCAATGCAAAAAATCTAAGCCCAAAGCTATCACCCATATGTCCACATTTTGAGGAAATCCAAGGATCCTTTACAAACAATCCCTTCTTTGAAATTTATCCATGTCAAGATCACAAACCAAAGGATATCAAGGATAATAACACACAAAGCCAAGATCAAGAATCACCATAATCAAAATACTACAATGACTTGGCAGATATCTTCCAAGGAATCCCATGTTTTGCAAAAGAATAACCAATCCTTATACCAAATGCATAAACATCCACCCATGAGATGTTTACTCCTAATGGAGATATATATTATCTTTATTCAAAAAAAGAGTCTCATACTCTTGATATTATTACCAAGGAACAAGAGTCACTGACTCTTAATATTTGTACACATGATCAAGACATAGAAAAACCCATAGAAATATAAAAAATTAATCAAGAAGAAGCATTAAAATCAGAAACATCCTCTAGGCAGATTGAAGACATTAAGTATGAAAATATTGAGCATAGTATCTTAAAATCAACAAAGATAATTAACAATCCTGAGTAGTATAGCATTGGATATACAATAGTAAAAAAAGCATTGATATATTTTGAAGCTCCATCAAAATCGAAGATTTTACAAAATCACGCCAAATAAAACAATCAAGAAGTTATCCCACATATGGAGGATCCTATCACTTATAGACTTGGATCACCTACCTTTGTCAAAGCAAGCTATCCTACCAATGAAGAAGATATCACCTTTGAAGATCCATAATTGAGCTGAGAAGGATTAGCTCCTTGTTTCCAAGGTAAATTATATCCTATTGCAAATAAATGTTTTCAATGGATGCATTATCAAGGTAGAGGATTAGGCCTACATGAACACCTAGTATCTGGGAACTAGTGCAGATTTTTGTCAATCCTAAGCATCAAGGTCTTGGTTATTTAGCAATTAAGGAATATAAACATATCAATGTTACCTATATAATATTGGGGGAAACTTTATCTAATGCAAGCATCAACATAGAGAGCATGAAAGGTCTTTATGATGAAACCACTACAAACACTACAACCAGCCATATCATGAATCATTATCCACGTATTTTTTCACCCTCTAATTGTGACCGATGGCAAGGGAAAAAGCTATATCAAAGAAAGGAACAAGTCATTGAAGCAAAAGAATTGGGAAAACAAAATGGACAAGAAAAAGTCAAATAGATACAAAAGAAAAAGAAAGAAAATCATCTCTATCAAACTCCATCTGTCAAAGAAACTATGGGACAAAATCAAAAAGGGAAGTTCATCCATAAAATATGTCCAATGATGCAAAAGAAAGCTTCAAGAGAAACCTACAAGGTATATCAAGAATTTTGTCCCAATCAAATTTCCATATCCATCCATCATTGCTCATCATCCTAAGTTTGGAGAGTCAAAGATTCCAAGCTGTCAACCAATCCATTTGAATCTCATATCCCTCAATGCATTTTGTCATCCATGATATCCAAATCTCGCATTGACCATGTATTGTCAATGAATCTTTATTATAAGGACTTTAAGTTAACCCTATCGTCATGTGTTCACTAAGGTAAGGTTAACTCCAGTATCGACAAGGAAGATAAGAATTATAAGGGGTTGCATTCAAGCACTCATATCTTAGAAAAAACAACTCCTTCAAGTGAGATATCTTTAGAAAATCATGACAAAAAGAAAACCCATATTAACACCATTAGTATCTACACTAGCACCACCAGGTGGTTCAACATGAGTAAAAAGTTGTCACCATGATGAAAACCTGGTAAATAGGCATTTTGTGTGACATAAAAAAATTAAAAAAATCAAGAAAATAGTTTAAGAGAAAAATCATCCTCTAGTGAAAACCACTTTGTACAAGTACCATGATGAAAACCTAGTAAACATGCATCATATGTAGAATTGAGAATCTATGTGCACCATTTTAGGTGGAAGTATCTTAGCTTATCCATAATGAATCCAATCCATTTTTATCCAAATCCAACTTATCTTGGTCTTGACAAATCTTTGGTGTACACTTTACACTTGCTTATGAAAAAACTCTTGACATGGGTCACTATCATTGATCCTATTATATCTAGCATTATCTGAGCCAAGAGGCATTGTTCAAAAGGGGCATACTCTGTCCAAACATATTATCCTATCACAAGATAATCCATCATTGCTAGACATTGGGGGCAAGTACTTACATATTGCTTTAGAATAAATCTTGGTCTATGTATTTTATCTCGTAGTGTGATATAGGCATCATCCCAACAAGGTGTACCTCTAATGAACTATCAGGGTAACCTTTAAAAAAAATCATCCCAACAACAAGGTGTACCACTAACGCACTACCAAGATAACCTTAAAAACTATCAATTTTTTTTAAAAAATCTAGAAAACAATCACAATAAAAAAATAATTCAAAAATATTAAAAAATCAAAAAACATCTAGAAAACAAACACAATAAAAAACATTCAAAAACCAAAAGAAGGTCAAAAACAAGTTCTTCTCAAAACAAGTGAACTACGAGCCTTTGCATGGATAATATAGTAGATATGTCGTAATCCTACAACATCTAGGACATCCTACTCATGTTCTTGGAAACTAGTAATTAGATCAAACAACTAACATGGCCATCACTCTCTCAAGTAAATTAGTTTGAGATCCACCTACAAGTATTCAACCCACAATGATAAAAAAATACTATGATAACATGAAACGAACCTATGATTACAAACAAGCTAGCTCAAACTTTCAAAAATAGAAAAAGTGGTTACATTTTTGACAAAAGCGATAAGGAAATTTAATAGTGGACCCGTTGTTGACAAAAGCGGTACAAATAGCAAAAATAAAAAAGTTTCTCAAAAGTTAACATCTTAGACAAGAGTGAAAATCAAAAGTGAACATCTATATCAAAGGAAAAAAAATTAATTGAAAGAGAGAAAAAACAAAAAGTGATACAAATAGCAAAAGCAACAATTTTTTTTGAAAAGCGTGAAAATCACAAACCTACCGCTTTTTCCTAAAAATATTTTTTAAGAATTTATTACTCAAAAAAGACAAAACAAAAATATTCAAATATCTTGAAAACACCCAAAAAAATATCAAATAAAATAAAAAAGTCCCATCTCCATCATCGCCTATCTACAATAAAACACCATCCATAATAAACAAATCATCACACTCACCCTTTGACAAAACAAACAAAAATGAGAAACATCAAAATATGGAGCTTTCAAGCAAGAAATCATATAGATTTAATCAAAAACATACTAAAACAAGTGCCAAAGTGCTAACTATCAATCTTTTGACATTGTACCAACAACATCCTGAAATATGTCTTCACGGGTTTGTTCCTACGATAGACATGATCAACACTAAATAATAAGCCCAACCCAAACGTATATGGAAAGTGATAATGCAACATTGTTTTATCTTTTTATAGTCTTATCTTTTCGATTTATCTTATTGAATCATTCCTAGGATCTCTCGAGGATGTCCATAAGGATTTAGAGACGAAGGAATGAAGGAAATTGTGTGTCATTCTTTTGTTTGCTCTATTTTTTGGACATTTTTGTTATACTGCCATGGTGAATACTTGCTTTGTTATATATATGAAAGTTGTTTTGAGGTATTTCGTGTAATGTTACATGTTACATGTTAGGTACTTCATACCTCTCTGTGTAGCTAGTCCAAAATATTTTAAAGACTCTCACCTATACACTCTAATAAGGATTCCATATGTCTCGTATGAGCAAGAATACTCCTTGTTTGTAGAGTCAAAGTCCATGCAATAGATACAAAGCCTCCTTGGTTATAAATACCTTGGTGCATTGTGCCTATTTGCTACATCAATAAGGATTATTAAAGATACTAAGCCTCGAGGTAAAGAAAAAGAAAACTCATTGATGACTAACAACATTAACTATTCTTCACTTCTTATTTAAAATTTTCTTCTTGTCAACATTTCTTCTGTCAGTCCTTGCACTTAAATGGATCACATTAGCTTATCAAAAAATTTGGTCATTATCTAGAATTTTCACCAAATTTCTCAAGACCTGACACCATCCATACTATCCTATTTGGGGCATAGTGAGGTAGCTATGGGGCAACTCTTGAGAGGGAATTTTTTATTTTTCTTTGACACAATGCTCAAAATCGCATTGTATCAAAGAGGGGAAAAATGTAGACACCTAAAATTTTCTTGACTAGCAAACAACACCAAATTTCACCCTTCTTCCATAAATTATTAAATAATACATTATTATTATCATTTCTCATATTTGTCTATTAATTAAGTGATTTGACATTAATTAATTCATCAGAAAATCATCATTTACATAGAAAACCCTAATTTCCTCTATTAATTAAATAATATTATATTATTTAATTAATTCACTTTTTCATCATTTTTGACTAATTAAATTTTATTTATTTCATAAAGTCCTAATATAACTTTATTCCTATTGATTAATTAAATAACACCAATTATTTAATTATGTCGCTAATTAACCTTGTTCCCCTAAGTTAATTAAATTATTTAAACTTAACTATTTAATTAAATCACTTTCCCCCAAACTTGAATAATTAAATAGATTATTCAAAACATCATCAAAAAGGTCAAACAAACAAATACAACTTTGTTTGCAAAAGTCAAACTTGATTTGCACATTCAACTCAAAAAGATTTTAACCCCCATTGGGTTACTAAGGCACAAATGTGTATAAATAAGTTTTTTTACATCCATTTTAACCCCCATTCATCAAGTTCACTAATTCACTCATTCATTCAAGAATTCAAGCATTTTGTAGCATTCAATCAAGCATTAATCAAGTATCCTGGAGCATCCATTGATATATCTTCATATTTTGTCAACAAGGTTGGTGATTTTAGGACATTTGGATGTTATTTGTTCATCTTTCATCATTCATTTTATTCCATTTCTTCATTAAGGGTATGCTTACCAAAGTGGGATATGACCAAGGAAAATCCCTATAACCTAACCCTTAATCATTTTCCCTCTTTTACATGTGTGTTTGTAGAATTGTGTATGTAGATTTATCAATAAATTCGGTGTTGAAAGGTGGTCAAGAAGTAAAAAAAGTGTTTCAAGTCAACTACAATCTATTTTAAGCTTAGAGACAACCTACAGTCTATTTTCCACATATATGACTCTGTCAACCCAACAAGAAGACAACCTCAGATTTGGTACTATAGAATTGGTCCCTGATTTCACAGAATTTTGGGAGAGGAATGATTCACCATCAGTGGTGAATGAGTCCCACCTTAAGGATAGAAATCTAGATTTTGTCAAATTCCAGATCCCGACACTCAAAAACCTATTTCCAAAAGTTTTCATCAGAAGCATGACTAATTCGCCATCGGTGGTGAATGAGTCCCACTGGTGATTTTTAGTGATGTCTATCAGCATTCAGGACACTCCATATTCTTCATTTCCTACTTAGGTGCACTTTGATTCAACTTTCTTCTTTTATGTTTTGCATTTGTTCATGTTTAGTTCATGCTTGCATATCACACTATGTTTTCAAAAATTGCATATATCTTAGGTTTTGCATTCATAATCAGTCAATTACATAGCATAGTTGCATTTGTATCATCTCATTTAGCCTCAATTACATCCTACACATCTTAATTTGAGTGAACCACATTGATTTTTTGTGAGTTTTATCTCTCTCCTTTTAGGTGAAACATCCTAAGAATGCAAAAGTACCCTATAAGCCTCATGCCCAAAAATTGATGGTTCATTTTGGTGAACCTGTATATTAAGCACTTTATGTTTCTAATTTCATTTACATGTTGCATCCTAGGCTTCATTTGCATCAACATTCAATTAGGTTATTGTTTTGTTTTTGTATCCTAGGGATTCTCAAATTGCATTAGTGAAAGACTCATTTAGACTTCATTTTTGCTTATCAAAACATTAAAAAATTGAAAATCTGCATTTGCATCCTTAGTTTGCATCTAAAAGGCATTAAAACCACTTTAAATTTTCTGAAAAATACAAAAAAATATCATATTTGGACCCATTCGCCACCCTGGGCGAATCAATCCACCTACACATTTCAAACAACATTTTCAGGAATTTTTTTGGGTAATTACTTAATTTTTGTTCTCTGTTGTTATTTCTCTATTTTAGTTTGTAGAATTCCTATTATTTGCATTTTTCACTACTAGATTACATTGCATTTCCATTCACCCCATCTTTTGTGGTACTCGTATGAGTGTTTAGTGCCCCATTGATAATACTTTAGTGAGATGAAGTTCTAGACTCATGGCTTCACACAATAGCACTTTCGTTGTGGACCTTGGGATCTCAAGAGCTCCTATTCCTAGTATGGACAATGGTGCATTAGGCATGGAAAATACCACTACTATTCATTCACCTTTCCATCTAATGAATGTTGACACAAAACAATTCCATTCCAGAAGAAAAAATCATTAGTATTCATGAGGATTTTTCACATTTACAACAAGATTTATCCCTTGAAAATATTTCCACCACTACTATACCTGCAATAGAAAGCCTTCATTGTTTGATTGAAAGTGATGATGACTTACAAGTTATGAAAAGAAAAGCTGAGATATACAATAAATATGTTCCTTCTACTTCTTAGTCAGCTAACATTGTTGTAAGCCAAGGAGGACCTCACAATCCTCCTCCTTCAACCATAGCATCCATACCAACTTATACCACTCCTCAAGTTACAACAACTATACAACAAGTTAGTCATGTGACTCCTTTCACTATTCTAATATCATTCCTAGTTATTTTTTGGCATCACATATTCCTTCTTCCACCTTCATCCCTCTTAGTGTCCCTTTCACTTCCCCTAACCTTACATACACTCCAACATTTTCCCTTCCACCTCATACCACTTACACTGATCCCATCATTACTCAACTCTTTAATACCTTTTCATCCATGCAACAAAAATCTCCACCATTAGCCAAAGTCAAAATGGTCCACCCACATATCATATTCATAGTAGTCCATTATCCTTATAAATCTTACACACACAAATGCCACAAGGAATTGAAATGCCTAGTTTTGAGAAATACAGAGGCAAAGGAGACCCTACTAATCATGTCAATGCTTATACAACCTTGTACAGTGACTTTTTCCTCGATGATAAGCTATTAGCCAAAAAATTTCCTAGGAATTTGAAAGACACTACATTGGAGTGGTTTTCAAACTTACCCAATCATTCAATCCAATCTTTCAATGAACTTGTGGATTCCTTCATAAGTCATTTCCAAGTCCATATGACTCCTAAGAAGATAATGGCTGATTTAATGCGATGTAAAAAAATGACGATGAAAAAGTAACTGACTTCATTACACATTATTAGTCATTGTATGCTCAAATTGATGTCAAGATTCTTGATTCACATCTATAAATATTTTTATTGAAAACTTGCACACTCACCTTCATGATAAGTTGACTATGATGAAATTCACTTCATTCACACATTTATGCATGACCCTTTGTGACTAGCACAACTCAATTTCTATTCATGATTCAAAGTTCACTTCTAACCGAGTTGAGAAGTCTGAACAAAACAACCAACACAACATGCAAAACTTTAGAAAACCAAATAGAGGCTTTTTACAGTTCAATCGGCCTTCTTCACAACTATAGACACATGAAATTAACATCATCCACCCAATTCACATTCATCCATTCATTGAATAAATCAAACGTAACAAATCCATTCACCAAGTAAATCAGGTCTTTAGTCCTAACGCTATTCATTTAAATAAATCAAAGTCTCACATCAACCTTTAATTAAATAAACTAAACTTTATTTAATTAAATCCCCAAATGCATATTCCATCCCTCTTTGATTTAAATAAATACAAATATTTTAGTCAAATTGGTCAAAAACATCCTAATCATCATTAAGCTAATCTAATCTTGATTAACCTAACCTAACCACCCATCACATCCTCTAGATAATCCCACTTGCACAAATAAATAAATTTATTGATTTATTAAATCAACATTTTCCATCAACATGGCATCTTTGAGGAAAATTCCCTCAAGTTTGAATTCAAAAACAAGTGGACATGTATACCCAACAAAGCATTAATGAGCTCTTACATGGCTCTTACATGTCCCCTTGCACAATTCAAACTCATCATTAACTCACAAATTCAAATTTGAAATCTCCCTCTCTTGGGCACATTTCCCAAATCTTGCACATCCTTCAACCTATGGCAAGTTGACAAGTTGCCTCTTTTCATTGGTCTGTTTTTAGTCCCACATTCATCCATTTGGCCAATCCCTCATCAAGAAAATCTATAAATGAAAGGCTTCATTCTTGTTCAAATCCTCCACAACTCCACAACTTGATCCACAAATCCTATGCAAAGTCACTCTCTCCATTTGAGAAATGATTTTGTGCACACCAACTTCATATCAATCTCATCATTTAGCTTATCTATCAGGGATTGGGAAAGGGCTATTTTCTACAATAGCTCCAATCCAATATGAGATGATTTACTTCATGTTTTATTGTATGCTTTTAACTAGTTTATCTAATCCATTGTTATTTTGATTGCATCATGAAACATGTTGATTCATTTCATATGGATGTTAAAATCTTGCTTTGTTTTAACACTAATCATGCTTGTGTATGTTAGTTATTTAACCATTTGCAGATTTTGATGTCCACATTATGGCGCTAGAAGGAGGGTGAGCTATTCATTTGTTCTATGCAAAGAAATTCATTTCACAAATGATAACATCTAGTTCAAAGTCTATGGGCACATTTAATGAGTGTTTTGTCCGATTATTTGTATGGATTTATGCTAATATCTATTCAAAACTATCACTCTTTTGTATGTTTCAAGGAATATCATACACTATTTGGTATTCTGATTCTCCTGTTTTATAGTGAAAAATAACTTTTTTTTCAAGGATAAAATAAATCTGTATCTTGTCTATACACCCTTATTTTGGATACAAGTCTATAAAATTAGTTTCAACTGTGTCTAACTTTATTGAGATCTTTTAACAGAGATCTTCTATACCTGCCTTAAAAGTGAATCAAGTTTTATCTACGCCAGTAACTAGCTTAGCCTTTGGCCTTTTTCAAATGCTTTTGCTTGGCAGGTGACTCCACCGATATCTTTTACTTATGACGTTTCAATCAGTTGTATTCTACCACTTTGGTTGATAGTTAGCTTATGATTTTTGTGACTTGACTTGACTATTTACTGCTCTTTAGTGTTTCACCTTTCATCTTTGGCTTCACCAAACTTCTTTTCTGCGATCTCCTTTGTTAGATCTACAACTCATTTGAAGTCACTTGGAACCTATCAGCCTCTGATTTGGAACTCATAAGCTCACTTACATTTACTATCCTTCACATGCGTATTGTGCTGATTACAAGAGAAATACCAAGTAGTTGAATTTTCCGCATGTTGTCTTCATTGAAACTACCTTCCATTACATTACGCAACGATGGTATAGTTTTAAATGTGATGCATTGATGGTCTCTAAAGGTGTCACAGCTTACAACATTCATTTATAAGTTGACTAATCTCTTTGATATGAGTTTGAAAGGTGTTCATTCCAGAAATATGCGTCTATTTATTTATTTTTAAATTATGAAATCAACACTTCATAATATTTAGGTGGTAAGAGCAACTTTTTGAATTGATCATGAACCCAAGACTTTCTTTCAACATTGTGTACTCTTGCAGCTAAGTTTAGAGATCATATTGTTTCTTGTACACTTGTAGAGCTTGGACTCACACTGTCATAATTGCAGGTCACTATCAATTAATCGCCCTGGTTTTTTTGATTATGTTGTCATGAACAAATAACACACTTCTTTTAGCAACAAATGCGATGAATACTAACGACATATCTTTCTTGAAGGACTATATTTATTCTCTTGCAACAGTGTGCTCTCACAGGCTTTACTTATGATCGCCATAGCATTGAGACCTAGTTAGATGCCAGAAATAATGTTTTCCCCCTCACAAATCAGATTCTACATACTCAAGACACAATCATGAATCCCACACTCCATCGAACTATTCAGGAGTGGTACGTGGCCAACAATGGGCGAGGAGTGGACAAAATTCCTACGCCCAGTGCACCTCTAGATCTCACCCACTTGAATGCACTTCTGGTAGAGGTTTCGGCCGGCAAAGAGAAATCCATATGTAACCTGGTCTGACTGGGCAAGGAAAGTGATAGAAATGAAAACTAGCATTGTATTGATTAAACTAGCATTTGTTGCATTAGGCTTGATAGAGGTATTTACGGCATTGATAGTAGGTTACAAATTATGAACCTTGTGTTTGAAAGGCACTAATTTCTGTAGGATTTCTCTCCGTACAACCTGCCCATAGGCCAACTTGAGAGGCACGATTTCAACTACCATAGTCTTCAATTATTCACATCTTCATTTTCAAGCCTTGTGCATGTAATCCATAATGTACGCATTTGAATTTTAGGCATCTCCATTAAGATTGTTCACTGGCCTTGAGTAAATTTAGACATCAACTTCTTAAATTCAAAATCTTCCAATAATATGAGCTGTTAGATAATGAATTAGACCACCGGTTTTTGTCTAAGTATCAAGTTATACCCAAATTCTAGGGTCGAGCCTTCTTAGATATGTTTTGGTTGATAGTCAAAGATGGATAGTAATGATTGCTTTCTACATATGCATGATCAACATAATAGCTAGAAATAGTTAATGATTGGTGTTTATAAGCGCATTTAACTTAGAAGTCAATATTTACTGCTTTATTCATTATGAATTTAATATCTGATTTATTCATTATGCTTTGATTTGTTACGATATATCATCAAACATGAAACTCAACATATTATGATGAATGCATGATATTTAACTTTTGTTCGAAGATCTTTCTTTCTATTTATCATAAATGATACTTGCTGGGTGGAGGGTACAAGATCAATGAGTACATGGCTAATGCATTAAAGGACACATTGTTTTATTCCTTAGGATTTGTTCATAAAATTGCATGAGTTGATATTGGCCTTTAGGATTGTAGAATCATATAGTCCCTTCATTAGGAATTGTCTTATTGTTTTAGTGACTTGATCATCACATGATTGGATTTTCTTCTTATAGGATAACCAAAGGCAATGAAGGTACAAGGAAAATAAGGAAGGAAAAGGTACAAGGAAAATGAGGAAAGCAAAGGAGAAAAGCGAAGGAGGCTAACGAAGGAAAACGAAGGTAAAGCAAAGAAGGAAAATGAAAGGAGGAGAAATGAAGACGATTTCTTGGGAAGATTAAAGTGTTGTTTAAAACTTTAGTGTTTGTTAAAAAACTTTTCACAAAATTGTTATCTTTTCATTTTAGGACACTAATTTTCATTTGGGTTTAAAAAGAATGCTTCAATTTTTCATTGCAAAAGGTTAAAATTGAAACTTAGACACCTACTAGATTTTAATTTGGGCTAAAATTGAACAAGCAACTTCACACTTGATATTGGTGTTTTAAAACGAATCAAATCATTGCTTTGAAGGATAAAATGAATGTGTGACTTTATTGTTTTGTAATTATTTACACAAAGTAATATCATCAAAAGACATATATGCTTCTCTTGCGCCTCACGACGATCTTGAGAATCAAAAGGCTTTTGGTGACATTAAGTTGTGTAAATAATTTCCCATACACACTTCAATTTGGGTTTAAAATTGAACATCTTGTGTGAGTGTGAGTAGGAAATCATTACGTATATTCTCTTTCTTTGAGTTGTCAAAGATTGATCGAGTTACGGATTTTGTCTTTGCTTGCTTTTGTTTATCCTAGAGGGCTTGCCTTGGGGAAAAAGTACTCACCCAAGGGAACGACTCAACCGGTAACACTCTAAAGCCAATAGTATTTCCAGCTGGGATATAAATGTGGATATTGGAAGAAATGCCAATATCACGCCATTGATTCTGACAAGATGGATCTGAAAGGGGACTCTTGTCGTATGGGTCAATCTCCACGAATGGAAAGTCCTTACTAGAACCCATGTGCTATAATTTTCCAAAATCCTTAAATCTATTTGTTGGTGCAAGAACAATCGTTCTAAAGCCTCCCCACACTTTTACGGTCTTTTAGTAGAAATGGAAAGAATTCCATGGGATTTTCATGGGTGTTGATGCTTGGCTGCCCCAATTGACGTTAATGAGCCATGGAGGGGAGCCAGTGGGGTCAAGCATCTAACCATTCACTAAAGATAAGCGTAGCTGGACTTGTCCAAGTGGGGATCCAACAAATACTGTCTTACACATCCATAGGGTTGTACTTGTTCTTGTTTGAAAACATAGTGCTTTGATCGAAAACATTTGCAAACAAACATTCAACATGATCCTCAAAATTTCAAACCCTTTAGGAGGAAAATACCATTGATCAAATTACCGTGTTATTGCTTACCCTTGGGATTACATCCTTAGAGGTTTCTAAGCACTTGAATTTACATCTCAATTTTACCACTAAATTTAAACAATAGGTAACCCTTGCCTTAAATTCATCAAAGTTTCGCATAATATACTTTGTGAAAAGAGATGAATTCAAGACATTAGACATTTAGTTGGAAAGCTAATCAAGAGCATTTTTGTGGTAAAAAGAATCTATTAAGTAAAGATTGAATCAATTGGACCCCACACATGTGCTTGATATCTATTGGTCATATGGTTTTCTCGCAAACATTGGTCTTTTTGATTTTGAATTACTCTTAGAGATAGGAATGTTCTTCACTATCTTGGTCTCGTAAACAAGTCCTTCTTCGGTTCATTTAGGATCAAAATCAAACACTTCACCCATCCCAAACACTTATCAAAAATCCATCCCACAAACAAACTTTAGAGCTTTGGAAGAATCATTCTAGACTTGGGTAAATCATCAAAATCAAAATCACCTTGTTTAGTTAGGTGTATGGGAGTGCATCCTTTCTCATACATTTAATTGAATTAGCAATCCTTTGAACAAATTCATCCTAAGATCACATCTAACATCTTAGGGTTTACAAGTTCATTATCCAAATCAAACCAATCAAAATCAAACCCTAAGTCTAGCATTGATCCAAAATTCCTAAAACGTTCGAACATCCATATCATTTCCCCTTTTCATCCTTCATCTTGTCATTGGTCCTAAGAACCTTAGAGGTCACTTTTGCAACAAGGTCAAAACACAAGGAGACCATGGAATATAAACTTGACCCATACATCATGAGCAATCCAAATCAATTGAAAATTTGAAGCCTTACAATGCCGATTGATTATCGAAACTCGCACTCATACAATCCATACATGGGATCATTACCTTCTACAAATTTCAATGGCACAAAAAGTGTGAGTATTCCCAAATAAAATATTGGAACACATTTCTTGATGGTAGATCTAAGTCCAAACCTATAAATTCACCAACCGAACAATCAATGCATGAGCCTTCAAACGAACAATGTCATCCCACCAAATCCATACATGCCAAATGAGAATGTGCCAAGTAAATTTTTTCTAAACATGAATCTAGAAAACTTTGGGAGATAAATTTGCAAATCATACGAATATTCCAAACATGAACAATGTTCAATTTCAACCGATCCTACCAAATCTGAGTGTCATCCCAAATCAAAACATTGTCCAAAATCAAACACAAGTACACACTCCTAATCTGATTAAACAAGAGCCAAATAAACTATATCAAGGGAGTCAAGATCGAAATCAAGAACAAATTTGGTGAGATAAAATTGCTACACTTACCAAAATAGTTGAGTCATTGCACCAAGAAACATCTCCACCACCATTACCCATATCAATATCATTCCTTGGTCTAGGGCTTCCCCCTTTACCTAGCACCAATCACTCCATCCAAATCAATCCACCTAACACCAATCAATCCATCACATCAAATCCTTTGAGTATACCATCGACATCGTGCCAACATATGGTATTTAATCAAGAAACAATGTTGATCCCAACAAATCAAAACATTGTCTCCCAAGGGCCTATCACCTCGGTCATTCCAACCATCCCTATCACTTCGATCATTCCAACCACCACTATCACGCCCATCACATCTCAAACCCTCATGATCACTCCAAGCATATCTCAACCACTCATCACTACATCCAACACAATTCCAAATACACCACGACTATCATCAAAACCAAGTGCAATAAGTCAATATTGTAACATCGCACTAAAATCACATCAAGCCTACCAACAAGCGCTTCAACAATATTAGGCGGCTCCATAAGCCTCTAAAGTTTCCCAATCCTCTTAATCTATCCAACAGACACAAGCATAAATACAAAAAATGATAACTATTGAGAACAAGGATCAGGATCAATCCATCACTAAGCACCTTGAATTTGTGTCTACTTCATCCAATGATCAAATCAACATATGTCAAGAGTCACTTTTCAATCATGGTCAAAATCCACCAACCAAAAATGATCCAATTCAAGAAATTTCAACATCATTTGACCCTATGGTTGAAGACATTGGAAATCCCTCCACCATAATTGTTGAAAACAATGATCAAGATCTCTCCATTAAGGAGCACAATGAAGATGTTTTTACAC
Source organism: Sequoia sempervirens (assembly GCA_007258455.2). Classification (NCBI taxonomy): domain Eukaryota; kingdom Viridiplantae; phylum Streptophyta; class Pinopsida; order Cupressales; family Cupressaceae; genus Sequoia; species Sequoia sempervirens. Next base: position 499,133,481 of record VDFB02000017.1, read on the forward strand.
CATCTGATGATCAACTCACCATAAATCAAGAGCCACTTTTTAGTGATATATTTCAAGGAGTGTTAGGATTGTTTGATCCTATTGAAATAATGCATGATCCATTGACCAATGATCATATTGAAAATGTCTCTACATTTCCTTATGAGTTAGAGGACATATCTCAAGAATTTATTCCAAATCATGATCAAAATCTTTCACCAAAGTCTAGCAATGGTTCTTTCCAAAACATTTTGACACCTTTTGACCTCATAGTTACAGATGTTGGAAGACCCCTCAACTCAACACTTGATCTAAGTCCACTCAAAGATCAGGAGGATATTGAGCCACTTCCCATTCGTAATGATGACATCCAAGAAAACTTTATAAGCAATCCATCCTTTGAAATTGACCCATGTCAAGAACTTGATCCAAAGCATGTTGAAAGCAACTCCAAAAACATTCAAAATCAATAATTTGTATCTCCAAGATACTACAATGATCTAATGAACACTCTCCTATCTATGCAAGATGCACATACTCCTCCATTTACCCATGAGATGCTTTCTATGGATGGATACATAGATGATCTTCATTCAAAATAGGATCCCTTTATTCTTGCCATTATTACACAAAAAGATCAGGTTATTGATTCCTATAGCCAAACAGAGTTGTCAACATCAATATCATATATATCCCAAATTCAGATTGAGGACATCATAAATAAAGATATCCAACATTATCCGTTCAAGGAAACAAGTTAGACAGAATAATATAATTCAGAGTTAGCAGAGAAGCAAATTGAAACAATGTCACCTATGGTGGTCATTTATCAGAGAATGCATTCTAAACAAGACATCTCAGAAGAGGTGGAATCAAAGTGTGAAGGTACTACCACCGCCATACTGGGGGCAACTTCATCTCAAGCAAACATCATCATAGGGAGCACAAGTAATCCTTATGAAGAAACTGATGCCAATACTACAACCAAACACGTCATGAATCTTCATCCACCCATTACCCCATCCATGAATTGGGACCAACTTTGAAAGAAATATTTGAATCAAAGTACAGAGAACGTTATCAAAGAAAAAGAAGCTGAGAAGCATAATGGACAAATCAAATACAGATGGATACCAAAACATACAAAGAAAGATTATCCCTATCAAACTCCATTAGTCAAAGAAACTATGGGGAAAAATTAAAAAGGGAAAAGTATCCATCAAAGATGTCCAAAAAAAAAAAAGCAAACTTTTTAAGCAACGTACAAGATATATCAAGCAGTTGGTCCTAATTCCATGCACACTTTCATATTCACCCATCATTGTTCATCTTCCCAAGTTTGGAGAGTCAAAGATTCCAAGCTGTCAACCCATCTATATCTTATCCCTAAAAAAACTCCTTCACGCATGATATCCAATTCTCAAATTGACCATGTATTGGCAACGACCCTTCATCATAAAGATTCTAAAGGCACTCTATCACGATGTACGCACAGAGACAAAGTTAACTCTGGTATCCACAAAGTAGATCAAGAATCTCAAAAGTTTCATTCAAGTGCACGTATCTTAGCAAAGAAGCTCCTTTAGGAAAGATATCGGTGGCACATTATGACAGGGGCATCTACATCAGCAACACCTTGTGATTCAGCATGAGCTTAAAATCTTTCGGAAAATACAAAAAAATCAAAAAATACGAAAATCCAAAAAAAAATAGAAAAAGTATTGAAAATAGTAAAGAAAAAAATTGTCCTCTAGTGAAAACCACATGGGTAGCGCTTTGGACAGGTACCATGATGAAAACCTGGTAAACAAGCGTCATGTGTGGAATCGAGCATCTACATGCACCACTTCAGGTGAAAGCATCTCATCCCATCTGTTATAAATCGAGCATTCTATCCATCTCAACCATAATAAGTCCATGCATCCATGAACCATTTATCCAATCCATCTGCATCCATCATCCAAGTTATCTTGATCTTGATGAAAGTTTGGGCACACTTTACACCTGCTTTTGGTAAAAATCTTGGCATGGGTCATTGTAATTGATCCTATCCTACCCAACATTATCTGAGCCATGAAGCATTATCCAAATGAGCATCCTTTATCCAAACACCTTATCTTATCACAAGATAATCCATATCCATCCATCCACACACCTATCCCAGCATCCACACACCGCATTCCATACATTGCTAGACACTGGGGTAGATATGTACATCTTGCTTCGAGAATAAATCTTGATCTATGTCCTCCGAGTTTTGTGGTGATCAAAACATTGGAAAACATGAAATCAAATTGATCAAGCAGTTGTGATCCAAAATCCGAATCACTAGCCCATGGCATATTTTGACGAGAAGATGTTCCTTATCAAGCTTCATCTTTCATCATACATCAATCCAAACAATCGATATCAGTCGCATCTATGTTGCATGTCAAACGTCACATCAAATCATTCAAACAAATTTGGTTCCAAATCCAATCAAAAAATCATCATCTTAGGATATCCTTGTGTTGCTTAACACTATCCTTGCACTATTATGTATCTTCAACAATGTTATTATCATCAATCAAATCCTTGCATTGTTGTGCATCCTCAACAATGTTATCATCATCATCATTCCATCGATCTGATCGATCAACCTTAGCTTGGTTTTCAACAAAATCCCAAAACAGAGCACTGATATCATCACACATCATCACACATATCCATATCCAAATTGTTAAAATCATGCAAAAAATCCAAAAATATCCAAAACATAAATAAATAAATAAAAATCCAAAAACATTCGTAAAAGTCAGAAAATGTCAAAAACATGGAAGCCGAACTACGTTGTCTCCGAGCTTAAACGTAGGCAAGGATAATCTTTCATTAGCCCCTGAGACATCCAAAATCCAAAAACATTCAAAAAACAAAAAATCCAAAAACATGCAAAAAACATGAAAATCCAAAAACATCCAAAACACATTAAAATCCAAAAACATTCAAAAACACCAAAATCCAAAAAAAATCAAAAACACAAAATCTAAAAACGTTAAAAACATCAAAATCCAAAACATCCAAAACACATCAAAATCCAAAACTTTCAAAAACACCAAAATCCAAAAAATTGAAACACATCAAAATCCAAAAGCATTGAAAAACCATAGAAAATCCAAAAACATTCATAAAATCTCAGAAAACCCAAAAACATTTGAAGAATAAAAAATCAAAACATTTGAAAAATCCAAAAACCCAAAAACAGCCTCAAAACATTCCAAAAATGTCAAAAACATCCAAATATTTGAAAAAATCCATTCGTCTCATTTTGCTATCACCCGCAATAATGAATCATCCATAATAAATCATCGTCCCCTTCATCCTTTGGAAAAACAAACAGAAACAATCATAACAATCAGCAAAATCAATCTTCAATCATAAAATCAAAAGCAAACAACAAACATTTAAAACAAAATCAAACTCTTGATCAGTCACAAACATGTCAATCAACCTTGTATCAACAACCTATCAATCAACTTATCAAACCATCATCATCCTATACAATGCATGTCCTAGGATATATCGTTCTGACAATGGGCATCATTTTGGATATTACTTGGATTCTTATCCTATCAAAACAAATCCCTTTGGCTAAAGGTATGAGGAACATTGGCTTGTTTGCATACTTGATCTTTTCTTTTGATTTATCTTATTGCGCTCATTCCAAGGACCTCTCGACGATATCCAAACGAAGGATTTAGAGAGATAGGAATGAGGCAACGATCATTATCTTTTGTTTGTTGTGCTTGTTGGACGTTCTTGTAAAACAACTTGATGAATACTTGCTTTGTTAGGTACGTCCTAGCAAGGTTTTTGTATGTCAAGTGTGAACAAGAACACCCCTATCTGTTTGTCGTGTCAAAGTCCATCACACTAGGTATAACACCATCCTAGTTCTTTATACCTTGATGCATCATATCTATGTGTGTAATCAAACATAAGGTAAGTAGCCCTTTTAAAGTCCCAATCCTTGATAAGTGAATCATCATCATCATCATCTATCATCATCATCATCATCTCTAATAAATTCCTTCCAAATCATGGACTTATTGGATCCTCTTGTCATCATCTCATTTTCGCGCTAACATAACATCACCAATGCATCCATCGTGCAATCCATCCTACATCGACAAACCATCATCATTTTGTAGATCATATCACATGCATTTTCATCATCATAATATAGATTTTTTAGTCTTTAAGCATCTGCATAGAACATCCATCGCATAATCATAGCTTATCACATCATCCATTTCATCCATCTCATACATCATATCATCATTTAAGTTGTTTAAAATAATATAGATTTTTTATTCTAAGCATCTTAAAACTATCTCATTTACATCATCATTCATAACCATCCATTTTGAACCTCTTTATTGCGAGATAAACCCTCAAATTGAATCTTTTGGCTCGATCTCTCAAGGGGGCAATGTACCAATGCACTTCTTTCCACTGGGGCATCTAAAAAAATTGGAAATTTTTGAATTTTGATCACGGAAAGTTTATTCTTTGAACCAACGAAACAAGTACATTGCTTCAAACAGGGGTAAAATCTAGACACGTGAAATTAACATCGTGCACACAATTCACGTTCATCCACTCATTGAATAAATCAATTGCAGCAAATCCATTAACCAGGTAAATCAGGTCTTTAGTCCTAAGGTTATTCATTTAAATAAATCAAAGTCTCACATCAACCTTTAATTAAATAAACTAAACTTTATTTAATTAAATCCCCAAAATCATATTCCATCCCTCTTTGATTTAAATAAATCCAAATATTTCAGTCAAATTGGTCAAAGACATCCTAATCATCATTAAGCTAATCTAATCTTGATTAACTTAACCTAACCACCCATCACATCCTCTAGGTAATCTCGCTTACACAAATAAATCAATTTGTTGATTTATTAAATCAACATTTTCCATCAACATGACATCTTTGAGGAATATTCCCTCAAGTTTGAATTCAAAAACAAGTGGACATGTACACCCAACAAAGCATTTATGAGCTCTTACATGGCTCTTACATGTCCCCTTGCACAAGTCAAACTCAACATTAACTCACAAATTCAAATTTGAAATCTCCCTCTCTTGGGAACATTTCCCAAATCTTGCACATCCCTCAACCTATGGCAAGTTGACAAGTGGCCTCTATTCATTGGTCGATTTTTAGTCCCACATTCATCCATTTGGTCAATCCCTCATCAAGAAAATCTATAAATGAAAGGCTTCATTCTTGTTTAAATCCTCCACAAATCCACAATTTGATCTACAAATCCTATGCAATGTCACTCTCCTCATTTGAGAACTGATTTTCCCCATCTTACTCCATCATCATCATTGAAATTATATCATTTAGCTTATCTATCAAGGATTGGGAAAGGGCTATTTTCAACAATAGCACCAATCCACTATGAGATGATTTACTTCATGTTTTATTGTATTCTTTCAACTAGTTTATCTAACCCTTTTGTTATTTTGATTGCATCATGAAGCATGTTGATTTATTTCATAGGGATGTTGAAGGTTATGTTTTTCTTGAATACACTAACCATGCTTGCGTATGTTAGTTTTTAAACCAAAATGCAGATTTTCACATCCACAACAACCAACCCAACCTATTAAAAGTCAAGTGGCAGTTGTTAAAGTAGTGGTGCCCTTTACCTATGGGGACCCAAAGAGATAATGTACTCCCTTACCTAATACACTCCATAACACAATGAAGCAATTGCTCTGGCAACAAAGGATCACTTTTCCTACTGTTAAACCACTTGATATCACCAAGCCTTTACCACCTACCTTTAAACCAGATGCTTCTTGTCATTTTCATTGCAAAAATGGACATGACACCTATTGGTGTTTTCCATTGCACCTAAGACATTTCTAAGGAATATCTAATTCCTATACTCAAGACTCTTGAAATGAATGGACAACTAACAAGCTCTAGTCAACGACTGAGATCTTCTACACTTTAGTCTTTGTGCCCAAACAAGGAGGGTATTCCTAGTGTGTTGATTTAAGGTTTTCCTTTGTAGAACACAACATTTACACATATCACATTTGAATGAAGGATAATTATGCAACAATTACTACATAATTTCCTTGTTTCTAAGTAATTTTCTACCCATCCATCAAAATGAAGACACACATAATGAGAATTAACACGTGCATGAACTTTTGAATTAATAAAATTTAAATGAATTTAAACCCTAGCTTCAAGTTGGCCGCTAGATGATTGTTTGATTAACCCCTTAGGTAAATCATTAATGAACAAATCAATGTCTTATTTATTGGGTAAATGGAATCACACATACAAGAACTGGTAAAACAAAAATGACCCAAGAATTCAATGATAAGACTACTCTCACAATAACTTTGCATCATGGAGATCAAATTTTATAATACATTACTACTTACTAAATCCTTTGCAAATGAATGTAAATTCATGACCACATTTAAGTATTTAATTGATTGCTTGAATCAAAACAAAGAACAAAAATATATATTTGAAAAAATGTTCAAAGTAGAATAGAAATTCCATTAATATTTCATTCAAAATTCACTTAGACTAGCAAAAGGAGAGAAAATTATCAAAATTATATATTTTCTTGTATTTAAGCCATATTTGTGAAACAATTTAAGCTAATTGCATGAGTCCATTCATAAATCTCAAAACTGACAAGCTATTTTGTTCCTATCTACCCATATACATTAGACCAAAACCTAGCCAAAATATTCCATCCCCTTGCAATTGATCCATGGTTTCCCTTTTATATGATAAGGGATCGACAAGATTTAGGCTCAAATGCAGTTTCATTACAGATTTTCATTTCATCAAAATCTCAACTGCATTTTACTTGGATTTTAAAACCCCCACATGTTGAATCTATAAAACATGGTGCAACTGGGGAAAACCAAAATGTAATTTGCACCAGAGAAGGGAAATGCAAAGTGCCACCAAAATTCCCTTTGTCACCATCTGTGCCACAATGAACTAGGTATCAAAAATGACACAAGGGTGCACAACAGACATCAAATACCAAAATGTTCCACACACGCAAAAAATAGAACCACCACAACAAATTGCATCAACACAAAAATTTAGACCCTGGACACACAACAAATTCTTATTTACCCATCACCCCAACTTTACCATTTCCATGCCTGCAATACGCACGACTAATTCTAGTGATTGCCAGAGGAGGATAGGAAACCTTGGCTTCCTCCTCTTTCTTTTCTTTTCCCAACACAATTCCAGTCTGGTCACTAGGGGTTTTGACCACCAACAATGCAATAGATATCACTTCCTCATCAGATGGTAAACCATCATTCAAAAGAGCTAAATGTTGACAATAGTCAGAGTTAGTCTTAGTTTCAGAGGAGCTTATTGTAAGGTAAATAAGTGAATTTTGGTTTCTAATGGAGCCATGCCCATACCTTATCTTCTTTTTTGCTCCTGTGGGAGACCACAATGGGCTCTTTCCTTTGTCATCCGATTTTCTTGTAGCATCACCTTGGAATTGTAGCCTTTGACTGCACCTACTAGGTATGAGTCTGGGCTTTTCAGTGAAAATATTAGCCTCCATGGCTAGAATAGCTTCTGGTGCATCACAACCAGACCTTTGGGAACTCAAGTGGGAAGACTTCCTTACTAGTTTTCTCATTTTTCTTCTCTGATAATTTCTCACACTACCTTGCCTTAATCAATCACACTTCTAATTGCTAAATATAAATGACATGAATATCAACTATTCCTTCTATATTTATTGCGTGGAGCAATGACATTCACAATCAATGTCTAACACACATGCATAACCTAGGCAACTTGTTGGCAGATGTACTGTCACCGCTTAATTCCCCATTTGCATGGAAATCTGTAGATTATTCCTCATGATTACCAAAATTTGCATCTCCACATGAGTTGAGATCAACTCAATGTCTCTGTAGGATGTTAGCCATTAATGCAAGATGGTTACATGAAGTTAAAATGACCATCATGTGTTATTTTCCAACTTTGAATGCTATCCATCTATCTTTTTCCTTGATGGATGATCAAACAACCATCCTTTGTTTGACAACCTTTGATTTCCAGCAATGCTCTGCCACAATTTTCTCATCTAGTGGAGTTCCTACATACTGGATGACACCTTCACAATGTATAGGTTCCATGGTCCGAGTAGGTTAGGACAAGTTTCAATATCTTGTTGATCTCCCTAGTCATAACCACCTTTCATTTTAATCCAGCGAGCCAACGGGGAATAGTCAAAATCATTCTCCCAAATTGATCTCAGCCGCTCGTTGAGGATGCAATCAGGGTATGGGAGCAGTAGTGGGGAGTGGGTCCCACAATTTGCATGGAAATGCATCCAATTCTCACCAACCTCTCTGTATTTTTCTTGTTGGCACCTAACTCCCATGGGTTGGTAGGGTACAGTCCAGATCTTCTTCCCAATCTTCGAATCTTGAAATCTACACATCATGTAACATTAGCATTTAATGGACAGGACTTGGTCTAGCTGACAACAACATTACCTTTGGGGTTAATGAATTAAGGCTTAAGTCAATAGGTTAAATTTAAAACCTTGAGGAAAAGACTTGATATGGTGGGAAAACGATGATTGGTTCTTTCGGCTAATGGTGCCAGTAGATTGATGTGTTAGATTGCTCGAGAGATGACTTAAGGGGTCGATGACCAAATGACTAGGTCAACCTAAAATTATAACTTTTACATGATTTTGTGAATAAAACCCTACTCACCTATGACAAGGTTTTATAAAAGAGGCAGGCCCGATCCATGGAGAGAGAGAAAATCCATCAAGATTTTGGAAGCTCCAACAATGGCTCATGCTTGGGGATGCATACCCCTGGTGGGTATGGCAAGAAGCACATCTCTTGGAGGAAGTAGACCAGGGCATAAGGCCAAAAGAGGGGATTACCCAGACAAGGTAAGTAGACACAAAAAGGAAAACCTAAACCCTATGTACATAATTTACAAAGAATACATTGTAACCCAATTCAAAAGCCTCATATGAACCATTGGCTTTGATCCTCAAATTGGGGACCCATGGCCCCCAAAACTTAGGGGTATTTCTTTCCTTTGTCAAACACCTTAGCCTTTTTCACTAGTGTTGGATTCTCATGAATGTTGTGCAATTCTAGGTGTCTAACCTCATCACAATTAGTATTTCCCATAACAACTGACATAACACTGCTAAATTCACCCTTTCTCATCATGGATTCATCAAATTTTATTGAAAATAAAACTCATATTATACACCATAATGAGGTGTAGTATCACCCAAGTTGTTCATTAAAATTGAAAACTTCATAAGCACTATGGTTTACATCTAGGAATTATTTTATAAGATTAGGAAAAGGGAAAATAGAACCATACATCCCCTTCATGTACCTCTCATTAGCATTGTCTTTGGTGGGTGAAAGGAAATCCATAATCATATCTAGAAGATAAGGAGTATCTTGACAAAACTCAACTGTAACCTCATACTGACTAGCAAAATTCCCTTGGTCATCTACATTTTCATATTTCTCATCATGTGGATCAAATATATGTGCCAAATCAATATGATGCTCCTCTTCAACATGACATGATGTCATTGGAACATTGATGCATTCAACCTGACTAGTCCATTGATCACTGAAGAGAAAGTTTTCCTCCTTATCCTCTCCTTATTGCAATGTAAATCATAGGTTGGTGGTAATTCAACCCCCTTCTCAAACACATTATTGGTTGTTGTAGTAGAATAATCACAAGTACATTTACATCCATTGTTAGCAATGTCACATCTAATATTGTCATCACAATCCTCCCTAACACATGAGACAATACCATCTTGGAGTGCTAGCAAATATGAACCATCTTCATCATGCTCATCATATAACACTTGTTCAACCCCATGTTTGCAGAAAATCCTCACCATATCTGTGCCACTAGATTTCCCTTTCAATTGACAAATTATAAAATCAAGGCCAACATTTTCAAATGCATTATCACCTTGACATCTGTATATGTCCTCTGCAACATATGTGCTAGTGATATTTGGTAAGTATTCATCAGATTTATCTTCAAATAGAGGATTACTCCTACACCAATAAACATCATCCTTTGCATCTTTAATTTTAGATGTGGGATCATTGAACAAAGGATTTTTCCATATCTTGGACATAATTGGATGTATCTCATCATCTATATCATGAGGAATCCCTTGACCTTGGTCTTCCCAAAATCATTATAGTCACTTGAGTAGCAAAGAGAAGCACATTCACCATCCTTTTCATCACTTGTGTTTATAATAATCAATCCATGCTCCAAAAATTATTCACATGAGGAAAATTGTTCACTACCTAGAAAGAAAATCCCCTAGAAGCTATTAACATACCCATTACTAGAAACCATGGATTCTATCTCCAATTCATAAGAGGATCCATATTCAATTGAATATTTTTCAGACTTAACTCCACCTCTCTAACTCCTTACTTGTGCCATGTCATGAGCACAAAGGATAACCCTATTATTGGATGACACATGATTGATTCCCATAGGATCCATTTGTGCAGTTCCATGTATTTCTTGCATAGGCTCATGGCTCAAAACATCTAGAGGGGAATAGTGAGATATGACCTCCTTGATTTCACATTATGTTTCTTCATTCTCATCACTGCTAGGTGTATCTATCTCTAGACTATTTGTGGAATGAAAACATTCAATATCTAATTGTTCAAACACTTATGCTTCTTGTTGATCTATTGATGTTATTCTCTATCTCTCCTCACTATGATAATCATTATCTTCATTATGGGAAACAATGGGATACATACAGCCATGCTCAACTTCTTTGACCATACTTATCGAGTCCACTATCTGATAAATGCTTTGAGGCTTCACATCTTCAGGCCATTGGCTTGATCCTGGTGTGTAGGCCTTAGAGAATAGTTTAATACACATCAATTTATTAGGCTTAAGCCCTATGGGAATTTCCATCAAAATATCCAAGAATCTTAAAACAAGTCATATGGTGACTCATTTGTATGTATTTTTAGGTCATACAATTTCCCAATAGATAACATCAAGTCCTTCCCTCCCCTACGTGGATGGCTAGAGGTTGATGTTTTCTTTGCACTTCTTGAGAATGATGTGAGCACAATATCTAAAGGGTCCTCATCCTGATGAACATTCTTACTTTCTAGCTGAACCAGTTGGATTATCTGGACACTACTAGAGCTAGCAGCATTGGTCACTATAGATCTCCTCATAATTGAGTACTTCAAATTATTCTCAATATTTATAGCCTCTTGATAAGCTTGTTGTAATGTAACTGGTTCCTTGTCCCTCAACATGAAACTCATATTTCTATCAAATGCCCCTAAATATACAACCAAGCATTCTACATCATTTGGTCTTATGTATTCAGGGATATCTCTTATTTCCTTGGAAAATATAAGGTTGAAAGTAGGGACCAATTCTTCTCTATCTTTAGAGATTTCAATGAAATTTCTCCTTTCCACACTTGGGTTGATCCTATCACCAAATTTCTCTAGGAAAGCAGCTTTGAATTCATTCCAACAATGTATAGAGGTAGTAGGAAGAAAAGAGAACCAATCTATAGCATCTCCCTTTAGTGATTGAAAAAAAAGCTTCATCACTACATATTCAAAGTCAATTTCATAATCACCCATCACATCTAAAAATTCTTGCACATGCTTATTTGTTGATTCAGATTTCTCACCACTAAACTTTGGTATCTTATCCCTGATCTTGGGTGGCATGACATTCAAATAGCCAAAAATATTGTCAAAGTTGATAGCTCTATATCTATCAGTATAAAATCCATCTTGATGGGCCCAAGATTTCTTGACTTATATGTTTTTTTCCATACTTATTCCAGATGGCACAAATTGACAACTCACCCCCAATTCTTAAAAAGGAATTTAAAATATTTATGCAATTTATACAACACTACTTCAATTCCTTTTACAAATATAATCCCAAGATCCTAGCACAAGTATTCCATACAAATTCTACCTAAGATCTACAATATGACATGCTTCTTGCACTCTACTGCATAAATTTCAACTTACATATGAAGCATGCTAAAATTCTTGAATATTCCCTAATCTAGTGCTAAATCACTTATTAGGGAATCATTTTCATGTCGATCATTGGAAATTTATGATGATATTATCTATAAAATGCTAAAAATTCTTTCAATTTTTACAAGAGTACCTGTATGCTGGCAATTGTGAAGTGTTTCTTATTATTAGGGACAGAGATCTGAAAAAATGGTGTATGCTTGAACAGGTTCTTTGAGTCAAAGTCACTGACTCCCTTCAAAGGACAAATCTTAAAATAAGATGAAGCTTCTTTGCAAAATAAAATAGGTTTTGGGATATCTTCCACAATAGAGTCACGTTCGGATCCTTTAATGCTTACTACACATAGATTGTAGACCAGATTCAAGAATTTGAGAGCATTTGGATTAAATCGCTATTTGACTCTACATTTTCTATTTTTGTCTTTGGAGAATGAGAACTCCCCAATAGAGTTACCATTTTGTTGGTGTTTTCCACTGCACCTAAGACATCTCTAAGGAATAGCCAATTCCTATACTGAAGACTCTTGAAATGAATGGCCAACTAACAAGGTCTAGTCAACGACTGAGATCTTCTACACTTTAGGCTCTATGGGACTAAGGAGGGTATTCCTAGTGTGTTGATTTGAGGTTTTTCTTTGTAGAACACAACATTTACACATATCACATTTGAATGAAGGATAATTATGCAACAATTACTACAAAATTGGCTTTGTTTCTAAGTAATTTGCTACCCATTCGTCAAAATGAAGACACCCTTATTGAGAATTGACACACATGAACTTTGGAATTAATAAAATTTAAATGAATTTAAACCCTAGCTTTAGGTTGGGTGCTAGATTATTGTTTGATTAACCCCTTAGGTAAATCATTAAGGAACAAATTAGTGTCTTATTTATTGGGAAAATGGAATCACACATACAAGAACCAATAAAAAAAATGTTGAGATTATCGATGCACAGGGTCCATGAAGCTATAGTCTTCATGGATGACCTTTGCTAGGAAATATGATCAACCACAAAGAAAAATGTTGCAACTAGGAATGCACAATAGATATTCTATATTGATGATATGATATTGATATTTGATATGTTACAAATGAACAAGATGCATGTTTATATAGGCAAGAGAGAAAACCTAAGATGCATGAGATGTTGCCATGTGTCTTGATGTAACAACATGTGACAACATGTGAACCCTATCTCGATGATTATTAAATGTTGAGATAAGTTCTAGAAGGACAACTCATCTTCTAGAAGGAATCTTATCCCTACAAACATGGAAGGGAATATTACCCTATTTATTTATGATCTATCTAATAATGAAACCTAGGACTTGATTAATTAAATGCAAGAACTAAGTTAACTTATGCTAGTGTAATAATTAATTAATTAATTACACTAACACCCCCCATAAGTTCAACTTACGGAGGAAAATGCAATGATTATGCAAGAGATGATGGGTTCTAGCTACGAGGCCATGTTACGTACCCATGTAAATGAAGATGCAAAAAATATCCCACAAGTGGAGAAAAGGGGAAAACCCAGTGGGAACAAAACCCCTCTCCAAAAAGGAGATGAAAATGAAAAAATGTGAGATAGGATGGGAAGGATGGAGGACTCCCAAGTACCCCCCAAGGAAACCATCTATCACATGGATACAATACAATAGCCCCCCATCAGAGGGAAAGAACATGATATCACCTACAAAGATGGCAAGTGTCTGAAGATAGAACATGATCTAATGTTGACAAACAACTTGTCTCCCTTTCAGAAGAAACAAAACCAAGTGCAAGTGCAAAGATGCTTTCCAATCTAGATAGGAATTGAAGGAAGGAAGGATGAAAAATGATGCTAACTGTGTCTCCGAACTTTGCTCAAATGTCTCCTTGCCTAATGAAGATGCCATAAGCAATGAAGAGGGTGACAAACTAGGACGATGCAGAAATTGATGCTGAACAATATCTAAAGATAGTGTGATGGATATGATGAATGTGATGGAGACTTGATAACCCTCCCTGAATGAAGTTTCCTCAAAAATAATGAAAGAAGTCTGAAGCAAATCCAATGGTAGATGCTAAAGAAACCTTAAGTCCTTAATGGAATGATAGGGAAGAAGTCTCAAATATGAAATATTTGAAGAGAAACCAAGTGTCTCCAAGATAGTCTTAGGATCTCCAATCAAGGTTGAGACAAAGGAATGAGAAGACTCAAGAAAAATCTCCAAATTGGAATTGGAATAGAGGAGTGATACCCCCTCAAGAATGTCCTCCAAACCTGTAGAAGTAGCCAAGTCAGTGATACCTGAAATGAAGCCATCCTGTGATGTCAAGTCTAGAAAACTGAATGTGTCCTAATGAGTGATGATGGTGGAAGCCTCAATCAATGAATCTAGACAAGGAATCACTAAATTTGAAGGGATACCAATAGTCTCTGATGGAGAAGAAGCACATGAAGGAACCTTCTCAACCTCTTTAGAAAGATCAAGGCAATCAACCTCCTGCACAACAATACCATCATGAGGTACTTGATCTGAAGAATGAAATTCTGAATCATGACCATTGGGGAAGGGTGGTGTGTCTGAATCTCTTTATATCTCCCAAATCTTAGTCCAAAGGATGTGACGACAATCCCAATGAGAAATAGATCTCAAAACATCACAATCAACTTGCATAGAAATGATCTCCAAGATAGTGTATCTGCTGCAACTCCAAGCAAATTCATGAATACCTTCACTTGGATGAGGAACTATACCATATAGATGTGGCAATAGATCAAGTGATTGGAGATGGTTGAAGATCCCATCTTGACATTGCTTATAGTTACCCTTATGCAACATAGCCAGAGGAGTATATGCAAGCCCCATAATAAAATTTCTCCAAAAAAAAAAGACAAATGACCTTCAACAAAAAATAAAAGCTTCCAAGGATGATGTACAATTGAAGTGATGCTAACTGGATCAAAAAAATCTTGTCCCAAGCTTCAGAATAACTAGGTTATTGATCAAATGCACCAAATTGAAAAAATCTCATGTAAGAGTACCTGGAGCTGAAAACGAACAAGCGGCCTAGACTGATGAAAAAAGCTCTAAAAATACTTCCTGATGCTATTGGAATCACCGAAATCCGACAAATTGATGAGAAGTTATGAGCCTTTAAGTCCAAACTAGGGTTTTGAATTTATTTGAATGTAGAATTTTATGCGAGAAAAATTTCACAAAATGAATGCCACCATTGGAAAGTAGACAAAATTCTCTTTCCAACGGTATCTTGTTTTCTCATTTTTGACACTGTGGGTGAAAGTTGTGATAAAACAAAAAAAAGGCCTATCAGAGGCAGTCTACAGGCTAATTAGGAGGAAAAATTAAGCTCCTGGGAGCTAGATCTCAGTCGCTGATATGACCGTGTTAGAAAAAGTGGCAAAAAAAATGCTCCACCAGGAGAGGCATCAGAGCTGAGCTTGGGTGGAGAGTTCTGGGCAGAGCTACTGAAGTGATGGTGGTTTGGCTCACTATAGAAAACCCCATGGAAGGCAACGAATTCGATGATAGAAACAAACCTGGTAGTGGATGGAAGCCGGTCAATCGGAGTAGAAAGAATAGTCGGCGATGGAGGATGGTAGTCAAAATATCGACAGCAAGGACTGCGATTGGCAACATGGAAGATGGAGAGAAGACTCCGGCGGAGATGATCAGTAGACAGTTGGTGGGGTTGGCCCCGAAAATGGGCCAACAATGGTACCTCGCCCTGTCAGAGAATAAATTCCACCATAGTCTTTGATTGTGGCCGATGATGAATATGTCTGCAGATTTATTTAGCCAACAAAAACTATATTTTGATTTTTAATATTGCTTTTATAGCAATTAAAAATCAAAGAATTGTGTATTAAAGATTATGCTGACAAAATAAATATATTCTGCAAAAAACTTTTGTGATATATGCTGACTGATAATTAAATTACAGTCACCCAATTTTTTTTTGACAACTATAAAAAAAATATAGCCCGAATATAATATATTTTTTGCCAAATGAATATAGAAGAATGCTGAATTATTTTTGAAAAAACAACATGGCCTGTGTATAAATTTTTTTTTCCTTGAAGGACAACTGAGAGGGAATATTTTTAACTACCAATTGTATGAATCATTGGATTGATTTTGCAAACCCCCAAAAAAAAAAACCTTTGATGGCTCCCAGGTTGATGAATCCAATTTTGATGAATGGGTAGGCGATCCTAGTGTTTCAAGGCCTTCTAAAGACAATGGCGAGCTCAGATTTGACTCTATCTAAATCAGAAATTAGCTTGGTCCCTAGGTGGAGTCAAGTAGCCTAGAATGGAAACCTTCAAGCTTGCAAAGAATCTCGCACACCAACTTTCTTGATCCTGGGTTGATGTTTCACTAGACAAGCTCTGAAACCATGTTGAGATTATGGATGCACAGGTTCCTTGGAGCTGCAGTCTTCAATGGAGGACCTTTTCCAGGAAAGATGATCAACCACAAAGTAAAGTGTTGCAATTAGGCATGCACAATAGAGATTTTATATTGATGATATGATATTGATATTTGATATGTTACAAATGAACAAGATGCATGTTTATATAGGCAAGAGAGAAAACCTAAGATGCATGAGATGTTGCCATGTGTCTTGATCTAACAACATGTGACAACATGTGAACCCTATCTAGATGATTATTAAATGTTGAGATAAGTTCTAGAAGGACAACTCATCTTCTACGAGGAATCTTATCCCTACAAAAAAGGAAGGGAATATTACCCTATTTATTTATGATTTATCTAATAATGCAAGCTAGGACTTAATTAATTAAATGCAAGACCTAAGTTAACTTATGCTAGTGTAATAATTAATTAATTAATTACACTAACAAAAAATGGCCCAAGAATTCAATGGTATGGACTACTCTCACAATAACTTTGCATCATGGAGCTCAAATTTTTTGATACATTACTACTTACTAAATCCTTCGCAAATGAACGTAAATTCATGACCCCATTTAAGTATCTAATTTATTTCTTGAATAAAAAAAAGAATAGAGACATGCATTTGAACAAATGTTCAAAGTAGAATAGAAATACCATTAATATTTCATTCAAAATTCACTTAGACTTGCAGAAGGAGAGAAATATATCACAATTATATATTTTCTTGTATTTAAGTCATATTTGTGAAATAATTTAAGCTAATTGCATGAGTTCATTCATAAAGCTCAAAACTGACAAGCTATTCTATTCTTATCTACCCATATACATTTGACCAAAACCTAGCCAAAAATATTCCATCCCCGTGCAATTGACCAATGGTTTCCCTTTTATATGATAAGGGAGTGACAAGCTTTAGGCTCAAATGCAGTTTTATTATAGATTTTCATTTCATCAAAATCTCAACTGCATTTTACTTGCATTTCAAAACCCCCACATGTTGAATCTATAAAACATGGTGCAACTAGGGAAAACCAAAATGTAACCACTTCCAAAGAAGGGAAATGCAAAGTGTTGCCAAAATTCCCTTTTTCGCCATCTGTGCCACAACAAACCAAGTATCCAAAATGCCACGAGGGTGCACAACCAACGTCAAATACCAAAATGTGCCACACATGCAAAAAATAGGACCACCGCAACAAATTGGATCAACACAAAAATTTAAACCCCACACACAATAAATTCTTATTTACCAATCACCCCCCCTTTACCAGTGCCACACCTCTGATACAAATGACCATTCTTAGTCATTGCCAAAGGAGGAGAGGAAACCTCGGCTTCCTCCTCTTTCTTTTCTTTGCCCAACATGGTTCCAATCTACCCACTAGGGGTTCTGACAGCCAACAACGCAAGAGATATCACTTCCTCATCAAAGGGAAGACCATCATTCAAAAGAGCTAAATACCAACAGTAGTCGGAGTTGGTCTCAGTTTCAGAGGAGCTGCTTATAAGGTCAATAGGTGAATGCTGGCATCTAATGGAGCCACACCCATACCTTATCTTCCTTTGTGCTCTTGTGGGAGATCACAATGGGCTCTTTCCTTTGTCATCTACTTTACCTAAAAAATCACCCTGGAATTGTAGCCTTCGAATACACCTACTCGGTGGAAGTCTTGTATTTTCAGCAAAAATATTAGCCTCCATGGTTGGAGCAACTTCTGGTGCATTATAACCAGACCTCTAGGAACTCAAGCAAGCAGAATGCCTTACTGGTTTGCTCATTTTTCTTTTCTGATAATTGCTCACACTACCTTTCCTTAATCAATCACACTTCTAACTGCTAAGTATAAATGACATGAATAGCAGCTATTCCTTCTACATTTATTGCATGGAGTGATGATGTTCACAATCAGTGTCTAACATACATGCGTAACCTAGGCAGCTCATTGGCAGATGT
The DNA here is from genome assembly GCA_007258455.2 of Sequoia sempervirens. Lineage (NCBI taxonomy): Eukaryota > Viridiplantae > Streptophyta > Pinopsida > Cupressales > Cupressaceae > Sequoia > Sequoia sempervirens. Next base: position 499,152,003 of record VDFB02000017.1, read on the forward strand.
ACTGTCACCGCTTAATTCCCCATTTGCATGGAAATCCATAGATTATTCTTCATGATTACCAGCATTTGCGTCTCCACATGAATTGAGATCAACTCAATTGCTCGATAGGATGTTATCCATTAATACAAGCTTGTTGCACAGAGTAAAAATGGCCATCATGTGTTATTTTCCAACTTTGAATGCTATCCATCGATCTTTTTCCTTGATGGATGATCAAACAACCAACCTTTGTTTGACCACCTTTGATTTCCAGCGGTGCTCTGCCACAACTTTCACAGCCAGTGGAGTTCTTCCATGTCAGATGATGCCTTCATAATGTGCAGGCTCCATGGTCTAAGTAGGTTGAGATAGGTGTCGAGATCTCGCTGATCTCACTAGTCATAACCACCTTTCATTTTAATCTAGCAAGCTAGCAGGGAATGGTGAAGATCATTTTGCCAGATTGATCTCAGCTATTTGTTGAAGATGTTGGGCCATGGGAGTGGTATTGGGGAGTGGGTCCCATATTTTTCATGGACATGTGTTCACTTCTCACCAACCTTGTTGTATTTATCTTGGTGGCACCTAACTCCTGTAGGCTAGTAGGGTACGGTCTAGATCTTCTCCCCGATCTTCAAATCTTGAAATCTACACATCATGTAAAGTTAGAATTTAATGGATAGGACTTGATCTAGCCAATGGCGACGTGACCTCTAGGGTTAATGACTTAATTCTTAAGTCACCGGGTTAAATTTAAAACCTAACTTGAGGAAAAGAGTTGATATGGTGGGAAAATGATGACCAGTTGTTTAGGCTAATGGGGCTAGTAGAATGACCTGCCAAATGGCACGAGAGATGACTTAAGGGGTCGATGATTTACCGATCAGGTCAAACTAAATTATAACATTTACATGTTTTTGTGAATAAAACCCTACTCACCTATGAGGACAAGGGTTTATGAAAGAGGCAGAACAGATCCATGGAGAGAGAGAAAATCCATCAGGATTTTAGAAGCTCCAACAACACTGAATAATGTAAGCATCTCAAATACTTAGCTCAAGAAATCATTGATTCTAGTCATTTGTCCATTTTCAATGTCAATGATCAAGGAAATAAGTCCCTTGCACCCCCTAACTAGAATTTACAAATTTTTACCAACCCTATGCCTAAAAATTATGTTTCATTTGTGAAGGCTAGTGAGCCTTCAAACACTAATGTAATGAATGTTGATACAAATACTGAACAACATGATTTGACTCCAAATTTTACCCAAGTTAGTCCTATGGATGAACTTTTGGGTATGATAGGTGTTGTCCCTCGTAAGGGACCAACCAACAAATCTCTTGATTTTACTTTTTCTTCTCATGATATACTTAAAAAGCTTCCTAATGGTCCTCTTTACATAGCCAACATAATCTATGATAAGCCCACTAATGGGATATTAATAGATCCCACCTATGGCAAGAATGTGATCATAGAAGAGTTTTTAGTATTACATGATCTCTATCAAGATGATTATAACAAACCAGCTACATGGATTAAAATGCATACTAGTTTTGCATGCCCTACCATTGGATCGATCATACTTTCCTGACAGATAGGATCCAAAAATTTGGAGGTAACATTTTCTATCATTCCATAATTAGATCAATTTTGTCTATGACTGGGTCATCCTTGGCTTCGCTCGATGAGAGTGGTCCCATCAGTTGTTCACAAATGTTTGAAGTTTCCGCATGGAAATGAAATATTTACCATACACCATAGTGGCTTTAATCCTTTATCCTCTAAAGGTAATTTTTCCTTAGAATCCTTTTTTCCTCAACCTATGGAACCCATCACCCCTTGAAAGGACTTATTTTTCATAACCTATCAAAAGTTCAAAGCCAAACATATACCCAAATTATCTCTTCATAACATGTCCCCATCCACTTCCACTCTTATCCTAGATGAAACCATGCTTTAGCCTGAGTTCGACATTGAACAAACAATACAACCTCATGATCACCCAACCATAGACACTTACCCTCCATCACTTAAATGACCAAGAGAAAATGAAACCAATCTTGTCATGCCTCCTCGCATAAAAAAGTGTATAGAGCTAAAGAGAAAGTGATTAACTAGTTTTCTTCGATTTCTTCCATTCTTCCCCCTCTAGAAGAAAAGGAACCTATGTTGGATCAACCTGCTCTTACACCTCAAGAACTTAAAAATAAAATAAAATGAAACTGCGGTGCTAGGGAACATAGGAATCATCATTATATCCTTTCTCATTAGTCTCAAATGGAAGAAAACAAAGAAAACCAACCTCCGCCTTTGACAGAAGCAATAGATGATCACCCTCTTCCTCCTAACCTATCACAAGATAATACAGTCCATCCATCACAACAAAATGAACCAATCCAACAGTCACAACTTTTGATACAGCCTTCCTTGGAAATTACCATCTGTCCTCCCTTCATGATTAATCTGGATGATGATGATGATGAGATCTCTAAAATAGATGAAGAGATGCTAATGATTTGAATAAATTATTTTCCTCTTTTATGAGATTAAATGAAAAATCTTCTACAACAAGTGTAGAACCTAGCACTTCCCCTAGTTAAACACTTTCAATTGTCCCTTTGGATAGTCAACTGTCCTCATAATATGCTGAACATGATTAGGAGGAAAATGACATGTTAGATGGTTGAATTGCATTCACCTTGCTAGCCTTTTGCATTTTTTTCTTTTATTGTCTTTTTTCTTTTGAGCTTGTACCATGTGCGTATCATGTTCCCCTATAACATGTCATTCGATGTTTTCCTCTCTTTGTAACATTCTTCTCTATGTTGTACATCACTTTTTTCTTTTTGAATTTTCACTTGTGTTTTCCTTTTGGGGATGACACAAAGTGTAGAGATGCCCTACGTCTCTTCCATGTTGACACAAAATGTCCTTTTATTTCTTTTTCACTTTTTTTTTTGTGTTTTAATTTTGAGGATGATGCAAAGTGTAGAGACGCCCTATGTCTCTTCCATGTTGAGCCAAACAGTCCTTTTACTTTCTTTTTCATTTCGATTGTGTTTTCCTTTTGGGGATGACACAAAGCGTAGAGCCACCTTATGTCTCTTGCATGTTGACCCAAAAGGTCCTTTTCTTTTTTGCTTTTCCTTGTGTTTTCCTTTTGGGGATGATGTAAGGAATTGAGACCACAATCTCTCTTTCATGTTGAACCAAAAGCTTTTCCTTTTCTTTAATCCTTTTTTTTTTCTTTTCACTTGAGTTTTCCTTTTGGGGACAATGCAAAGTGTTGAGATAGAAATGTCTCTTCCATGTTGACCCAAAATGGATTTTTTTTCTTTTTTTTTTTCTCTCTTTGTGTCATTCTTCTAGTTCTATGTATTTAGGGAATCATGATAGTTTCAAGTTCTTTCATAAAAACATTGCAACAACAAAAATACTAACCCCAAATCCATAAATCCCTTATCTATTTGGTGTGTTCCTTTCTTGGGGGAAACCTCCTTTTGTTATATTTTACATTTACATGATGTAGCCTAACTTAGAAACATATGACTTGGCATAGGGGCTTTCCAAGTCAGCTCTCATGTCTTGTTTTCTTCGTGCTTTTTACTTTGCTACTTTAAAATAATTGTTTGGAGAATGATGTGTAGCAATTCCATTAAATTGGGGGGCATACATTGGCATAATTTCATTTTTATTTTTTATTCTTAGTGTAGCCTTGTCACTTTATAGGATACATTCATCACCTTGTGGATGACATTGGGTGTGTTTTCCTTCATAAGTGTGATATATCTTAGCATATTGCATTCCTCTTGGTGGCTAGATGCAATGCACTGTATCCCCTAAGTTGTGAATATACTATTCTTTGATCGGTCTTCTCTTGGAGACATTAGACACAATGTTCCCTAAGTGACAAACCTTGCATGAACTTAACAAGACTCCTTTGAACATATTTTTACATTTTACATTTTACATTTTTTACATTTTTTATTTTTTCCACCTTGCATAATGCAACTTGCATTCCTATGGCCCTTGCTCTTTGTTCATGGGTTGTAAGCATACAAAGCTTTTCTTCTCTCATGAAGCACAAATTGACATTTTCTCTTATGGTTCCTTGTTAAAGTTATCAAGAAGTATAAATTTGATATGGTTGAGTGGCAAGCCCACTTAGTGACACAACTTTCCCCATAGCCACCTATGTGTTTGTGTGTGCATACCAACTATCGTATGTATCTTACCTTTTTGGGATTTCTAACCTGATAGGCCACCATGAGTTATGTTGCCCCAGAGTGAGTATGCATTCTCTTTTTCTCACAAATAGCCTAGATCTAATCCATAACTAGTTGGGCAGACGATCGAAGCTCAATCCAATGCTCCCTTTTCTTTTATTTCATTTCAACACATGTGTTCCTTTGTTCTTATGTTTAGTTTTCATGGGATCTTAATCCATGGGGCTTGATCATCCCTCTTGATTGTTGTCATTCCATCTTGATAACATAAGTGCATTTGGATCCTTGTCGATATGCATGGCTACTTTAGTGTGAATTTGAAGAAAGTTCATCCTCTCACTAAAGTGGGGGCTAAATGTGCCATAGAAAAATGATCCTTTGACATTTTCACAATCTTTTAGGTCTTTCTTCATGATTCTTGGTCCATTTTTCTTTGATTTAATGTTGTAATGTTTCTTGAAAATTCACATTAGGTCCTTAAAATTCAAATTATGGCATCTTGCAAAGGTGTTGTGAAGTGTTTTAACACATTTCTACACTTTTCTAGATTTTATTCGTTACAATTCACTAAAAAATCACCTTTTCATCACTTATCAAGTCTTATTTTGAAGTGTTGTAAAGTCTTGTAATAAGATTTCATGCTTTTCTAGGTTTAATTTCACTATTCATACCTTTCTTATGCTTCATTTGACCCCTTTATGCCCTTATAAGGCCTAATTAAGTGTGTTTTTGAATGTAAACCCAAAAAATAACAATAAATGTGACTTAATTCTTGACACCCACTTACAATTCCAAGGTGGGACCCATTCGCCATGGGTGGATAATGAGTCCCTCTTGGCTCAAAATTATATTTCAAAAAAAATTCAGGCTTTTTTATTTAAAATCACCTTATGTCAACCAATTATGAGGTATCATCAGGCTAATAAGGAAAAAGTGTGTATAAATAAGTTTTTTTACATCCGTTTTAACCCCCATTCATCAAGTTCACTAATTCACTAATTCATTAAAGCATTCAAGCACTTTGCATCATTCAATCAAGCATTAATTAAGTATCTTGGAGAAACCATTGATATATCTTCATAATTCTTCAACAAAGTTGGTGAGTTTAGGACATTTGGATGTTATTTTTCCATCTTTCCTTGTTCATTTCATTCCATTTCTTCATTAAGGGTTTGATTACCAAAGTGGGATTTGACCAAGGCAAATCCCTATAACCTAACCTAACCCTTAACCATTTTCCCCCTTTTGCATGTGTGTTTGCAAACTTGTGTATGTAGATTTATCAAGTAATTAGGTGTTGAAAGGTGGTAAAGAATTCAAAAAAGTGTTTCAAGTCAATTACAACCTATTTCAAGGTTGGAGACAACCTATAGTCCATTTTCTACAGATTTGAGTCTGTCAACTCGACAAGAAGAAAACCTCAGATCTGGTGCTACAAAATTGGCCCCTAATTTCATAGAATTTTGGCAGAGGAATTATTCACCATCAGTGGCGAATGAATCCCACCTTAAGGCTAGAAATCTATATTTTGTCAAATTTCAGATCTTGACAGTCAAAAACCTATTCATAAAAGTTTTCATTAGAAGTAGGACTGATTCACCATCAGTGTTGAATGAGTCCCAATGGTGATTTTCAATGATCTCTATCAACATTTAGGACACTCCAGATTCTTCGTTCCCTACCCACGTGCACTCTAATTTAGCCTTCTTCTTTTATGTTTTGCATTTGTTCATGTTTAGTTCATGCTTACGTATCACAATGTGTTTTCAAAAATTGCATATATCGTAAGTTTTGCATTCATAATCAGTTGATTACTTAGCTTAGTTGTAATTAGATCATCTCATTTAGCCTTAATTACATCCTACACATCTTAATTTGAGTGAACAACATTGATTTTTTATGAGGTTTATCTCTCTCCTTTTAGGTGAAACATCCTAAGAGTGCAAGAGTAGCCTATAAGCCTCACACCCAAAATTTTATGGTTCACATACAATTGTACAACCACATAGTACCTCTTCATTTGAACAAGAAAAAATTTTGGGAGTTGTTTAGGGTTTGGCCACCTCTTAGCTAGAACAACAAAATGGTTTAGAGTGGTCAGGAGCTTACCAAAATCATCAAGCCCCTATTTACCTTTCATTTTTTATGTGTAGTAAATGATTTATCTATGAAATATGAATGAGTGTGTCTACATAGCCTAAATTTTTCTAGAGTTAAGAGCACAAAAGAAAATATATGACTACCATTCCTTGGTCTACTAGGATGAATAAACTCATGTGTGTGAGAGTGTAAATGTAAGGAAGGAATCCAAGAAGTTCCAATTATAACAAAGATATCACAAATGCTACTAGTAAATGGAATCAAAGAGTGAAGGCTTGAACAAAATCATCTCACACAAATAAGGGAGATGAAAAAATATAAATACCACACGCTGGATATTCTCAAGACTGCGAAAGTGTCAAGGAAACTTATTCTATATATTAGAGTGCTCAAAGCCTTTCAATTCTAGTAAACTGTGTTGGTAAAAATTACATGAAAGCTTAAAATAAGAGAGTTTTCTTGAAAAAGTTGCATATATTGGGTACTTGAAATATGGAGTTGTGTATTTAAAAATAGAGGAAAAATAAAATATGAAGAGAAAAAAAATCAAAATAACCATTGAGATGCATTCTAGGTCAATCACAAGGCCTAATTAGTAGAATAAATGGGAGAAGATTATTGATAAACTCCTACTATATGTATATAAATTAGTGGATAATAGTAAATCATGTATATGTCTACACATTACATTAGAATTTTAGTATAACAAGTCATACAAATAATTGACATGTTAGCACAAAATGAGACAAATAAAAAAGTAACATTGGTTAACATAGAAAGGGGAAATACATGAAAATACACAAATGTTGGCACAAGTCATAGGAAAAGCTAATGAAAGGACACCTTTTCCTTAAAAAAAATACATACTTGAAAACTAAAGCAAACCCAAACTATAACATTAAAATTATGAGGGTATATAATTTTTGAATTATATGTTGAAATAAATATCTATTAAAAATTAATCTTTAAGGTTTTTTTTTTTCTTATTATTTTCAAATACATTTCTATATTATTTTTAATGTAAATTTATCCTTAATCTCATTCATCTTTTTCATATCAATTATAAAATAACATTATATAATAGTATAAATTTATTTTGAATAGACAAAATATGAGTTATTATAATAATATGAACTTATTTTAGTTAAGAATTATTTAAAATTACATCCTATCTTCTCTTCTAATATTGAAGTGCCCCTTAATATCATCCACCCTTTTTATATTCATATTATGAATTATAATAGACTATATACGTAGTATATGCTAGTATAGACTTATTTTTACTATACATTATTTGTGGTATTATAATAACAAACATTAATTCTAGTTATCTAAAGAGTTTTTTTTAAATATATTTCTCTGCTTTTTTCTAATATAAAAGCATCTTTTATTTTGATCTATGCTTTGTTTATAAAGTTGATTGTGGCTTGGGAAATCTTAGATGACCTTTAAGATTTCATATCTTGTATTGTTATAGAGAAGCCAATGGGGGTTTAGACAACTTAGTTGAATTTTCAATTGAATCTTAGGATGATCATATTAAGATTTTCAATACTAATTCTTAGATTCAACTCAATTTTTAAAAAATATTATTAAAATAAAACTAGATAATACAAAATTAATCTTCCTAAATGAAAAATAAAAAAAATAGAATAGCTATCAGACTTCTAATCATACTATTTTATATTTTCTATGTATATTGTTATTTTATTTCTTTTGGATTCGACATTAATGAATTAAATTAGTTATGATATTTGTGGGATAGATTGTGGAGAACAGGATTTAATAAATTTGTTTATGCATATATTTTGAGTTGTAGATTTTTTATTAGTTTTATAATGGGTGGCATGTCGATTTATATTTCTTAGATATGTCATGTATGCAAGGGGTCAATAATACAATTGAATTGATGATTACTTGTGATTTTGTGTGATAATAACATCATTTGAAAAAGGTGTTTTCATTCTTATAATTTGTACAATCATTTTCCTTGGCATCTATTTCTACCAAATGATCTAATTTTTTTTTTCATCTCTTTATGAGTCTTTACTCTCCATCTTTGTGGTGTGAATGGTGGCTTTAATTTATTGGAAGATGGTTTAAAATCATAATTGCAAGATTCTATTACATTCTTTGAAATGTGAGTCTTAACATGTTAGAGCATATGATTCTAAAAAAGTTTGACGGTCTTCATTATGGATTCTCTCTATATTGAGAGTGTTATCAAGTAGGCTTTTAGGAATGATATTATTTTGGAATTCCATTAGCATAATTTGTTAAGTGTGTTATCTTTATTTCTCCTCTCCAATGCACTATATTTACTAGGTGATAAGGTTATGGTGACAGAATTGGTGATGACATACATTAATCCATTCTTGTTTATTGTTGAATATATAGATAGTGAAATTTAAAGCTATGGCTATGACAATGAGTTGCAAGCTTTGGGGGAATCTTCCCTAAAGTAGTTTCACATTATTTCAAACCAACCATGTGTATTTTCACAAAATTTCACAACTAGTTACTATTCCTCTTGAAATTGTTTGTAGTACCCCTCTGTTTATGCTTATGCTTTCTGCTATTATGTTTTCATACTGTTAGACTATGATACTTTGTTTGGATATTTTTATCGCTAGTTTTGAGTGATAGTGGATTTATTCTATGACATGATGATACATTGTATTATGATATTTGATTTCTGTTATGCTTTGAAGTAGCATAGATGTTTACTTTCAGATGACTATTGTTATGTATATGTTTTGATGGACTAACAGTTATTTATTTCGTCAGTCTGATGTGACGTGTATTAGTGTGGAGAATAGAATCGCATCACTCGCTTGTGAGTGCCCTATGATATCCGTGATTTTCTCTGCACGATGTGTCTGTTCAATGCTTTATATATGTATATATGTATGCATGTTATTGTTTGGTTGCAGGAATTGCAGGTACATGACACCGACTCCACCTGGGTACTCAGGTCTAAGCATGTCAAGACTCAACAGATACATTGATTGGGAGATAGTAGTTTGGTTCACCCTAGTCTAATCTATAATCCTGGTCTTAGTACATTATTTGTTTTAGTTTAGAGTCATAGGATTGTTTTGTATTTTCTATTTGGATAAATTGTTTGAAAGGTAAATTTGGTTAAATTTTAATGTTAGTTTATTGTGCTTTAATTATTGTTATTAAATTAATTTTTAAATGTTGAAGAAATTAGTTGTATGTTATTTAATTTATTAATTAGCTTATTTGGTTAAATGGCTTGATCTTAAAAGATTACACTCATTTAATTAAATTAATTAATTAATTAATTAATTAATTAAATTAAATTAATTAAATTAAATTAATTAATTAAGTTAAATTAATTAAGTGTGTGAATGGATTTAATATTTAAAATTAAATAATTTGTGGAAATGACATGCTTTATCATTAAATTTAATTGCTTTTGAAATTGTAAAATTTAAAATTAAATAAATTATTTGCATGGAAATTGGAAATTGGCAAGATTGCCGAGAAGAGGTGGAGAAGATATTTTTGCAACCACTTCTCAACATGTGTGCTAGTGCAATAATTGTTTATTGTTGAGGAAATTTGTTTGCGGAGGATAATTTGGATCTGGAAAAAAAAAATTACAGAGGCAATTCAATTTTTCTCACGGGAAAAATTAATGAGCTTTGCAAAATTTCTCTGTTTTTGTTATTCTGGAAAAAACTGTATATTTGTGGAAGATCCCTTGGTGAAAATTCTTGGTGTTGGTTATAGATATCTTGTGGATTTTGGGTTTTTCTTTGGAGAAGCTTTTGGGATTTGTATTCTACAGGCAGAGGATTCTCTTCAACTACCAAATCTTCAAAACATAGGAAACAAGTATTTCTTTGGATATTTTGTTTGTTGTTTTTTTTTTAAAAAATAAGAAAATTCTCTTTATTGTTGAAATTCTTGTTCTTCTTTGAATTCTTTCAGTAAAAATTCATGTTATTTGTATGAATTCAAGAAAACAAGAATAGAGAGAACAATGGAAGCAAAATTCAAAAGAAAAAGATGTATGCCCTATTATTTAGTAAATCAATAGATCTTGGTTATTTTGAAAGAAAAAGCTTCTGAAGGATTTTGCCGGAAAAGAATTTATTTTGGATTATTTGAGTATTTTAAAATGGAGGAAATTGCTTATTATTTTGATGGAATAGAAAATCCATTGAGGATAAATTGGAAATTATGCAGAAAATATTTCTGTATAATGTTATTTTTCTCAGCTTCCTGTAGCAAATTTATGTAGTATTTAATCCTCTATTTGATAGATTTTGATTATTAAATAAATAAATTATATATATATATATATTTATATTAATCTATGTATATGTATATTTGATGGAAATACATATATACATAAATCAATATAAATATATATAAATAATTTGATGAAATTTTATTAAATCGAAGAACTTTCGTATTCGGATTTTTGTTTATCCATGGAAGGAATTCCAAAATTTTAATGAATTAAAATTTAGTAATTTCCATTATACAGTGAGGGGCCGAGGGCTTATCCCCATGGCCAACCCCCATGGGGAGTCGGCTGTGAGGGCAGCGCTCAGCGCTGCCTTCATAGGCAGTGCCGGCGCTGCCGGCACAACCGAGCCCTCTCATGAGGGTTTCGGCTGTGAGGAAGCCGACCTCTGTTTTCTTTTTTAAAAAGATTTATTATTTGTGAAACTTAAGAAAAATAGTTTCTTTTTAATTAATATTTAATTTACTTTTAGGTTTACATTTATAATATTTAAATACAATTTATATATATGTATATATAATGTATATTAATTATGATATATATTATATATACATATGTGATTGATATAAAATGTTATAAATACATATTTTGATGAATATATTAATATGCATTAGTGCATTATAGGTAAATGGGATGTAGATATATATATTTATTTACAAATAGATAATTATGTAAATAATGATTTGATTGTGTAAATTTATTTAAATGTAATGTATATTATTGTTAAGTGTAAGATGAATAGAAATGGATATTTTCTTTTATATGCATTAAGAAAGGAGATTTTTTTAAAAAAATGCATGAATGAAAATTATGATTTTTGTTGATTAATTACGTGCTTATATTATTATTTGTATGGATTTAGTATATCGAAATGGTAGACATGTATTTGCTTAAAATGGCTTTAATTTTGTATTGGGAAAATGGGGATTATTTTTATGTGTTTTTAAGTCTTCCAGATATAGTCTTTTCTTGGGAAATAAAATTTTACTATGATTTCTTATTTTTGAATAAACTAGGGTAGTGCACTGGATTTTTGTGAACGGAGTTGAGACATTCATTGTGGTATTTTTGGTATTTTGTGTTGATCTTTTTGTGCACTTTGTCTATCCTAGTTAAAAAACTTAGTTTCCTTTGTTACGTTTAGGGGAGTGGCTTTTTGTAAGGGCCGACACACAAAGTGGTGTCAGGGTAACTTACAAAGAGTTAGTAAGTTAGTGATAATTAAAGAATACAGTAGTTAGAACTAAAAACTCTTAACAAGATATTTTGCCTCACTTATGACTCTTGAGCTACTTCAGTCTTGAGTATAAGATGAGAAGGCCTGGAATGGCAAATCGATGTCTTGTTTCTTCAAAAGACATTCGATTCCACAATAGTATGCAATAGGGGCCAGGTTTCGTAAGAGGTTACCAGGGTAACCCATGTTGGGGGCCGGAACCTAGGAAGAAACACCAGGGTAACCTTTGCAACGTTGTGATGACACTCCACCTGAAGTAATAGTTAACCTTGTGTTTGTGATATAATCAATTGTCAAAATCTGGAAGCAATGTAACCATTAGTTTGTTATGTACTTATGTCTAGGGTTAGTAGATTAGGTCTAGGTAACCTTATTACTATCTCCTAGCATGGGGGGTGGACCTACGGGTACCACATGGTTGGGTGGAACATGCACCTTACTCCATTGGGTCCCTTGTTTTGTGATCATGGCATCGAGACCTTCATGGATGGAGAGCTCACACTTGGAAACTCATGTGAACTTCTTCTTTGTAAATTGTAAATAGTATTGTAAAACATCCCTCAAATTGTATATGAGGTGAACAATGTAAATGTAATTTGTAACTACTATTTGATCTACCTCATCAGATGGATGAGTATTGTATATTTTATCAAATGTAATGAATGAAACATGTTTTTACCTTATATTATCTTGAATGAAATTCAATGTTATGCAATGTTTATCTTTATGTTATAAATTAATATGTGCAATGCGAAATACTTAAGTCACTTATGGAAACTCAAAGTAGTGTAATGTCACATAGCTTAATGAATGTATGCAACTAAATAACTTAATAATTAAACTTAAAAAAAAAAAATTCCTCTATTATACACAAAATCTACATTCTTAGGTTATTAAGATGGGGCATTACAGATTGGTATCAGAGCAATGGTTACAAACACCAGACGCTTTGGGTAATCACAAACCCATTAGGTTGACCTAGTACGTAGTGTCGCAACTGTTAGCCTTGGTTGAATAGTATCTAAGACTCGTTATTGTTATGTGTAGGAACATGCCTAGGCGAGGAGGAAGAGGTCGTGGTAGAGGTCGAGGTGGAGGCCGAGGGCCAATCCCTCAGGTTACTCCCCCTTTGAGCCCTCATCACAGTGATCAGGCAGAACAGTTGGGTCAGAGAAATGAGGGGCAGAATCCCGAACATTCAGCAGTAGAGGGTTCTCAGATACATCCATTATTAGAGGAGGTCCTATCTCGTCTTGGACCTAGACAGGTAGATGAGCAGGAGGTTGTCAGAGAGAGAGATAGATCTCCTAGGAGAGTAGATGACATAGCACATCAGGATGCTATCACTGCAGGTCACATGAGGGATTTACTGAGGGCACGCCCTGCTACCTTTGATGGTACAGGAGGTGGATTAGAGGCTGAGACCTGGCTACTAGATTTGGGTAGATGCTTTGCCATGCACCCTTATGGTAGCAATACCCGTGCTAGATGCGCTATTATGCACTTGAGAGGATTCACCTCTACTTGGTGGCACCTGGAGGAGCATAAGCTCCATTTGGATATTAGTTCTATGTCTTGGGAGATTTTTCTCAAGAGGTTTAGAGCACAGTTCCTGTCGGAACACTGGTGGCAGCAACAGGCTGATGAGTTCCATGATCTACGTCAGTTGGCTCTTTCTGTAGAGCAATATGAACGTAGGTTCTATGAACTCAAGCAATATGCTGGTATTGGTGATGATGAGCCTATGCCTATGCTAGTAAAACACTTCATCAGGGGTTTAAACACCCGTATCAGTGGTGGTGTCTGAGTCTTTGAGCCAAAGACTATGGAAGTTGTGGTGGAGAAGGCTCGCATAGTAGAGGAGAACCTAGTTATGGCTTTAGGTGGGCACACAAGAGTGTAGATTGCTAGTGCTCCTGTAGCAGGTTTTAGTCCACAGGGTAGACAGGCACAGACAGGTGGTTCCTCTAGGAACCAACAGACACCCATAAAGGGTGGGCAGTAACAACAACAACGAACATCTCAAAAGAACAATAACCCTTAACCACAACAAGGAAATAGTCCCCAAATAGGAAAGGGTCACAACTGGTGGTGCAACAAGCGCAATAGGCAGGATTAGCCTGCGCAGAGTGCTCAGTCTACCGTCAGTAGGGGTAGTTTTCAGTAATCCAGTGCACCTTCAGGTGGCAGAGGATTCGGCAGAGGCACGGGTTGTTATTCTTGTGGACAGCAGGGACACATAGCTAGGCAGTGTCCGATGAGAGGTTCTACTAGTTTTGGGCCTCGACCTACAGTTTCAGAGCCTACAGTGGGTGATGCAGGACAATCACATATAGTATATGCTACGGTTAATGACCACCAAGCTGATCACTAGAACACGGTGGTCAAAACTTCAGGTAAGTTACATGGTGTTAGTGTTTCTATACTTTTTGATTCTGGAGCCATTGACTCCTTTATTTCACCAACCATTGTTGACCATTGTGGTCTTGTGGTGGTAAAGCAAGGTGGTAAGTGGCAAGTTGAATTCACCTCAGGGGTGAAAGTAGCAGTAGAAAACTTAGTACATAATTGTGAACTTAAAATTGGTACGTTAACTACCTTAGTAGATTTATATATGTTACACCTTTAGGATCGTATGACATAGTTTTAGGTATGGATTGGTTAGCATCTTATCATGCTGTAATTGACTGTTGACTTAAGATAGTTAGTTGCATTAATGATTTAGGTGCGAAAGTGGAAATCATAGGTATTCAAAGACCTATCTCTTTGTGGATGATATCTGCTATGCAATTAAAGAGATGTCTTCGTCAGGGATGTCAACTGTTTGCAACAACAGTTCTTGATTTGGAAGAAGGTGAGAGTCGAGAGGTATCTCTTGATGATCATCCTATTCTTAGGGAATTCACAGATGTGTTTCCTGATGACATACCTGGAATGCCACCGAAGAGGGATATAGACTTTAGAGTTGACCTAGTTCCTGGAGCTGAACCTATATCTAGGGCTCCATATAGAATGACGACTCAGGAGTTAGAGGAACTTCGTATCCAGTTAGAGGAACTATTAGAAAAGGGATTCATTCATCCTAGTGTTTCCCCTTGGGGAGCACCTATTATCTTCGTAAAGAAGGACAGATCTCTTAGGCTATGTATTGACTATCATCAATTGAACAAGGTTACAATTAAGAATCGTTATCCTTTGCCTAGAATTGATGATCTTTTCGATCAAATTAAGGGAGCTAATGTGTTCTCTAAAATTGATTTGAAATATGGGTATCATCAATTGCGTATAGCCAAAGCAGACATTCATAAAACTTCTTTTTGAACTCGTTATGGGCATTACAAATTCACAGTAGTACCATTTGGATTAACGAATGCACCATCTGTATTCATGAGTTTAATGAATGGTGTTTTTCGTACATACCTTGATCGCTTTGTCCTGGTATTTCTCAATGATATTTTAGTATATTCGAGAAATATGAAGGAACATGAAGAACACTTAAGATAGGTATTGCAATGTTTAAGGGAAAATCAATTATATGCAACCTGAAGAAGTGTGACTTCTTTCAAATTAAAATAAAATACCTAGGACATGTGATTTCTGGTAAAGGTATTGTTGTGGATCCTTCAAAGATTCAAGCTATTGTAGATTGGCCCGCACCTACTAATGTAGGTGAAGTTCATAGTTTTATAGGTCTAGCTGGTTACTATAGGTGTTTTGTAGAGGGATTTTCTAGAATCGATCATCCTATTACTTCTCTTCAAAGGAAAGGGAAGAAGTTTGTATGGATAGAGTAAGGTTAGTTGGCTTTTCAGACTCTTAAAGAAAAGTTGACTAATGCGGCTATATTGATTGTTCCTGATCCTACTAAGGATTTTGTATTATGTGCGGATGCATCCTTAGAGGGTTTGGGAGTAGTTTTTATGCAAGTTGGGCGTGTAGTTGCTTATGAGTCTCGCAAACTCAAAGATCACGAATTAAACTATCCTACTCATGACCTAGAACTAGCTGCAGTTGTGCATGCATTAGTTCGATGGAGGAATTTCCTATTAAGTCATCATTTCGAACTTCATACTGATCACCGTAGTTTGCAATATATCTTTACGCAACCTAACTTGAATGCTAGGCAAAGACGGTGGATGGAGTTCTTGTGTGAGTACGATTTTGAAGTGAGATATGTTCAAGGAAAAGAGAATGTAGTGGTTGACGCTCTTAGTCGTTGTTGACATGAGATCTTTGCTACTACTCTTGAAGTAGATTTGAGAGGTCAAATAGTAGTAGCACTTCCTAATGATAGATTATATCAGGAAGTGAGGTCAGAAATTGAATCTAGTAGACCTTTAGAAAGTCAATTTGCAGGGTATGTCCTGGAATCAGATGGTATATTATGGCATTTAGGTCGTATTTATGTACCACATGTTGAGAGTCTTTGTACATTAATTATGACTGAAGCTCATCGAGCTCCGTATTCAGCTCATCTAGGTGTCAAGAAAATTCATGTTGATCTTCAGCAATTGTATTTCTGGCCTGGTATGAAACATGATATTGTTGATTATGTGTTGAGATGTCTTGAATGTCAGCGAATCAAAGTTGAGCATCAACATCCCGCTGGATTATTGCAGCCACATCTCATTCCTGAATGGAAATGGGATATTATATCCGTTGACTTTATTGTAGGGTTACCTATATCATCATGTCGACATGATGCCATTATGGTAACTATTGACCGATTGACTAAAGTAGCTCACTTTTCACCAGTACGATCATCATACAATGCTTCATCTATAGCTAGGATATTCATGGAGGATATCACTAGATTACATGGGATTCCTCGTAGGATTATATCAGATAGAGATCCCGTATTTACTTCAGCCCTATGGACTTCATTACAACATGCTTTAAATACCCAGTTGAACTTTAGTTCAGCATATCATCCTCAAATTGATGGACAAATGGAGAGAGTTAACCAAATATTAGAGGATATGCTTAGGATGTATGTAATGGACCAACAATCACATTGGGAGGATTATCTGTACTTAGTAGAATTCGCTTACAATAATGGATATCAGAGTTCCATAGGTATGCCACCATTTCAGGCATTATACGGTCGTCCTTGTCGAACTCCACTAAGTTGGGATCGACTAGAGGATAGAGTGTTACTTGGACCTGAGATGCTTCGTGATATGGAGCAACAGGTTGACTGTATTAGAGAGCATTTGATAGCAGCTCAGGATAGGTAAAAGAAATATGCTGATGCACATAGAGTAGACCAATAGTTTGCTATTGGTGATAGAGTGTTTCTTCGAGTGCGACCGCGAAAGAGTCCAATCCCTTATGGAAAAGGCTCTAAGCTTGTGCCTCGTTTCGTTGGACCATTTGAGATCTTAGAGAGAATTGGTCCCATGGCGTATCGACTCGCCTTACCACCCAGTTTGTCTTGTATTCATGATTTTTTTCACATATCAGTTCTTAGACCATATCATCCTGACATATCTCATGTACTTGATTGGAATGCATTACAGGTAGAGGACGGGCAGCTAGCTTTGGAGCCCGTGGCCATTCTAAAGCGCCGGACGCTCGGTCTCAGGGGTCGAGACATTGATCAGGTGAGGGTCCAATGGGATCCTAGCCATGAGGCTTCTGCTACTTGGGAGGATGCGACATGCATGAGGTAATTTTATCCCTATCTGTTCGCAGTCTTTCAGGAGCAAGCCTGATCCAAGGGGGGGAAGATGTAGTACCCCTCCATTTATGCTTATGCTTTCTACGATTATGTTTTCATACTGTTAGACTATGATACTTTTTTTGGATATTTTTATCGCTGGTTTTGAGCAATAATGGATTTATTCTGTGACATGATGATACATTGTACTATGATATTTGATTTATGTTATGCTTTGAGGTAGCGTAGATGTTTACTTTCAAATGACTATTGTTATGTATATGTTTTGATGGACTAACAGTTATTTATTTCATCAGTCTGATGTGACGTGTATTGGTGTGGAGAACGGAATCGCATCACTCACTTGCGAGTGCCCTATGATATCCATGATTTTCTCCGCACGGTGTGTCTGTTCAATGCTTTATATATATATATATATATATATATATATATGTATGTATGCACGTTATTGTTTGGTTGTAGGAATTGCAGGTACATGACACCGACTCCACCTGGGTACTCAGGTCTAAGTGTGTCAAGACTCAACGGATACGTTGATTGGGAGATAGTAGTTTGGTTCACCCTAGTCTAATCTATAATCCCGGTCTTAGTACATTGTTTGTTTTAGTTCAGAGTCATAGGATTGTTTTGTATTTTCTATTTGGATAAATTGTTTGAAAGGTAAATTTGGTTAAATTTTAATGTTAGTTTATTGTGCTTTAATTATTGTTATTAAATTAATTTTTAATGTTGAAGAAATTAGTTGTATGTTATTTAATTTATTAATTAGCTTATTTGGTTAAATGGCTTGATCTTAAAAGATTAAACTCATTTAATTAAAATAATTAATTAATTAATTAAATTAAAATAATTAAGTGTGTGAATGGATTTAATATTTAAAATTAAATAATTTGTGGAAATGACATGCTTTATCATTAAATTTAATTGCTTTTGAAATTGTAAAATTTAAAATTAAATAAATTATTTGCATGCCAATTGGAAATTGGCAAGATTACCGAGAAGTGGTGGAGAAGATATTTTTGCAACCACTTCTCGACATGTGTGCCAGTGCAATAATTGTTTATTGTTGAGGAAATTTGTTTACAGAGGATAATTTGGATCTGGAAAAAAAAAATTACAGAGGAAATTACATTTTTCTCAAGGGAAAAATTACCGAGCTTTGCAAAATTTCTCTGTTTTTGTTATTCTAGAAAAAACTATATATTTGTGGAAGATCCCTTGGTGTAAATTCTTGGTGTTGGTTATAGATATCTTGTGGATTTTTGATTTTTCTTTGGAGAAGCTTTTGGGATTTGTATTCTACAGGCAGAGGATTCTCTTCAACTACCAAATCTTCAAAACATAGGAAACAGGTATTTCTCTGGATATTTTGTTTGTTGTTTTTTAAAAAAAAAAATAGAAAATTTTCTTTATTGTTGAAATTCTTGTTCTTCTTTGAATTTTTTCAGTAAAACTTCCTGCTATTTGTATGAATTCGAGAAAACAAGAATAGAGAAAACAATGGAAGCAAAATTCAAAAGAAAAAGATGTATGCCCTGTTATTTAGTAAAACAACAGATCTTGGTTATTTTGAATGAAAAAGCTTCTGAAGGATTTTGCCAGAAAAGAATTTATTTTGGATTATTTGAGTATTTTAAAATGGAGGAAATTGTTTATTATTTTGATGGAATAGAAAATCCATTGAGGATAAATTGGAAATTGTGCGAAAAATATTTTTGTATAATGTTATTTTTCTCAGCTTCCTGTAGCAAATTTCTGTAGTATTTAATCCTCTGTCTGATAGATTTTGATTATTAAATAAATTACTAATATATATATTTATATTAATCTATGTATATGTATATTTGATGGAAATACATATATACATAAATCAATATAAATATATATAAATAATTTGATGAAATTTTATTAAATCGAAGAACTTTCGTACGCGGATTTTTGTTTATCCACGGAAGGAATTCCGAAATTTTAATGAATTAAAATTTAGTAATTTTCGTTATACAGTGAGGGGCCGAGGGCTTACCCCCACGGCCGACCCCCATGGGGAGCTGGCTATGAGGGCAGCGCTCAGCACTACCTTCACAGGCAATGCCAGCGCTGTCGGCACAGCTGAGCCCTCTCATGAGGGTTTCGGCTGTGAGGAAGCCGACCTCTGTTTTCTTTTTTAAAAAGATTTATTATTTGTGAAACTTAAAAAAAATAGTTTCTTTTTAATTAATATTTAATTTACTTTTAGGTTTACATTTATAATATTTAAATACAATTTATATATATTTATATATAATGTATATTAATTATGATATATATTATATATACATATGTGATTGATATAAAATGTTATAAATACATATTTTGATTAATATATTAATATGCATTAGTGCATTATAGGTAAATGGGATGTAGATATATATATATATATATTTATTTACAAATAGATAATTATGTAAATATTGATTTGATTGTGTAAATTTATTTAAATGTAATGTATATTATTGTTAAGTGTAAGATGAATAGAAATGGATATTTTCTTTTATATGCATTAAGAAAGGAGATTTTTTTTTTAAAATGCATGAATGAAAATTATGATTTTTGTTGATTAATTACGTGCTTATATTATTGTTTGTATGGATTTAGTATAGCCCGATGGTAGACGTGTATTTGCTTAAAATGGCTTTAATTTTGTATTGGGAAAATGGGGATTATTTTTATGTGTTTTTAAGTCTTCCAGATGTAGTCTTTTCTTGGGAAATAAAATTTTACTATGATTTCTTATGTTTGAATAAACTAGGGTAGTGCACTGGATTTTTGTGAACGGAGTTGAGACATTCATTGTGGTATTTATGGTATTATGTGTTATCTTTTTGTGCACTTTTTCTATCCTAGTTAGAAAACTTATTTTCCTTTGTTACGTTTAGGGGAGTGGCTTTTTGTAAGGGCCGACATACAAAGTGGTGTCAGGGTAACTTACAAAGAGTTAGTAAGTCAATGATAATTAAAGAATACAGTAGTTAGAACTAAAAGCTCTTAACAAGATATTTTGCCTCACTTATGACTCTTGAGCTACTTCAGTCTTGAGTATAAGATGAGAAGGCCTAGAATGGAAAATCGGTGTCTTGTTTCTTCAAAAGACATTCGATTCCACAATTGTATGCAATAGGAGCCAGGTTTCGTAAGAGGTTACCAGGTTAACCCATGTTGGGGGCCGGAACCTAGGAAGAAACACCAGGGTAACCTTTGCAACGTTGTGATGACACTCCACCTAAAGTAACAGTTAACCTTGTGTTTGTGATATAATCAATTATCAAAATCTGAAAGCAATGTAACCATTAGTTTGTTATGTACTTATTTCTAGGGTTAGTATATTAGGTCTAGGTAACCTTATTACTATCTCCTAGCACAGGGGGTGGACCTACGGGTACCACATGGTTGGGTGGAATGTGCACCTTACTCCATTGGGTCCCCAGTTTTCTGATCATGGCATCGAGAGCTTCATGGATGGAGAGCTCCCACTTGGAAACTCATGTGAACTTCTTCTTTGTAAATTGTAAATAGTATTGTAAAGCTTCCCTCAAATTGTATATGTTGTGAACAATGCAAATGTAATTTGTAACTACTATTTGATCTACCTCATCAGATGGATGAGTCTTGTATATTTTATCAAATGCAATGAATGAAACATGTTTGTACCTTATATTATCTTGAATGAAATTCAATGTTATGCAATGTTTATCTTTATGTTATAAATTAATATGTGCAATGCGAAATACTTAAGTCACTTATGGAAACTCAAAGTAGTGTAATGTCGCATACCTTAATGAATGTATGCAACTAAATAACTTAATAATTAAACTTTAAAAAAATTATTCCACTATTATATACAAAAGCTACATTCTTAGGTTATTAAGACGGGGCATTACAATGTTCATTATATTGTGTCTAAACATTAAAAACATTGTATAGCTTTATATTAGCTATAATCAATAAGGTGACGAGAGTTTTGAATTTACCACTTTTCATTGCCTCCATTCAAAAGAGATCAAATGTATATCAAGAGGTGTAGGTTGACATAGTAGAGGTCATGTATTCTAATTGTTGTAATTGATGTCTATGGTTTATTTGTTGGGTTTGTATTTAGTATATTTTTTATACTTATACCTAGTTTCTAGGTCACACGATTCTTTGGTAGGGTTTGAGTTGTTTCGTTAGGATCATTTCTTATGTTCTACCCAAAACCTTTTATTTTGTGTTGTGATTATTTTACCTTTTATAGTCTGTTATATTTCTAGGGTAAAAATGCAAAGTTGTGTCACACTTTCAGCCAACTTATCAGCACAACTGAATTTAAGTATTTCTAACTAAAAATCAATTTTGGTCAAACATATGATCTAGTAAGATTCATTCTATCTAAGTTAGATACTTCCACAAATTTTTCAACTAAAATTATTGGGTAAAATTATATGGAGCACCACTTTCAGTCCAATTTGCCAAAAAATAGAATTATTTGAAAAACTTCTAGTTTCAATAACTCCTACTAATGTAATTTTTTTTTTTTAAATATAAAAAATACCCTTTTGTGGATCAATAAGTGTAGTTTTCAAAAATATATTTATTTTAATAGTTTAATTATTATTTATATTTTATTTTTTATTTTTACTAAAAGTAGGTTATCAACACAAAATATTAGGTTCACTATGATGCCAAGGAAAAATACTAAAACTTATTAAAAAAATAGAAAAAATACGATGCACTAGATAAAAAAATCTATTTCAAGATGGTATATTTTTTTTTTCCATTTTAGACAAATATTTAATATGAAAGTTGACGTCCCATGGAAACAACTATTTTTTTATTCACACACATTTTAATATTTATTTAAAAAATATATATTTATCAAAATTGGGAAAAATATATCCATGCACTAAAGTTTCAAGTTATAAATACACACAAAAAAATTGAAAGAAAAAAAATAAATTTACTATAAAAATTTTGATGTCTCATGCAACTTCATTTTTTCAACATTCAATTAGCAACTAAATTATAGGGTTAATTTATTAAAAACTAGTTTAAAATAATTTTAATTTTTTTAAAAAAATATACAAACATAAAATATACTAAAAAATAAATATTTTACTAGTGTATATCATTTCAAAATTCAAAACATAGATGCCACTTTTTAGTGATTCAAGTTTAAAAGTTGGATTAGTGTTGGTTGTTTCCTTTATAAAGTTTGACCCAACTTTGTGCTTTTACCCTCTACATAAATATCTCGAACATATTAACACTATGTATTTATGATTTAACTTAATATTAAAAGAGTGGCTCCCAATGAACCACATTTTTCTATAAAAATTATAATACATAAGTTATAACATGATATAAATTATATAATAATATAAATTTATAACTTATGAGCTTTTTAATATGTGTATATATAATACCATTGTGCGATATCTATGAATGGTGATTGAATTTTTGAAACAAACACACGTGAACCCCTCCTTTTAACACATTTGATATGATATTTCTTTTAGACTAGAGGAATCTAGTAGCCCCCCTATAAACTACAGTGCGTTGGTAACTTTTTTCATGTGACCGATGATGCTGGCACAACATGCCCTTCGGTACCACACGGATGAAGGGGAGACTAGATCTCGTGACCTCTTGCTTGCAATAAAATGCTTTAGTCAATCGAACTAGACCCCATATCGTTAGAATGCTTTATTTATTCTTCTTTAAAGTTGCTTCTTACGTTAATGTATGCTCATTCCCTTTTAAATAGCACCACAATATTCTGTATTCTATTCTCTTAGAAAAAGTAGGTATATGCCCGATGCAATACATATGTTATTTTTAAAAGTATAAACCACTCCTAATGTTTAAGGCCAAAAAATGAAAATTCACGTCTTCAGAGAAGGTTGTATGCCAGAGAGCAACGAGAGGATAATGATGTTTAGGCTACATCATTCAAAATATTGTGTCAGCGATATGATTTTCATTGCTATACAACATTTCCAAATATTATTATTTTGAGATATTATATATTGAGTTTATGTTGTAAGTTTTATATATTTTACAAACAATTCTAATTGTTGTAGACAAACATTATGGCCAAAGGAATTAATTTGAAATATATATTTTTAATTGAATAATTGCTTTATGTGCAATTGTATATCAATCTTGCATTTTGAACCAGCTTATGTAGTGACCATTGAAATACTGGAACCAACTAGTAGAGAGTACCAACTAGTTCTGAAGAGTAGTAGATGAAGGATAACACAAAACATCTTAAAGGAAAGAACCCATGAGCTGAGCCTCATGAATGCTAACTTTCCTTGTCACATCGTGATGTCTTCCCAATTATGGGAGCCACCATAAATAACCTCCCCATCATCCAATTCTGATGCAAAAGTGTCCTAGAGATTCAGACCACATCTTGCCACAACAAATAGTTTTCCCTTATAAATTGGAACAACATTAGAATGGGAAGTCTATCACAACACACCTACGTGATGACCCACCATGATACTATGATTCAAAGAACCCTCCACTAGAAGATCACCCTAATGAGCAACCTAGACCTAGACCTATTAGAGGAGACATGCAAAATCTTTCAATATCTTGTAGAGTCTTCATGGCTCATCCAATGATGGAATAGGACAAGAGAAATCACAATTATTTTTGCACCCATCTGCAACTATGTTTGGTGCCTCTTAAATTTCTTGGGGCTGACATACATGTTTCATGGGACATAAAAATTGGGATCTAATTAAGGCTGATGTAGATCATTCTTGATGCTTGGATCCCATATTTAATCACTGTCTGAATTTAGTAGAAGACAACTAAGTATGCATATGGAGTTAGAAGTTACTGCATTAGATTTTGAAGCTAGTTTTGCATATAGTAGTAGTTAATTTTGTGGTAGCTTATGAGAAAATAGGTTTTTATGATGGATCCTATTATAATCTACATTTGAGAATGCCTATGGGAATGTATGTTTATATTTTCAACCAATAAAATTGCATGTTACTTTTAGTTATTTTTGTTGTGTTCCAGGTATGAGAAAGTTTGGTGGTATTCTCATTAATGTTGTCATTGATGTCAACACTGTTCAGTATATTACAAATTTTACATGTATAATTGAGATGATGTTGAGATGCTATGAGTACATAGAGAAATCCTTTTAGTGTTGCAGGCGTGTTTTGTTGGTGAGTTTCCAAGTGCTTTTGAGAAAATTAAATAAAGAAGTGAAGTCAGAATGTTGAAAGTGTTCAAAATGTGCTCTGGTATGTGCTTCACATTTCTCTTGTGTTGATCCTATGATTATACGGATCTAAAGGCTTGTTAATGAGGATTTAGTGGTGATATCTCCCGAGTTTTAGCTTCTGGTGTGATGATGTGTGAGAGTTACATTCACCAGTATGTGAACTGCTCTAGCAGAGTTGGTCTTCTATGGCCTTGGAGAACTGGTTTTTCTCCACAATTCTCTGATGCCTTGTTTTAGATCTTGTGGATTTGGGATATGTCTTATGAAGGTCTTTTCCATTCTCTAGCGAAGAAAGTTGAAGTTTGGTAATTTGGAAGTCATGTTTCTTTATTCCAATACAAGTTTGCATAGTTTGGATGATCTAGTAAAAGGTATTCAATATATGAAGTATGTTTCTTTGTTGTGGATGTATCTAAAGAAGTCTAAGAGGAATTCTCATGTATATTGAAGCATGTTGAGGTGTATGTGTGTCATCTTCTTGTTGGGAAGCATGTGCATCAATGTTCTTTTGTGTTTTCATTCTAGGTTTGGACAACCTGGTGTTTACACTTCATTCGAAGAATAAAATTTAATTGAGGAAGCATGTAGAAGTTTTAGGAAAATAATTTTATTGGTCAAGTCTTATTCCTTTCCACTGTGTAGGAATTTTGAGTTTTTAGCCTCATTTGAATTTATGAAATGGGTTATTTTGTGGCCAACCTTGGTAAATTCTTCTAAGGTTGAGAATGGTATAAAAGTAAGTTGAATTGTGAAGAGTTGTATGACACTGTGATGCAAAGTAATGAAAATAAGCCACAAATAATAAGAGTAGATGTGCATGTGTGAGTTGTGTTGAAGACAGTGAGATAAAGGTCTTTGTAATCATGTGAATGTGCTTTAATTGCAGTGGTGGATCTTTCTATTCTCTTTTCTATCTATAGGTAACCAGCCTCCCTGTTGGATAGTGAGTCCTTTTTGTAGGAAGTGAGCCTTTGTATTTAGACAGCGAGTCCTCTTTTGGGTAGTGAGCCCTTGGCAATGAGCCTTTGTATTTAGTTTATAATCTTTATATTATGAGTTAACCCTCACCGTGGTTTTTCCCTTACTGGGTTTTCCACATAAAAGTCTGCTGTTCATTGTTTTGATTTACTTTTTGTTATTTGTGTTTCATGCTCATACTTGATAACATAATAGTGTGGTTCAAGAATTGATAAGCAATAAATTTTTTAAGTTTGAACTTGTGTGGAAATTGATTCACCCCCATCTTAGTTGTCCTGCACCTATTTAAAAATTGGTATCAAAGCTTTTAGTTCCTTGTGTAGAGCTTAATCCCTTAAGGAAGATTTGATGGCGCACAAGTTGGCAATCCCTATGTTTGATGGAACTTACTACAATGATTGGAAGGGACATATGAGAGGATATATTATCTCTCTTGGTTTCAAGACCTAGAAGACTATTGAGAATAAGTATACACTTCCGTCTAGTGGTGTTAATTCTGTAGATGATATCTCTGCTTATCAAGAAAATCAGAAGGAAAAGTATGCAATTTGTAGTGGATTATCTAAAAATGAGTGAGTTAAGGTTAATTCTTTGGATACTACAAATGATGTCTAGAAGAAGTTGGAAGACATGTACGAAGGAAATGAAAAGATGAAATTGACAAAGAGGCTAGCGACAAAGCATAGATTTGTGAACCTGGAGATGGAAAATGGTGAAGAATTTACAAGTTTCTTTCAGAGAGTTGAACTGGCAACACATGAAGTCAAAAATCAAGGAGGAAAACTAGCAAATGAAAATATAATTGAGAAGGTCCTAATCACTTTACCAAAATGTTTCAGTGGAAATATATTTGTTATTAAAGAAATGTATGATCCTAAGAAGTACACTCTGTAAGAGTTGTTCGACACCTTACAAGCATTCAAGATAAGGAAGTTTTGGAAATACAACAAGATAGAAGAGAATATGGAAATGACATTTAAGGCTCTGAATATTGAAGAACTGGATAGTGATGATGAAGAGTTGGAAGCAAACTTCACTTGAAAATTGAAGAAAGGTACCGAAAAATATAAAGGTATGTTAGCCTTTAAATGTTTTAGTTGTGGTAACATTGGTCATTATGCTTTGAGATGTCTGAATAGGGCTACACATAAAAAGAACAAGGATTATAAGGATAAGGATAGGACTTGGATAAGAAGTATAAGAAGTTGTACTATGTTAAGGAAGAGGTAGGTATTTCTAATGATGAATCTAAAAATGAGGTTGATGATAGTGAATGCTTATTTAGAGCTTTATAAAGTAAATCTGTATCCACTAACTCTAGAAAATGTCTAAGTAATAATCCTCTGGAGGTTAAGAATAATATGATGGAAGGTACTTTGGTTACTAATTTTCATGCAAGATGGGATGAAGACTACTAGGTAATTGTTAGTGGATGTTCAAATCATATGACAGGAGATAAGAGTAATTTCACTAAACTTGAAAAATATGGTGGTTTAGTCATGTTCGGTGATGATTCAGGAGCTAAGATCTGTGGTAAAGGTTCAATCAGTTTTGATGGAGTGAAAAATACTGATTATGTATATTATGTGAAGGGTTTGAGGCATAACCTTCTGAGTGTTGGTCAGATGTGCAATAATGGCTTAAATCTTGCATTTCAGAACAATACTTGTGAAATCAGGAAAAGGATTTGGAAATGGAGATATGATTGTTGTTGGAAGAAGAATTCATGGAAACATCTATCAGTTGAAGGGAGTTGATGGTCATTATCTTCTATCTCAAATAAGTGGAAGTTGGTTATGGCACCAGAGAATGGGACATACAAACTTTCATAACCTAGTCAAGATGATCAGTGCTAAGGAGATTGTTTGAGGACTGCCTAGAATCACAAAACTTGGTAATGCTATTTGCAGAAGTTATCAATTGGGGAAGTAGACAAGATGTAGCTTTAAGGGAAAAGAACATTCCACTACCAGAATTCTAGAGTTGATTCACACCGATCTTTATGGTCTAACTAGGACTAGAATCCTAAATGGAGATAGGTACTTTATGTTGCTTATTGATGATTATACTTGAATGACATGGGTTTTTTTTCTCAAAGAAAATAATTAGGCCCTAGATAGGTTTAAGGTATTCAAAGCAAGAGTGGAAAATGAAGAAAATTTGAAAATCAAGTGTTTGAGATTTGATAGAGGTGGTGAATTCACTTTTGGTGAATTTAATGCATTCTATGAGAAGCATGGCATAAAAAGAAATTTTTTTGCTCTGAGAACCCCTCAGCAGAATGAAGTAGTTGAAAGGAAAAACAAGATAGTACAAGAAGCTGCTAGAACTATGATGAAAGAGTCAAATGTACCAGATGTATATTGGAGAGAAGTGATACATACTATTGTTTATGTTCTTAATAGAGTTTAGATTAGACACAACAACATGAAGACACCCTTTGAGTTATGGACTACTGTGAAATATTTTAAGGTATTTGGAAGTAGATGCTATATTAAAAGAGATGATGAAATTATTGCAAAGTTTGATACTAGATGTGATGAAGGAATATTTCTTGGATACTCTACTACTATCAAGGCATGCAAATTTTTTAACAAAAGGTTGAGAAAGATTATTGAAAGTCCTAATGTGAAAGTTGATGAAGACATATGTAGACCTATTGAGATAAGTGAAGTTGAACCTGATGATCATATTTGTGGAAATGTACCTAAGGTGAACAAGGAGAAGGAAGAAGAAGAGAAAGAAGAAGAACAAGTAGAAGAAGAAGAAGAGAATGAACCAGAACTTGCTGCTAGGACTCCTAAATATGTATAGAAGAATCATCTAGAAGATTAGATAATTGGAGACAAGAGTGAAGGTGTGAAGACAAGAAGCAGAGTTGCAGCTGAGGTAAATTTGGGTTTACTTTCTAAAATAGAACCTAAATTTTTAAAAGAAGCATGTGAAGATAAAACTTGGATGAGAGCTATGAAAGAGGAATTGCAGCAAATAGAAAAGAATCAAACATGGGAAATAGTCCCTAGGCCTGTGAACAAAAATGTGATTGGCTCTAAATGGATGTTCTAGAATAAGTTGAATGAAAATGGAGAAGTAGTAAGGAAGAAGGAAATACTGGTATGCAAAGGATATTCACAAGTTGAAGGTATAGATTTTGAAGAAACGTTTGCTCCTATGGCCATAATGGAAGCTATTAGAATGTTTTTGGATTTTTTTTACCACAAGGACTTCAAGGTATATTAGATGGATGTTAAGTTAGCTTTTCTGAATGGTGACTTGGAGGAAGAAGTGTACTTGGAGCAAACTAAAGGTTTTTAGTTTTTTGACAAACTAAACATGGTTTGTAAGTTGAAAAGGCATTGTATGGGCTGAAGCAAGCTCCCAAATCTTGGTATGCAAGACTGGACATATATCTTACAAAACAAGGATTCAACAAAGGTTCTACTAATAGCAACCTCTACTTCAAAGTGCAAGGTAATAAGATGTTGATTGTAGTTGTTTATGTTGATGATATCATTTTTGGTGGAAATGATGGAATGTGTAAAAAGTTGGTTGAAGAGATGCAGAAAGAATTTGAGATATCTATGATTGGTGAATTGAATTTCTTCCTTGGTCTACAAGTGAATCAAACTGACAAAGGGATATTCATTTCACAATATAAGTATGTAAAAGAGTTGTTGAAGAAGTTTGGGATGGAGGATTTTAAACCATTTTTTACTCCTATGGTAACCAGATGTAAACTAAGCGAAGATGATGAATCTGCTGATTGATTAGAGAAAATACAAATCCATGATTGGTAGACTATTGTACCTTACTTCTACCAAACCAAATATTATGCATGCAGTGTGTTTAGTTGCTAGATTTCAAGTAGATCCTAAATAGGCACATGTTGTAGCCATAAAAAGGATATTTAGATACCTTAAAGGTGCACCAGATTATGCGCTATGGTATCCTGAAAGTAATTATTTCACCCTGAGTGCCTATACAGATGCTAATTGAGTTGAATGAGTAGATGAATAGAAAATTACCAGTGGTGGTGCTTTCTTTCTTGGTGGAAGATTAGTTTCATGGTTGAGTAAAAAGAAAGACTCGATTTCTTTATCTACTTTAGAGGTAGAATTTATTGTTGCAACATCCTACTACACAAAATTTTTGTGGATGAAGAAAACTCTAAAAGAAATTGGTGTGGTTTGTGATGAGCCTATCTATATTGTCTATGACAATACAAGTGCAATAAAAATTTCAAAGAACCTTGTTATGCATTCAAGAATGAAGCACATATCTATCAAGTATCATTTTCTAAGAGAAAAAGTGCTAGAGAATGAGGTTAGACTAGAGTATGTGACAACAAAGGAAAAAATTGTAGACATATTTACTAAGGCTCTTCTGAAGGATAATTTTGAGCATCTTAGGGAGATGTTGGGGGTTAGTGTCCCTCCTAACTAGGTGCACTTGAAGATGCATTAGTCCATTGAATTAACATATTCTTCATTTATTTGGGCTGATAAATGGGTCTACTCCACAGGGGGAGTACAAAAGGTTTTCATTGTTGCAATATGGGTGAACTCCTAAGGGGGAGTAATCAGAGTTGTTCTTTTCCATTGATGTCAAAGGGGGAGAGATTGGAGGTAAGGAGGAGAGAAAATTCATGTGAAAAATAGTTGTCCTAGTATTGTGAAGGATAATGTTGTCTCTAATGGTTTTTCACATCATGTGTTGCCATCAATGACAAAGGGGGATATTGTTGTAGGTATGAGCAAGTTTGGTGGTGTTGTCATTGATGTCAACACTGTTCAGTATGTTGTAGATTGTACATGTATAGTTGAGATGTTGTTGAGATGTTATGAGTACATGGAGCTATCTTTTTAGTGTTATAGATGTGTTGTGTTGGTGAGTTTCCAAGTGCTTTCAATAAAATTAAATAAATAAATGAAGTCAGAATGTTGAAAGTGTTCAGAATGTGCTCTGGTATGTGCTCCACGTTTCTTCTGTGTTGATCCTATGCTTGTACAGATCTAAAGGCTTGTTAATGAGGATTTAGTGGTGATATCTCCTGAGTTTTAGCTTATGGTTTGATGATGTGTGAGAGTTACATTCATTGGTATGTGAATTTCTCTAGTAGAGTTGGTCTTCTATGGCCTTGGAGAACTAGTTTTTCTCCCTAGTTCTCTGATGCTTTGTTTTAGATCTTGCAGATTTTGGATGTGTCTTGTGAAGGTCTTTTCCATGCTCTAGCAAAGAAAGTTGAATTTTGGTAATATGGAAGTCATGCTTCTTTTTTTCAATACAAGTTTGCATAGTTTGGATGATATGGTGAAAGGATTTTAGTATATGAAGTATGTTTCTTTGTTGTAGACGTATCTAAAGAAGTCTAAGATGAAGTCTCATGCATATTGAAGTGTGTTGAGATGTCTATGTCATCTTCTTGTTGGGAAGCATGTGCATCAATGTTCTTTTGTTTTTTCATTAGGTTTGGCCAACCTGGTGTTTACATTTCATTTGAAGAATAAAATTTAATTGAGGAAGCGTGTAGAAGTTTTATGAAAATAATTTTATTGGTCTACTCTTATTCCTTTCCACCGTGGGAATTTTGAGTTTCAGACCTAATTTGAATTTATGAAATGGGTTACTTTGTGGCCGACCTTGGTAAATGCTTCTACGGTTGAGTATGGTATAAAATCAAGTTGAATTGTGAAGAGTTGTATGACAGTTGTGATGTAAAGTGATGAAAGTAAGCCACAAATCATAAGAGTAGAAGTG
This sequence comes from Sequoia sempervirens, assembly GCA_007258455.2. Taxonomy (NCBI): domain Eukaryota; kingdom Viridiplantae; phylum Streptophyta; class Pinopsida; order Cupressales; family Cupressaceae; genus Sequoia; species Sequoia sempervirens. Next base: position 499,183,509 of record VDFB02000017.1, read on the forward strand.
TGTGTGTGAGTTGTGTTGAAGACAGTGAGATAAGGGTTTTTGTAATCCTGTGAATGTGCTTTAATTGTAGTGGTGGATCTTTCTATTCTCTTTTGTATCTATAGGTAGTGAGCCTCCCTATTAGATAGTGAGTCCTTTTTGTAGGCAGTGAGACTTTGTATTTGGACAGTGAGTCCTCTTTTGGGCAGTGATCCCTTGGTAGTGAGCCTTTGTATTTATTTTATAATCTTTATATTATGAGTTAACCCCTACCATGGTTTTTCCCTTATTGGGTTATCCACATAAAAATCTGGTGTTCATTGTGTTGATTTACTTTCTATTATTTGTGTTTCATGCTCATACTTAATAACAGAATAGTGTGGTTGAAGAATTGATAAGAAATAATGTTTTTAAGTTTCAACTTGTGTGACAATTGATTCACCCTCCTTCTCAGTTGTCGTTCACATGTTTAACATGTTGTGGTTGGTTCTTCTATAAGTTTGGACAATCCATTTTAGACCCTCCATCCTCAACTACATCAAGTGGTATCAAAGCAAGATTTGAATCCTTTGGGAGCATGTATTCTAGAAGACTCTTGTGTGGATAGATTTCCGACTTCAGGTACACTATAGTTGTTTTTAGCAGAGCACCAAATTGTGAGGTATTTTGAACCCCATAGCCAGACCAGTGACCTGAGGCAATCAAACTTAATCTGAAGGGAGAATGTCACTAAGGAGGATGCCCGTGATGGCCAATATTTTTGGAAATATGGAGGACATGTGAGGCAAGTTGAGGGAAATGAAGAATCATTTAGCTACTATTGAGGAAGATCGATGAAAGGGTTTAAACCAAAGTCTAAAATAAGAGAACGATGAGGAAGAGTTGACTCCAAAGTAGAATGAAAAGAGTAGAGAAGAGGAGAGTTTAAACCAAATTAAGATGATGAAAGCCATCACCAAGATCAATAAGCAATCAACAATAGAGATCCCTATTTATGTTGATAGCTTGAATCTAAAGGAGTTGATTGACTAGATAAATGAGATTAAAGAATAATTTGAATAGGAATAAGTTGAAGACCTAGAAAGAGTCAGGTTTTTGAAAAATAAACTGAAGGGGAATGTTTCCATTTGGTGGAAAGAAGTTCAACTGGAGAGAAACCAAAGGGGAACGGAGAGAATCAATAACTCAAAAATGCAGTTGGTGAAACTAAAGAATCAATTTATACCTGTGTATTATCAGCTAGAGATATTGAAGAAACTTCAAAACGTAAGGTAGAGGGGGAAGAAAGTCATAGAACCCACTAAATAGTTCCATAAAATAATCATACAAACTGGTCATAGTGAATCCAAAAGGGAGAAGATGTCATGGTATATCAAAAATCTCAAAATGAATATACATGAGTAACTAAGCCTATTTTGTATGAAAAACATGGAAGAAGCCTACCAATTTACACTTAAGGTGGAAGAGAAATTGGCTAGGAGGGCTGAGGAAGGACCAAAGAGTGGGAGCTAGAAGTTTCTGGGAGAATGGGAATGGCATAATGAAAGGAGGCCATATGTGAAGTGAGATGGATGAAGGATCCCTTACTGCAAAGAGGAGTGAAGGCTCAAAGAGGATTCCCATCGCAACTGGAGGGAAGTTGGTGATTGCCACTACAATGAGGGATATTGAAAGCTAGAGGGAGAATTCAATAGAGTATTTTTCTAAGGAACCTGTTTCAAGTGTGGAGAGGTAGGCAATTATTCCTTTGAGTACTACTAGGTAAGTGCAAGAAAGCAAGGGGATTACAAAGCTAGATCAAGTTACATATAGGAAGAATTAGATCTAGATCATCCAAAACCATTGGACATTTAAAAAAGGCTGAGTCATTGATCCTGAGAAGGTCCCTACTATAGGTTGAAATTGAGGAGAAAAAAACATAGATGAAGATCCTATTTCAAAAAAGGTACAATTTCATGGGGTCTTTGTAATCCTCATCGTTTAATTTATCAATCCAAGGTAATGTCCATGGCTGCCCACAAGAGAGAAAGTATAAAACTTGCTTGACAGTCTATTCTACTTGTAGAAATAAATCCCATTTGCATGAAATGAGAGTTTCATGAAAGGGAGCTAATGTAAGGAACACTTGCAAGAATTGGAAAGGATAAACTACTTCACACTTGCTAGAAATGAAAATCTTGCTTGAATTTAAATTTACTCTTAGAAAGTTGGAAATACATTGTCGGAAATGAAACTTAAACTATCCTATTTCCTTAGGCTAAAACAAGCCTTTCTAATCCCCCCCTTTTTCTTGAATTATTACATTATATTTATAGAATTAATATTATATATATCCAACCAATCCACTAAGAATGTGGATCCAAAATCCTATTTTTGAGGGGTCATTTACAAAACTTAGAAAAATTGAAGTTATCCTCCATCACACCACTTTTGTCTCACTCGATTTCTGACATGTACTACTCCTTGATGTAAATCACACCAAATTCTCAAATTTGTTTTTATCCCTTCAAATTTACTTTACATATCATTTTGAATTTTTGAATTTCATTGAGAAATAAGGGAGATATTGCTGTTTTATTGAGACTACATTTTTGACAATTTCTGGGCATCTAATTTTTAGGAAGTCTTCATGTGTTGAATGTGAATGAAGGAATTATTATTTAGTTCAGTCAACCAAATCATTGATCCTTAGCATGAATAAAATTCTATAGTCATGCAAAAATATTTGAGTGATGTGGTAACTTGAGTTATCTTTGGTGCAAGAAGAAAGCATGTAATGTAGTAACTGTGAGAGATCTTAAAACTCAAGATGAAACAAATACTCATCCCATTAATTTAGGAATGACTGATGCCCCATGATTTTGCATGAATGTAGGAGTATTTTTGGAGTCTTCTTTATCTTCTCACTATTTCTTCAAAGCCTTCTAAAGCTATTAGGAGTTAACTAATTCAAGTGTCTAGAGCTCTTTGCTGAAAGTGTCTATGAAGCTCTTTATTGTCATGAATCATTCAATAATGTATTCACATGCATTATAGCATCTTACACACAATTATGAAGTGATATTAGAAACAATTTGGATCACATATATTACCATAAATAAATCAAACATTTACTTTATATTCTACTATAAAAAAACTAAAGAACTTTCAATCATTACTCAAATGCACTTTAACACTAATGCATTAGGAAGAAATAGATGATTTTATTTGATAAAATATGAGACAATTTATGGTATCATCACAAGTCATGAGGCAAGTGTTTCAATGTCATTGTTGGTAGTGGTAGCACCAACAACCTATTCTTAGAAGAGATGGTTAGGAAGCCTAACCTGAAGAGGATGAAACACCCAAACCCATATTAGATAGCTTGGATTCAAGATGATCACAAACTCTTGGTAAGTGAATAATGCCTTATTGAATTCAACATCGGATCATATAAGGATGACGTATTGTGTGACATCATGTTGATGGACACTTGCCATTTGTTGTTGGGAAGACCTTGGAATTATAATGGGAGATCCATACATGATGGAAGAAATAACACCTACACAATGACCATGAATGGGAACAAGCATTATTTGATTCCCCTTGAGGAAGAATAAAAGAATCAGCTATGTGACAATGCTAGGATTTTTTTGGTGGATGGGATGAAGTTTTTGGAGGGACTAAGACATGAGAACATGTGTTTTTCCCTAATTCTAAAGAAGTGTGCTAGTGAAGACATTGGGAGAAGAACCAAAAAAGGAGGAGAATTACTATAGAAGAATCTCTTAATATTATTGAAGGAGTATTAGGACTTTATGTTAGAGAATATTCTAGAAGGTCTCCTAGCAATTCAAATAGTCAACAACCACATAGACCTCATATCCATAGTGTGTTTTCCAAATAAAGTAGCACATAATTGACACCAGCAAATAATGTTAAGTTGAGTAGGTAGGTGCAGGAGTTGTTGAAGAAAGGATTAATTTGAGAAATTTTGTGCTCTTGTGCAATACATGTTGTCTTGGCACCAAAGAAACATGGAGAATAAAGGTTGTGTACAAATTATAGAGCCATCAAAAAGATCACTATTAAGTACCGATTTCCTTTTCCAAGGATGGATGATGTCATGGACTACTTGAGTGGATCAAGGTACTTCACCAAGGTTGATCTCAAGATTGGATACCATTAGATCACAATTTAGGAGGGCGATGAGTGGAAGACTGTATTCAAGATCAATGAAGGATTTTATGAGTGGCTAGTCATGCCCTTTGGACTAACTAATACACCAAGCACATTCTTATAGTTGTTGAATGAGGTGTTGAAGGAGTTCCTAGGTAAGTTCCTCATTATTTACCTAGATGATATTATTATTTTTAGCAAAAAAAGGAAGAACATCTATGACATATCACACAAGTGTTGTAGTGATTAAAAGAAGAGAAGTTTCTTATCAATATCAAGAATTAGTTTCATGAAGATCGAGCTAGTTTATTTGGGATTTTTCATCTCTATGTACAGATTGAAGATGGACCCAAAGAAGGTAAGAGATATTCAATATTTGAAAAGTTCTATGCCATAATACAAGATTTGAAGAAGTGGAGACACTACCTATTTCCAAAGTAATTTTTTCTATACATTGATCACCAAGCTCTCCAATACTTAAATAGTCAAGGAAAGTTGAATCAAAAGCATATGCATAGTGGGTGGAATTCATGCAAATCTATACATTTTTCCTAAAACACCAAAGTGGAAAGTCAAACAACATTGTGGATGCACTGAGAAAAGGGATAAATCTATTAACATATATGAGGGTGGTGGTGATGGGATTTGATGAGCTTAAGCACTTGTATGAGATTGATCCTAACTCTGCAAAATCCTAGAAGAAGAAAAAAAACCTAGTAGCCATTGACAAAAGAAAGTGGTGGAACTATTTGATTCAAGATGGTATGTTGTTCAAAGGGAACCAATTGTGCATTCCTAGGAGTTCAATGCATGATAATTTGATTAAGGAAAAGTATTTTGGTAGATTAGCAGGATAGTTTGGAATTGACAAGACTATAGCTTTCGTAAGTGAGAATTACTTCTGGCCTCAGATCTACAAATATGTTGGATGTTTGTTTAAGAATGTAGGGCCTGCCAAGTAGCCAAGGAGATAATTCAAAACATCAGTTTGTACCAACCCCTTGCAATCTTGTGAAAACCTTAGGAGGAAATCAACATGGAATTTGTGCTTGGATTGTCAAGGACTTAGAGGGGATACAACTCCTTATTTGTGGCAGTGGACCAATTCTTTAAGATGGCATACTTAATTCCTTGTAAGAAGATCCATGATGCCGTACACATTGTTGACCTTTTCTTTTGAGAAGTGGTGAGACTACATGGAATAACATGGAGCATTATTTTAGACTGAGACACAAATTTTATCAGATATTTCTAGAGAACACTATGGAATAAGATGAAGATAGACCTAAATTTTAGTTCCACATTCCACCCATATATGGAAGAAAAAATGGAGGTAGTGAATTTTTTTTTTTGGGAACCTGCTCAGATGTTTGGTAGGAGACAAGCCTAGGAATGGGGACTTAATCTTACCACAAGAAAAGTTTGCATACAATGCCTCAATAGACTAGAGTATAGGGAAGACAACATTTTAGATTTTTATCGAATTACATCCTAGGGGAGTTACATACCTCAAAGACCTCAACTTAGAGGATAATAAGAGTATAGAGGTAGATAAATTTGTAGACCACATGGAGGTTGTGCACCAGCAAGTTAAGCAGCATCCAGAGACCATGAGTGGAAAATAAAAAGTTTAAGAAGATGCCAAAAGATTCCATAAAGTGTTCATTGTTGATGATGAAGTCATGGTGTATCTCTGAAAGGAGAGGTTTTTGGTAGGCACATACAAAAAATTGAAGATGAAGAAGTTTGGACCATGTAAGATCCTTTGATGTTTTGATCTTGGCAATGCGTATGAGGTGGAGCTACTAGAATTGGTTGGAATTTCACTAATCTTCAACATTGTGGACCTCTATCCATTCCACAAAATATAGTCAAAGGGTGACAATATAGAATCCCATAATTGAGACTAGCTACCACAACAACCATAGCAGATAGAGTGGATTCTAGATAGTAAGACTAGGCACAACACCTAGAATAAGGAAAGTAGGGAGTACTTGGCCAAATGGAAAGAAATGCTAGAAGAGAATACAAAATAGATCTCAAAAGCTAAATTGGAATGACTTGGATCATTTTCAAAGTTGGAAATGTGTGAGGAACACTTTTCAAATAACCCTACCTAGGAGTCTGATGTAGGAGCATCCCAGAGATTCACACTACATCTAACTATAAAAACTAGTTTTCCCTTATGGATTAGAAGGAAGTCAGAATGGGAAGTCTATGGAAACATACCTAGGTGATGACCTCCATGACACTACAATATTGAAGAACCCTCTACCAGAAGATTTCCCAATGAGCAACCTACACCTAGACCTATTATTGGAAACACGAGGAATCTTACCATATCTTATAGAGCCCTCATGGATCATCATAGGACAGATATAGGACAAGACCAATCCCAATTAGGTCTGCACCCATCCATTCCCACATTTGGTGCCTCTTCAATTTCTTAGGGTTGACATACAAGTTTCATGGGACATTAGACTTGGGATCTAGTTAAGGCTGACATAGAACATTCTTAATGTTTGGAGCTAGTATTTAATCACTCTTTGAATTTAGTAGAAGGAAACTAAGTAGGGACATGGAGTTAGAAGTTAGCTCCTTAGATTCTGAAGTTAGTTCTACATATAGTAGTAGCTAATCTCATCCGAGCCTATGAGCTAGAAGGTGTGGTCCATGGAGCCTATTGTAATATGGATTTGTAAAATCCTATAGGCATGTATGTTTATGTTTTCAACAAAAAAAGTTGCATGCTACTTTCAGTTAATTGTGTTGTGTTTGGTTTTGCTACAAGGTTGGATAGTCCATTTCAGATCCTACATCCTTGACTGCATCAAGTTCACATGCCTTATTAGCAAGGAAGTCTATAATTCTATTTCCTTTTTGATAGCAATGGGAAATTATGATGTTTCTCATTATGTAAAATAACCCCCAAATTGAATTTTCATTTTTTTCTAGCTTCCAATTTAGAATTTTCCTAGTCCTAATGGAATTTATACATATTTGTGAGTTGTCTTTTATGTCCACATCTAATAACTATTGTTCTTGGAAAAATTCAAGACCTCTCATGAGTGCTTTGAATTTAGCCTCATTTTTGGAACCAGATGGTAGTTTCCTAGTAATTGATTAGATAAGTTTACCCCTATCATTCCAAATTGCAATTTTAGCACTAGACATGTCAAGTTTTCTTTTGTGGCCTTGTGAAAATTCATCTTTAAGCATCCCCTAGGTGGGGAGGACCACTTCACCATAGCCCGCTTGCCCTTGTTTCTAGTTTTGGTTTTGATGCATTGTGGTATTCGAAGGGATTTTCAAAATTTCATGATCTACCCATCCCATGAGGTGAATTGTCTAGGCCCTTGTTCATTCTATTTTTGGATCTTACTACCTCACATATACTCGCCTCAATTATTTTAAAGATCAATGCCATTGACAATTATTTATTATTAACTATTCTATTGTTTCTTTCCTTCCAAATCTCCCATATCAAGAATTAGGGGCTCATAAACCATAACCCTTCCCAAATGGATTGCCTTATTTTTATCCAACCCACAAAAAGTTGGCAGATGTCCTTCTAGAGAGGACTTGACCAATTAAAGAAATTTTGGAGCTAATGCAAAAAAGGTTTAGCAAAGTGGAAGTTCACTAATAGGTGATCTATAAGTTCTTCACTTTATTTACACCTAACACATCTAGAGGGTCCAAAAATTCCTAGTGTTTTGAGATCAGTAGTTAAGATTCATTTATGGATGAAAGACCATACAAATTCCCCAACCTTGGGGAGTGTCTATTTTCACCAAAACAACTTAGCTAATCATTCCACAACATGCTCAAGTATAGTTTGGATTTTGTATCCCATCTTCACTGAGTAGCTCCCGCTCTTTGAGCTAGTCCATATGACAATTCCCTCCTTTGTTTTTGGCACCACACTATATTTCTTATGTTCTTCCAACAATCTTATTTTACTATCAGTCAAGATTGCTAGTGCTTCATTTTTTTGCAAATTTCATGGCCCTCGAACTGAACAATGGATTAATAAGTCCATAATCACATTTATAAATGTTAGATTAGATAACGGTGGATGAGAGTTCCAAGTATCCACCAAAAAAAAAATTATTGTCTAGAAAGATTGTTGATTACCAAAGATATGTGATCTATAATAAGGGATCTAGAATTCAACATGAAATCCTACACATTTGAACCATGTAGGGGGTTGGGGTTAGTAATGATTATTTCTTGGGTATTGTTGTCCATATATTTTTTCCTTGTTATTTGACACGATTTTTTAGAATGATCTTTATACATCCTCCAAACTAGCTTTTCTCCTAGAGCAATATTCTATTTTTTAATTTCTTTAATCCCACCCCACCATTCTCCTTTCCCTTACAAACAATATGTCACCCAATTATGGGGATTAAATTTTCCTTGTTTGAGCCTTCTCATAATTTTTTTTTCATTATACTCTCTTGTTGGTCCCTAGCTTTCCTTCAAATTTTTGTGCTTGAAAGTTGATAAATAGGAATGGAAAAAAAGTCCACCTTGATCATTTGGATTTTCTCGAAAGGTTTCATCCACTTCTCCTTCCAATATGTGGCTTCATTTATGTTTCTTCCAACTTTTTCTTCCCATATGTTGGACTTGATTGCTCCTTTCAACAAAGTTACCCCAAGGTATTTTCATGGTAAATACTCTATATTGAAATTTATGATTTCCTTTATTCACCTTTGTGTTGACCTTTTGGTATTGATGAAGAAAATGATTGACTTTTCCTTATTTATTATCTATCTAAAGACAAAAACGTGATTTTCCAAGAGTGTTTGAATAGTGCATTCCTCTTGGACCTTAGATTATCCATAGAGTATTGTGTTATCTGAAAATTGTTGGTGAGTAATATTTGGGAGAAAATATGCCACCTTCACACCCATGTAATTTCCTTGGTTGGCACAATTTTTGATAGCCCTCCCTAAAGATTCTTCCATGATAATAAAGATAAAGGGGGACATTAGATCCCCTTTTTTGAGCCCTCCCATGGATTCAAAGAAGCCACAAGGAGATCCATTAACTATAATTGAGTACCTCATAGTTGATATGCAATTTAATATCCATGATATTCATTCTTTCTTCAACCCAATTTTTTCTAATATTTTCACTATAAATATCTAGTTAACTTTTTTATAGGATTTGTTGATATCAAATTTCACAATCATACTACTCTGATTTTTCATGGTGATGGAATGGATGGAATCTTGTGCAATGATAATGCTATCAATTATGTTCTAATTAGGTGTAAACCCACTTCTCTCCTCTAAAATAATTTTGGGAAGAATTGATTCTATTCTATTTGCTATTACCTTTAAGATAACATTATACATTATTTTGCATATTGATATTGGATGAAAATATTTGAATGAGGCTAGAGTAGTTTTCTTTGAGATCAAGGTATTAATTATATCTCTTAGTATCTTCCTAGACTTTTCTTGGTTAGAAATGGACCTCCACGAGACCATCTCCAATTGTATCATTCTTTTTTTTGTTGTATACCAATGGGAACCCATTAAGGCTAAGAGGTTTGTTAGGTTCCATGGAGAAATTTGTCATGCCACTTCTTCCTTTGTTATTGGTGCCATCAATAATCAATTTTCCTCTTCTATGACCCTGAAGTAATGATAGAATTTAAAAAATATTCAATTTCATTCAACTTGGAAGCATTTTCACTTGTAACTTGGATGTTGTGAAAGTGGTTAATTACTTCAGTCTAGATATCTTTAGTTTGTTTAACTGTTCGAGCCTTCTATTTGGATTGTAATGATCTCATTTGAGGCTCTTCTCATCTTTTTGGGTTTTTAGAAATGTTTGGTATTGAGGTCTCCTTATTTGAGCTATATTTCCCTTGAATTTGACCTCCAGTATATATCCACTCTAGCTAAGATTTATGAGTGTGTTGTTGTTAGCTCCTTTTCCTTTCCATATTCTACAACTATCATCCCATGAGTAATTATTTTATGGTTCAGATCCTTTAGTTCTATTTCAATTATTTCACTATGAATATATTTTTGAAACAACTCTTATCCATTCCCTAACATTTTGTTTGATGATTAATAGTTTTTTCAAAAAATAAAAAAAATTAGATCTTTTATGGACCACTTCTTGAGCCTACTAGTTGGCCATTAAACCTTCTAGTGATTCATCTTGCAACAACATTTTTTAAAATTTGAATGGGCATCAATCCAGAGAATGTTCATTTTCGATATTGAGGGAAACATGGAAGTGAGCTAATCTAAAGATTGACATGATTATATATTGGATAGTATGTCTATGTTTGAAGCTAGGAGCCCATCTCTACATATAAATTTGCATGTTATCAATTCCACTCTTTGGAACCCATTTTCAATATATATTTGAAGGTAGGAACCCATCTCTACATATAGATAGGCATGCTATCCATCCACCAAATTCCTCCTAAGAGGACCACTTCCAATTCTTCCTTGGATTGAAATACCATAATGATTTTTTTTGGTATGAATTTTAGAATGAAATGGATGATTACTTGCATGATAAAGGTTAATTCCTTGAACATCTCTTTGTCTACGACATCTTCATTGGTAAATTCAATGCATATTTGTAAGTTGACAACACCCTCATCCTCACTAGCTTTTGGGGACAGTGCATTTAGACTTTTTGCTTGTCTTGCGTAGGGATCCTTTCATCACACATAATTTACCAATTGCGCTCCTACAAACTACCATCCTTTCCCAAATTTTTGTACTTGCTTATTTTTTGATATTAATTTCAGATATGACATAATATTTGTAATATATTATGTAAATAAATATATATTTATATTGCATATATTATAGAAAAATATTTTTTAATTTATATATATATTATATAATATAATTTATTATATATATTATATTAAAAATATTACATATTATATATTTTGTATGTTAAATATTTTAAATAAATTAAAATATATTTCAAAAAAAAAAGAAAGGTCATTGACCCAAGCTCAAAGTGTTGGCCTTTGCATAGCACAAGTTTCCCTTCCCCCTATAGTTGAGGGAGTCATGGCCTCCCATGGAGCAATGACCCCATGAATTCCCATAAGCCCCATGGGGTTCATCCATGTAAAATTCTCTTCAAAATAGAAAAAACTTAAAAAAATTTTAAAACATACTTATAAATTAGAATTTGGTTACCATTATAATTGCATGTAATGCATATTCTAGATTTGAAATTTGAAAAAAATTATAGAGATTTGATGAATTTCTTTGCAATATTCAAACATATATATATACAATTATAGTATAAGTAAAATGATTGTTTAATCTTTAGTCAAGCAAAAGCAAGAAATTTTGGTGGAAAAATTCCATCTACCATGGTTGAATCCTAATAGCAATATCATGATTTGACACATTGTGGAAAATACCTTCTACTTCTCAATTGATGAGCCAAAGGGGCTCTATAATAAATGGTTCTTAAGGCATAACACTTCCTGGAGGTTTTTGCAAATGGGGTTGCAAGCTAAGTGGGCTTAACCTTGGGGAAAACTTTGTGGTTAAGAGTGCTTGAGTTGGAGCACTACTGGGATGGGTGATCTCCCATGAAGGCCCAATGCTTGACCTCTATGAACATCACCTAGGTTCAATGAGTGCTCAATGTCCACCATTCATTATCATGAGAGATGGGCTCTTGGGAACCACTTTTCATGAAACATGGGTCATTGAATTTGACTCATAAAACTACATAGTTGAATCCTGATAGCAATATCACAATTTGACACACTATAGAAAATTGCCTCCTATTTATTATTGCATCTACCAATTTGGAAATAAATTTGGAAAGGAAATAGAAAAGAAACAACTAAATCATTAGTCTTGAATTTTCATCTCAACAAAGGAATTAGAGACATTATTTAAAGAATATTTATTTACTTAGTAAGTTGGTTTCTATTTTTTGTTTTTAAGAAAAAGTGGAGAACCACTATAATATTATTAATATAATAATAAGATAATAAAAAATCCTAGCTTAAGGGGGCATACCGACAGGAAAGAACCAAGAAGAAAACCTCTAGTTATAGCCCCAAAAATATATAGTTTGTATAGATAACCCGATAAAAAATATAGTTTTTATAAATGATCCTGACAAGAATTCAAACGAATCCCAACATCCCATGTCATAAGATTACAAAATTTAGATGCAAATCCTAATTTAAATAACCTAGCTAAAACTATTAAACTAAAATTCACTAATTACTTAGCTAACATTAGTCAAGAGTATTAAGAAATAATATTAATTTTAAACTATAAATTATAGTTGTTAATTCCATTATTAAGTAATTCAAATTATTAATCTAAGGTTTTGAATTTTTAAATGCATCAAGAATTACAAAATTGGAATGGTTACAAAGGTAGAAGTCACAACTTAAAGTAACACAAGTAAATCAAATCAACTTAATAATATGATTTAGGGAAACTTAGGAAAACAAATGATCTATAGTTATAAATAATTTATATTTTGAATTATTGATAAACTTAGGATAAAATATGAATTCACAGTCAAATAATAATATTGATTCAAATGAGAAATTAAATTAAACAATATAATTTCATCATGATATGTCATATATAGTCATCTAGACCAAATAGGTTTCCTTTGTGGTTGAGAATAAGATAGAGCTTTTCCTCAATCATATTGAGTCATTTCCTTCCTCATACTATGTGCATAGCATTTATGATGACATCATAAACATGATGCCCTCAGATATGCTAAGGTTGTTACATAAGTATGTATTGTTTTATGTTTTACAATGAAAAAAAATTGGGATTCTTCTATTGTTTAGGTAGAGTAAATAGTGGGCATGACACTAGATCTTTGAAAGTTGTAAAGGTAATTTTAGGCCCAAAGGACATAAATGACAATGACAATGTTAGATCACAAGGCTCCATTTTTTAGGAGTTTAAGAACAAGCTAAAGATTGTTGTTCAAGGTGGAGTATTGAGAGAGGGGACTAACTTTTCAGAGCAAAAGGTATTTCCTTTTTAAGAAGAGAAGTGGTAGACAAATTATATCAATATACCAATATTTGACACAAGGCTTTTGAATGCAATTGCCATAGTGTTTATGAAGGATCTTTGGGTGCTAGATACATAATAAAGAATAATAATTGGATAATGACAATTTTGTTTTATTTTACATCACAAGGGAATGAAATTTATAGTGGATATAGTATGCCAAAGGTGGAGGATGAGTAGATGATTACAATAGTCCAACATGCAAAATTAATGGTGAGTTATGATTAATGGGTTTGTGAATGCAAAGCCATCATGATTTCTTTGTTGGAGCTAGTCTCTATTTCAAGGAATTAAATGTATAACTATGCTTATCAATAGAAGACAACACCTCAACCTCTTATTATGGCCCATTGGAGGATTTTGGAATTTCCCTAGTTATAGTCTAGTTGTTCATTCAAACATTTTAAAGTCATTAATGTTTCTTGTTAGTAGGATGGGTCCCTACAAATAGATCCCCAATATTATATCTAAAAAATAGTATTGCTAAAAGTAATTAATTAATCCTAAATTTAAATGATTTATGTCAATCAAAATTATTTTATTCTATATTTAATTTCATTAAGAAAAATTTAGAGAATATTATTTTACTTGATTGAAATAAAAAATTAAAAGTTTAAGTTAAACAAATACAATAATATATCTATAATAAAATTAATCAATAAAATGAATAGAAAAGGCGGATGGCATTTTCCGGGAGCTTGCTGCGGGCGAGCTAGGGCACCCGTGCCCTAGCTTCCTCTGTTCTGTGTTCCTGGCGTCGGTGTGTGGGGGACGGGATTTGGTGTGGTGCGGGTTGAGGCCAGGGGTGGCCATTTTCTGCTCTCTTTTCTCTAAGCGCTGGTTCCTCTTTAGATTTGTTTGGTGCTGGCTGTTGGGTGCGTGGCTCGGACGCGGGGGTGGCTCTTTACCTACGTTCTTCTTCTCTTTTGCTAGCTGGGTGGAGTTCTATTTGCTTCCTTGTGCAGGGTGGAGCTTCTTGAAGTTTATTCTCTTGCTTGTAATAGCGGTGCGCTGGTTTTGGTTTGGGGTTTTATTTTGGTTAGTGCTTTTGGTGGGTGGTCTCAATGGCAATGAATGTATCGATTGATGAGGTGAGGGGAGATAATGCTATGTCGGAGGCTAGTGATGGGGCTCCTCTTGGAGAGGGTCGGACAAAATCGAATACCTTTAAAATGCATAAGGTAAATGGATGCTTGGAGAGGGTGCAAGTTCGTCCGGTTTTGGTGATTCAATCGGAGGCGGTTGTGGATGATCTGGATTACTACAACAAACATGTTTTGATTTGTAAGTTTATGGGGATGAGGGTTTCTCTTTCTTTCTTGGACACTTGGATCCGCAAGACCTGGTCTCCGGAGGGTGACTTTGATGTTTTGTTGGCTGCAAACAATTTCTTTCTGGTAGACTTCTCGTGCATTTCAGATTGAAATAAGGCATTTGAAGGGGGGCCTTATTTTTATAACCAAGTAGGTCTTTTCATAAAACCATGGCATGCAGGCTTTAATTTAGCAGAAGAACTGCCTTCTAGAGTCCCAGTTTGGGTCCGCCTTCCTCGACTACCTCTTGAATGTTGGAGAACTGATATTTTACAATCAATTGCTTTATTGTTGGGGAAGCCTATTGGTCTTTCTCAACATACTTTGGATAAGAGAATCTTTTCTTATGCGAGGGTTTGTGTCGAGATTGATCTAAGTCAGCCTCTACCTGATTCTATTGATTTGATTGTTGGCTCTAATTCCTGGACCCAGCCATTGGATTATGAAATGTTGCCTTTTCGGTGTCGGCTATGTCATGAATATGGACATCTGTTGCGGAGATGTCCCCGGGCTTTTAGTACAGGAGGTAAAATTAATGTGGATACCTAATCTAATTCAAGGGTGGAAAAGGGTAAGGATCCAGCGCAGGGCTTGGCAGCGGACAAAGAAGGTTTTGTTCCTGTTAAACCTCGAAATCGAGGCCGGGGCCAAAAGAGGCCTTTTCAAGATAGACAGGAAGGGGAAACTTTCAATAAATTTGAGGCTTTGGATGGGTTAGTTCAGGAGGAAGGGTTTACAGCTGTTATGCAAATGGTGGATGGCTCTGGTTCTAAGGAGTTGGTTGAGGTACAGCCTTTGGTGGTCCCTGGTGTGGATCAACTTGGTGACCAGGATCCTCAGAGGGTGTCTGGCCTAGCTCCTTCTGCTCTAGTTATTGGTGCGGGGGATGGGGTTGTTGGTGATTCTGGTGGCCCCTCTGGTGTTGGGAAGGTCTACTCGGAGGCTCGGGATAGCCCTGACTTAGGTAAGCTTAAACCTTCTTCCTCTATTTTGGGTGTACAACAAAAGCATTTTAAGAAAGGGATTCTTGAGAAATCAGTTAAGGTTGGTTGCAAAAAGGACCAAGAAAAGGTGAAGCTTGCTGGAGAGACATTGGTTGAGGCTGGCTCAGTGAAGACTATTGATGCTCACTTTTCCCAACCCCAACGATGATTGTTCTTTCTTGGAATGTGAGGGGTATGAATATCATCCCTCGACAAAAGGCTATTCGAGACTTGATTCACATTCATTCTCTAGATGTGATTTTCTTACAGGAAACTAAGTTATCAGTGGATAGTAAGTTAAGTGTGGCTCCTAAGATTTGGGGTCATGGCCAATGTCAATGTGTGGGTGCTTTGGGTAATTCTGGTGGAGTGGCTTGTTTTTGGGATCCCCGAAAGGTTAGTCCAATTTCTTGTGTCGCTTCTCATTTAGAGTCAGGGGAGAAAGTTATTTTCTCTAATATATATGCTCCGACTGATTTCCAAGGTAAAGCACAACTGTGGGATCATGTTAGACATGTGAGGTCTTTGGATCCTTACTTGCCTTGGATCCTGGCTGGTGATTTTAATGCTGTCATTTCTTTAGAAGAGAAGAGAGGAGGTAGTGCTCATTTGGAGCCTTCCTCTAGGCTCTTGCAGGATAATATGGCTCTTTTGAGGTTATTTGATGTCAAACCAACTAATGGAGTCTTCACTTGGAATAATAGGAGAACTGGAGATGCTGCTATTTCTGAAAGACTAAATAGATTTTTGGTGTCTAGTTTTTGGATGGGGGATAGGTAGATGATTAGCTCTGAAATATTGAATAGTCGAGGCTCCGACCATTGGCCAATTAAGCTTGTGGCTGTTGTGCCTCTACGAAGTATTAGGCAGACTTTCAAGTTCCAACTCATGTGGCTCCGGGATGAGTCTCTTCATGATATCATTTCTGGCTGGTGGGATCTTGGGAAGCCAGCTTATGGCACTGCTATGTATTCATTCTCAAAGAGGTTACAGTATGTCAAATACAAGTTGAAAAGATGGAATAGGCAACACTTTGGTAATTTGTTTCATGGAAAACATAAGGCTCTAGATAACTTGGACTTAATCACCAGGTAGATTCGTGATCAAGGCCTAACGGAAGAGTTGAGTTTGTCAGAGATTGCTGCAACAAAAGAGGTAGAGGAATGGGAGTTAAGAGAAGAAATCTTTTGGAAACAAAAGTCTCGTATTGAATGACTCCAGGCTGGTGATAGGAATACCTCTTTTTTTCACAACTCAGTTAAAGCCCGGAGGCAAGGTAATGTTATTTCTTCTCTTATGTTGTCTGATGGGGAAATTTTGTCCTCTTCTGCTTCTATCTCTGTGGAATGCATTTGGTATTTCTCTTCATTATTTTCTGAAGATTCGCCTCCTGCTAAGGAGGCTGAAACAAGGATTTTGAACTATATCCCGCAGCTAGTGTCTAATGAAATGAATGAATCACTTCTTTCTCCTATTACCTTGTTGGAGCTTGAGAATGTTGTGTTCCAGATGAAGAAAGGTAAAGCACCGGGGCCTGATGGATTCCCTGTTGAATTCTTTCAGGAGTTTTGGGAGGTGGTTAAGATGGACCTCTTAGAGGTTGTTAAGGAATCTTTCATGAATAAACAAATGTTGAAGTCTCTAAATGCAACTTTTTTAGCTCTCATTCCAAAGAAGGAGGGGGCTAATTCTTTGGATCTTTTTCGGCCTATTGCATTATGTAATGTTGTTTATAAGATTATTACTAAGTTGATTGCTGAAAGGTTAAAACCTTGGCTTGGTGAGTTAATATCTGAGGAGCAGGGGGGTTTTGTTGCTGGCAGATAGATCATGGATGGTGTTGTGATTGCAGCAGAGACCATCCATTCTATGGAATCCTCAAAAGAAAAATCTATGTTTATCAAGTTGGACATGGCAAAAGCGTATGATCTCGTTAAATGGAGCTTTCTATTCAAGATTCTTGGAGCTTTTGGCTTTGCTAGTGATTGGATTGGATGGGTTAGGAGTTGTGTTACTTCTTCCTCCTTCTCAGTGCTTCTCAATGGTGAGCCCACTAAGTTGTTTGGTGCTTCTAGAGGCCTTAGACAAGGAGATCCCTTGTCGCCCTACTTATTCATCCTTCTTGCGGAAGGATTGGGAAGGCTTATTCGTGCTCAGGTTGCAAGTGGCTTGATTCAGGGCTGGAATTGGGGAAATGATCTTCCCCCTCAGACTCATCTACAATTTGTTGATGATACAGCTTTGATGGGTAGGGCAAGGGTTGAGGAGGCTTTGAACTGGCGCAATGTTTTGGACAACTACTTGGCGGCCTCTGGGCAGCGCATTAATGAGGGGAAGTCTCTCATTTACTTCTTTCATACTCCTAAGGGTATCCAAAGGAGATTAGCAGGTATTCTTCGTTTCCAGATCGGTTCACTTCCTTTTCTCTATCTTGGTATCCCTCTTGCCATTCGTTCTCTCCCTAAAAGGTTTTGGCAGGAGACTCTTGACAAGTTTCGAAGTTTGGTCAGCCATTGGACTTGCAAGTGACTTTCGTCAGCTGGAAGAGTGACTCTTCTTAAGTCTGTGATCCAGGCTCTCCCTCTTTATAAGTGTTTTGTTCTTTCTGCTCCATCAAGTTTTATTCAAGATTTTGAGAGACTGTCTCGTCAGTTTCTATGGTCTGGCAACCTTCTTCATAGAAAGTGGAGCTTGGTGAAATGGGATGTTGTTTGTAGGCCGAAGCATGAAGGGGGTCTTGGTCTACAACGAACGGATTTGAATGGGCAAGCCTTGGCTACTAAGCTGTATTGGCGTTGGTGTTCACAATAGCATATGTGGTGGGCTAAAATTCTTACCCTCAAATAGTTGGGTGCAGTGGAAAGCACGGAGGTTGTAAGATTTAGTTTGGAGGGGAAAGGTTCTATGATCTGGAGTACCCTCAAAAGGGGTGCCAAGCTTGTGAAACAAGGCCTTTTTTGGATTTGTAATGGGGGTCGGGAAGCTCTCTTCTGGCATCAATCTTGGGATGGACATCCCCCTATTTTGTCTTCCCATCCCCACCTTCAGGACTTGTGCCAGATTTTTGAGCAGGCAGGTTGGTGTCATGTGGCCGATTTCAAGTCTCAACACTCTTTGAGTCAGATTACTATGTCCAGGTGGAAGGATCCTCAGGATTGGCCCCCAAGGGGGGTTTTGGAGGATCGCCAAATGCTTGCCAAGATTCTTTCAGATCGCACCTACAACTCTCTTCATGGGAGGGATGTTCTTGCTTGGGGTCCTGATTTGCGGGGTAAATTTTTGGTTGCCTCTGGTTATTAGGTTTTGGATAAACAGGTCTTTGGGAGCTCTGAGGTTCCTTGGTGGAAGCATGTTTGGAATAAATTTGCTTGGCCTAAGTGTAATTTTTTCTCTTGGCTTTTTGTCCAAGGCAAGTGTCTTACTTGGGACAATCTTTGGAAACAGGGGTTCCAAGGCCCTTCCATGTGTGTTTTGTGTGGTCAGCATGATGAATGCCTCTCACATCTCTTTTTTCAGTGTTCCTTTGCTAAGGATATTTGGCATCACTGGTGGAATCTCTGGAGCTTACTGTGTTGCCATGTCTCTGCCCTGGATGATTTTTGGAGGAGACAGGGATCATCTCCTGCCAAAACCTCTTTTCTTAAAATTGCTTGGAGCATTGGCCCTAGTTTGATTGTTTGGCACCTTTGGTTGGAGCGCAACAGGTGGATTTTCTTGGATAAAAAATTGCTCTCGGAGCATCTTTGGAGGCGGATTCTTGGGGCTCTGCAAGAGACGTTGTCTACAAAGTGTGATTTGTCTGTGCCGGTTGATCCGGGGGACTTCGGTGTTGTTAATTCCCTAGGTCTTGTTGCTGGAGATAGGAGAAAATTGGGCAGTGTGCATCATAGGCGTGGGCGCGAGAGGGTGGCTCGTGATGGCTTCTGGTGTCCGCCTGCTCTAGGGGAGCTAAAGATCAATACTGATGGGTCCTCTAGGGGTAATCCTGGGCATGCCGGAGTTGGTGGTATTGGTAGAGACAGCTTGGGAGTGGTGGTGTTTTTCTTTTCCATGTATTATGGTTTGCATTACAATAATCTTATGGAGGCTAGTGCTATCCTTATGGCGATTGAGCGTGCGGTTGGCCTTGGGTGGCGGCGAATTGTTTGTGAGTCTGATTCTCAGGTAGTTATTGACATGCTGCATAAGCGACAGTTGGAGGATATGAACTGGCAGCTTGTTGTGGTTGTCAAGCAGATTATTTCTATGTGCTCTTCTCTGGAGTCCATTGTTTTCCGCCATATTCTGCGTGAGTGGAATAGGGCGGCTGATGGTTTGGCTAGATGGACGTCGGAGAGGACTAATTCTTGGTATGTGGATGGTTGGGGCAATCTTCCTAATGACATGGCCCCTGTTCTTGAGGAGTGGGTTGCAGAGGATATGAGATGCTTCTTGGGTGTGAATTAATTCTTGTTTTGTGGGGCCCCTTGTGGCTTCTTTCTTCTGACTTTGTAATTTTGTTCTGATTCAATAAAGTTTTTACCCTCTTTTAATAAAAAAAATAAAATTAATCAATAAAATCTAATATAAAATATAAATACAATTTTCTTCTACTCTAGTTTTATTTTTTGTATAAAACCCTCTTACTTTAGATTAAATTTTAAAATATTATTATTTATTCTAATTTTTTAAAATTTTATTACTATATTGCAGCTAATTAATTAACTGTACATAGGCCATTTAAATTCAGATTACCATGTAAATGTACGTGTGGTTGAATTTACATGCTATAATCTAGATGTGTTTTATGATAGTGGGCAGAGGCAAAGAAATTAAGTGAAAAAAAATAAAATATTCGTGTTGCTGCACAATAACAAAATTCTTCATTCACATTGCTTGAGTAAAAAAGATTTACATGAGTTCTTTATATAGAGGACTTTAGATACATTTAGAAAAATCTAGAATATAGGCCGACATATTATTTTTATTATTTTACCTTGGCCAACATAAAATAAGTTTCTAGAATTTACCTAACCCTAGACTTCTAGAATTAATCTAACCCTAGCCAACATAAAACTAAAAATAAAAATAAAAAACTTAACCTACAGCTGGTAGAAATGCAAAATCACTATCTGTATATCCCACCAACTGAAATTTATTTGAAGTAGAATACAATATGCCATGATTCATAGTTCCTGCAATGTACCTCAATAATCTTTTTCCTGCTTGCCAATGTGAGTTCTTTAGTGCATCCATAAATCTTGAAATCAAACTTACTCCATACATTATATCTGGTCTAGTTGTTGTGAGATACACCAAACTGCCAACCAATTTTCTAAATATAGTTGAATCAAAATCAATCTCATTATCTTCTCTGCTTAGTTTTGTGCCTATTGCCATAGGTGTAGAAACTGGACTATAATTTATCATTCTAAACCTTCTCAAAACATCTTTTGCATATTTATTTTGAAAAATGAAAATGCCCTTATCATTTTGTGTTACTTCAATGCCAAGAAAATATTTCATCAACCCCAAATCAGTCATCTCAAATTCCTTCTTCATTGCTGATTTAAACATGCCAATAGAAAGATTACCTGTAAAAATGAAATCATCAACATACAAGCAAACAATTAAAATCTAACCTTGCTCATTGACTTTGGTGTATAGAGTAGGCTCACTAGTACTTCTGTTGAATCCATTGCTTATCATGTATGAATCTATTATACTGTACCAAGCTCTTGGAGCTTGCTTCAATCCATAAAGTTCCTTCTTTAACTTGTAAACTTTGTCTTCATAACCTTTTATTTCATATCCTGGTGGCTACTGCACATAAACCTCTTCTTCTAAATATCCATTCAAGAAAGCTGATTTAACATCCATTTGATAAACCTTCCATTCATTTTGAGCTGCAATAGCTAGTACCATTCTAACAGTGTCAAGTCTTGCTATAGGTGCAAAAGTTTCATTAAAATCAAGTCCATATTCTTGAGAAAATCCTTTAGCTACTAGTCTTTCCTTATATTTTTCAACTTCTCCATTTGCATTATACTTAGTTTTATAAACCCATTTTACACCAATGCAATCTTTTTCCTTAGGCAAATCAACTAAATCCCATGTATCACTCTTCTGAATGGATTCCATTTCATCATTCATTGCATTAATCCAATGTTCTTCCTTAATTGAATCTTCAAAATAAATAGGATCTTGAGCAAATAAAGCAAAATTTGATTGCAAATCTATCCTATCTCCTTGATCATAAATTTCTTGCAAACTTCTAGATTTCTTGCTTTTAAGCTTTGATCTTAATGATGCAAGTGTAGGATTTGATTCATCACTTACTTGTGGACTTGAAGATTCTCCTTGCTCAACTTCTCCTTGTGTACTTCTTGACGGTGTTCCTCCTTGTTCATTTGATTGATCTCCTTGGTTTTCTTGATCTTTTTCTTCTTGTTCATTATATGGCAATGCTGCAGCACCTATAATTGTTTTGTCTATGTTTCCATCCCAAAATTTTTCCTCTTTGAACACAACATCTCTACTTACAATGACTTTATTGGTAATATGATTAAACAACTTATATGCCTTAGATTGTTCATCATAACCAATAAAAATGCATTTTTCACTTTTATCATCCAACTTACTTCTTGTTTCCTCAAGCACATGTGCAAATGCAATACAACCAAATATTCTGAAATGAGAAACACTATGATGCTTACCACTCCATGCTTCTTGTGGAATCTTGTCCCTTACAATCTTTGTTGGACTCCTGTTCAAAATATAAACTATGCAAGCTACTGCTTCAGCCCAATACTCATTAGGTACATTCTTTCCTTTCAACATTGTCCTTGCCATTTCCATTATTGTTCGATTCTTTCTTTCTGCAACACCATTTTGCTGAGGTGTGTAACTTGTAGTAAACTGCTTCTTTATTCCATGATACCTGCAATAATCCAAAACTCATTTGACTTGTATTCTCCTCCTCTATCTGATCTCAATACCTTGATGGGTAGGCCACTTTGATTCTCAACCAATGCTTTAAACTCCTTGAACTTTCCAAATGCCTCAGATTTATATTTCAGAAAATAAACCCATGTTTTCCTACTAAAATCATCAATGAATGTTAGAAAATAAATGCTCCCCCCTAAAGATGGTGTTTGCATTGGACCACATATATCAGTATGCACAATTTCTAAAGGTGCCCATGCTCTATATGCCATTCCCTTTGGAAAACTTGTTCCATGATGCTTAGCCAAAATGCAACTTTCACATGAACTTAATGGTGCTTCAATAGGGGGTAAGCCTCTTACCATTTCTTTCCTTTTCAATAAACGCAATCCTTTGAAGTTAAGATGACCATACCTCAAGTGCCATATCCATGCTTGATCTTGACTTGATGCCTTGAAACTTGCTTCAATATTCTCCATTAATTCATTTTTCATTTGAAGTGGGAACATTCTGTTATTTGTCATTTCAACCTTTGCAATCACCTTATTACTAGGAGGAATATCAAATATAGTGCACACATTATTTTCAAAAACAACTCTATAACCCTTTTGAGAAAGTTGTCCCACACTTATGAGATTATGCTTCAAACTAGGTACAAAATAAACATCAAGAATGGACTTCTTACCAAGCTTTGTCATCACATTAATTGCACCTTTACCCATGACTGCAACTATATTATAATTCCCCAATTTAATTTCTGATTTCACTGAAGTATCCAAACTTTCGAACAAGTCTTTATTTCTTGTCATATGGTTACTGCAACCACTATCTAGAAACCAAATGTTACTTGAACTTTCTTGAGCTACATGACAACTAATGAACAATGTCTCAGAACTACTCTCAGAAAAATTTGCAGTTTGCTTTCCCATATCAGCTTGCTTCTTTCGACATTCATTTGCAATATGACCATACTTCTTGCAATAGTAACATTGAACATTCGATTTGTCATACGTTTGTGATGCTTGATTGTTATTGCATCCCCTTGAATTGAAACTTTGATTTCTCCATCCTCCTGGATCTGGACTCTTCCTTTCTTCTCTTTGAAAATTGCTTCTTCCTCTTCCTCTTCCTCTAAATCCTAGATTTCCTCTTCCTCTGCCTCTGCCAAATGTCATTTGTGCTTTGAATGCACTCTCTAATGAGGTATTATTATTCATGTTCAATCTCAACTCATAATTTTTCAAAGTACCAAACAACTCATCTATTGAATATGTTGACAAATCCTTAGTTTCCTCAATTGGCACAACAATAGTATCAAATTTAGTAGGCATACTTCTTAAGATCTTTTCTACAACCTTTTTATCTATTAGTTCATCACCATTCATCCTTGTTTGATTAACCAAATTCATAACACAATTTTCAAATTGATCTACTAAATCAGAATCACTCATTTGCAAGTTTTCAAAATCTTTCCTGAATCTTTGCAATTTGGCAAGTTTTACCTTACTTGTACCTTGATATGTTGTTTCCAGAATATCCCACGCTTGCTTAGCTATAGTGGCTGGCTTAATCCTTCCACTGACTAAATCATCCAATCCTTGTCCAATTATCTACAAAGCCCTTTTATTCTTTTTCCTATTTTCACTCAGCTTATTTTTTGCATTAGTGCTATCAATAAAAATACGATATATAATAAAATTGTAGCTTACTCAATTGACTGACTAATCGGCAACATTCTGCTCACAAAAAAAAAAACATGCAACTTCTGCAATCCTCAAATCTGCTCTTCTTCCTGCTTCTTTATATAGAGGACTTTAGATACATTTAGAAAAATCTAGAATATAGGCCGACATATTATTTTTATTATTTTACCTTGGCCACATAAAATAAGTTTCTAGAATTTACCTAACCCTAGACTTCTAGAATTAATCTAACCCTAGCCGACATAAAAGTAAAAATAAAAATAAAAAACTTAACCTACAGCTGGTAGAAATTACCAGAATATTTTAACATTATACAGTTGAACATCTCTTCCACACATTTATTATTGTGTTGTCTTGTTCAAGAGAAGTCTAGATTAAGTGTTTTTGGTTGCCCACAAAAATTTAACCATCCATATATACTTCACATATTTGTGAAGGATGTACAATAGAACTGATTAGTTCTACATTCCTGTAACTGTAATGCTTTCATGCTCTTGGTGTGTAGTTTATTCAGCATTGAGGATGGCCTTGCCTTTTATTACCAAACTGTTGCATGGATTTCCAACAACGTTCTAGTTACAAGCTACCTTCGAGTGTCTTTTTTTTCTTTGTTTTTGTTTAAGCTCCTGTTCATTCAGCATTTATGCTCATAGGTAGAGTAGACAAAATCAAATGAAATACAATAACGATCATATTAGAAGTATAGCTGGTATTGAATGATCACCCCTAACATTTAAGACCGAAAAATGCTTATTATGTCGAATGTATTCCTTTTATGGAGTCTCAGCCAAATCTTTAGATTTCACGAGGTATGTAAGACCATTAATTTAATCTGGATGGTTAACATCAAATCAATGAACTGTGGCTTTTGTCATTTTTACTTTTTCTCTTTCAAAACATTTACCGGACTTAACATGCATTTAATATGGCAATTGAAAGGTAAGATTTTTTGGAATACTTGCAGAAGGCTTTCCTGAGCATTTTGTCTACACATTTTAAGCTTAGAAACAATTATAGTAAATGAACAGCTGAATTACTTTGCTTAATATTTCCAAGTATTTCGTTAACTCTTTATAATCTTTTGTGTCAGTCAGTTAATGAGCAGCTAAGTTGCTGTTTTAAATTTCTTTTTCCTACCTGTAGCCTTTCAACAAAACAGAGGTGTAAAGAATATACATTTATTTTAAACTTTTATCTGATTTTTTTCTTTTACGCATTTATTTTAAATGATTAGGCATTTCTCCAAAGCCTGGATCATGGGCACAAGCAATGTTAATATTCACTAATAGTAACAAGCATCAATAATATTGTGCCAGCTTCTGTTCTGCTGATCTGCGGTATAGAAATGGACTTTGCCCTTAACCTTCTTGAGATTAGATAATTTAGTTTGGAGTGTATTGGACTGTAACAAATGTAGCTGTGCAAGTTTAATTGTTGGTTACCATCCTGAGAGCTATCTGGACACTCTTTTTGCAGGATATGAAAGATAAAAGTCTAGCAAAAATGTTTAGAAGACAGACTCCAAAATCCCTTAACTGCTTGTTTCAATACCTCAAACGTTTCTTAAGCGTTTCTTTAAGCTAATGGAGAAGATACCGCCAAAGGAGCAAGCAGAAAAATATCCTCCGAAGGTTGAAGATGATGATGATAATGGCGAAAACAAGCCTCACATTACTTTGCAGATTTTGTTTAGTGTTATTATAAGTAAACATGTTATTATAGTCATATATACATTAATGAATGTAATCTTTGAAATATAGTCTAGTGACTACCTTTGTTAGAAGTATGCATATAATGTTGGCCTTACCTCTCTTGTCCAAGATCTTGTTGATGTTAGAAGGAAAGAATTTGAGTCAATATGTGATTTTAGCACAAGGATTACGTATGTTTTTCAATCATCCATAAATTTCATGTGCTTGATGTTTAGTTTTCCCAAAAAAACAAAAACCAAAAAAAAAAATTACTAGCAGAAATCCCCATATTATCAGACAAGCAGCTTTGACTGCTAATTGCATTGTATTGAAAGTTTGTTAATGAAGCAATTTAAATACTTATCATGAAAAGTAAGAGTATTTCCACAATGTAAGACCAACCATAAAAATTCATGCAGCTAAAATCACAACTTTATCTGATTATAGGAATATATCATGAATGCATTTTATATGGAATTTCCACCAAAGCTCTCTATCAAAAAACTGGAAGTTGTAGGCTGCTGCCAGCGTTCCAAAGGGGCCGAATCACTTTGATGACTGGTCAATAAAGTGAGAATAGTTCAAAAGTTTCCAGAGATGCTGACAACTTTTATAAGGCCCAGACATAAGCTGTTGGGGAAAAGACTAGCCAGGATACCTGAGATAGCATATTGGCTGACAAAAATAGTTTTAATTTACAATTATGCAAGACATCTCATCTATGATTTTCAACACGAGCCCTTCCTTGCAAGAGAGTACATGTGGAGGTGAATGATCAGCTGCTAAATAAAGGTGGACAAACTGTCACAGCTATCCCATAGAGCAACCAAATGGCCTAGGCTTATTGGCAATTCAGACCACTCCTCCTAACCGTAATTCAACAGTCTATAATTCCCCTTCACAAAATCAGATCTGAATAAGTCCAGTACTTTCAAATATATTATTTAGAAAAAAGAGGGAATAAAGAGATGAAATGTCTTTAGCTGTAGCTATAAAATAAGAATGATTCCACAATATTTACCATTAAAACAACCTAAATTACTCCACCTTTTAGCCTTTCCATACGGGCTTGAAGAACAGACAATGCCTTCTCATCCTTTGGATGAGCATCACCAGACTGTGGCAATTCCTCTGGACTAGAAGAATCATTTAATTAAGGGTCACCAAGTTGAGAGATTGCTGGTTGCAGCAATCCATTGGAATATGAATTCGGAGATCCAGTCACAGGATTTCCAGCATCAGCAACCTATATGCTTTTCATTCTTTCTCTAATTGCATCCAACGTGCCACGTGGAGCAGAGTTACTTGACTTGTTTTCACCTTCTACAGCAACCATATTTTTGATAAGTTTCTAATATTCTATAGACAAGCAAAACCTCAGCAATGAAGGCAATATACAGAGCATGTTTTACCTTCTGTAAAACTGTTGCTTCCGTATGGACCAGCTAGGTAATGTATCTGTGAAAGCTTCCTTGTATCATATTGATCACAGACCCCAACATAAAAAGCTCCAATGCCATTTCCATTTACTGGCTCCTGAAGGTAGGAGATCAAGTTTGGAACCAAATGTTAATATTTACAAACAGAAATCCCCACATTGTTGGTTCTTGTGGAATGATGCTTAGTCTGGATCTTACTGCTCCTTAATTACTTACTCTCCTCCCCTACTGGAATCCACGGCTGTCTGCACACACATGTGCAACTGAAATTTCATTCCTCGCCCGTGAATCTAGGATCACTTAATTTGAAATTTAGATAGCAACACAACTAAATAAAATAAGCAGACCAAAAAATTAGTAAATCTTTACATACTGACTGCATTCCTGAAATCAGTACAGTAATCTGCTTCGAAGTCTCATGAAAGGAAGGAATACAGATAAATAGAGCAAATGTTTAAAGAAAAAACCAAAGTCACACAGTAGTCTCATAACAGAATTCTCTAGGATTGTCATTTTTGGTGATATCTATCTGTAAACTATAAGCACACTTTTGTCTTAATACCCGTTGTTAATAATTTATTGCCACGTTTACTATCTTTTCTGTAGCTTGACAACTGGAAAGGCAAGGGAAAAGGTACTTCAGGCCAGGCTGGAATTTGAAGGCCACCCCTACTTTCATAAAAAAAAAATTGTGATGATTTGATTATTTAAATATCTTTTATTTCACATTGTATAAAAAAAAAAAATTGTCAAAAGAATACCATCTCTATCTCTTTCACACTATTATTTTATTTTTAATTATTTCTTTGTTTTCATTCATACTCCTCAAGCATAGCTACTTCATTTAACATGCACTCCAAAACCCCACAACTTTCTAAATAAAAAGTCATCGTAAATAAAAATAGTCCTCATAAATAAAAATAAAAAATCATTATAAAAGCCAAATGAAATTTTAGAGGAATTCAAAAACATGCAAATCCTCACCAATAAAATTGGAATCTCTCCAATCACCTCTAAAACAATAAAAAGTAAAAAATTATTTATAAAAGCCAAATAAAATTTCGAAGGAATTCACAAACAAATGCTCACTAATAAAATTGCAAGCTGTCCAATCACCTTTTAACACACAAATTATGTATCTTGAAAAAAAATAAAAAATTCTTGTTATATTATTACTCATATCAATATGTACATATATATTAGTAAAATAATGTAAAATTAAAAAATAGTAATTAGTAATAAATCTAAAAATTAGCTTACTTATTACAGTAATTAGTAATGGACATATATATTAGTAATAATGTAAAATTAAAAAACAGTAATTAGTAATGTAGCCATATTAAAGAAGCTTACGAGAAGGAGATTACTCAGTCAAAGATGGCTACATTTCTCTTTTGGACTCACTAAACAAATCTAATCTTCCACATATTCTCTTTTGGGATGAAGCTTGCCTTCCTAAAGCAGGCACTTTTTCCTGAATTGTAGTCAATGGTAGGGCTTTAATTGCCGAGAGGCTAGACAAGCTGGGTCTTGTGACTGCTTTCCCATGTGTCTTTTGTGGTTATTTTTGGAAACTGTGGATCATCTTTTTTTGCACTATCCTTTTGCAACACACTGCTAGTATTGGATTTTTGCAAAACTAGGTTGGTTTTCTATGGTGTGCCTCACCTTACCTATTCAATTTCAATCTTGGCCCCTAATGCATTTTGCTTCCTTTTTCCATTGTCTATGGATCGTTGCACCATCTTTACTATTATGGTGCATCTGGAATGAAAGAAATAATAGAATCTTTAAGTGTAAGAGCTCTACTATTGAGGAAGTGCTTATCAAATTGGAATCCTCAATCTCTGAAGTGGTCAGATCCTTCATCTTCAAGAAGATTGAATCTCCAAAATTGTTTTCTAATTGGGATGGTTTCATAATCAAGAACTGGCCTCTTATCAAAACTTTACCCTTCCATGGTTCTTTCTCTAATAAAGTTGATAAAATATTCCCCCGCAAAGAGGCCAAATGGATTCCTCCCCTAGTGAATTGCTTCAAAATAAACTATGATGGAGCATCAAGAGGTAACCCTAGTAAATCTGGGGCTGATATAGTCATAAGAGATTCATAAGCTAAAATTATTAAGGCAGCTTGTAAAATGCTGCCAGTGGGAACAAATAACATGACTGAACTTGAAGCTCTTAGTATGGGCCTGGATATTGCAAGGTCCCTTCAATTTAAATCTTTAGCAATTGAGGTTGATTCCATGGTTGTTTTCCATGTTGTTTCAAGACAAAAAACCTATGTTTGGCAGCTCCAATATTTATTAGACAAGGTGCTAATTCAGTTAAAATGGTTCAATACATTTTCAATATCCCATTGTTACAGGGAAACTAACACCTTGGTTGATTTTTTAGCAAATAAAGCTATTGATGATGAATTATCTCTCACAATTTTTAATAAGGATGATCTCCCTCTGAACATATGAGATCCTAAAATGGGGCCCTTGTTGGCTTGTTTCTTGATCTGCACTTCTGGTAGCCGTTGCAAAGTCTATTTTTTCTGGGTCTATGATCAACTGTTTTTATCTTCATTCGAGCTATGGGGCTGGATCTTGTAGTCTTTTTCCTTGAGATGATATATTGGCATCTACTGTGGGTTCTTGATTTCTCCATATTTGGGTTATGCATATATTTTAATTTCATTCTGATTTGCAAGTTTGTGGTTGGATGTGTGAAGGTTTATATTTGCATTGATTTTGGCTATGAGAAGGTTTATATTTAGTACTGCTAAGTGTTATGTATTGGTGGCTCCTCCATACATTTGTTGTTTTCCATGGTTGGTGTCAAGAAAATATTATGGAATTTATTCCTTATTTTGAAACCATCATTACATGCTAGTAATTGGAAAAGAAGATGAAATATTAGGGAGCTGATTGGAATTGTGGATTTGGGAAAAATTATTGATTTATTCATGATTTCTACCCTCCCTACAACAACAACAACATTAAAATTTCAATGTTATGTATTTCTGATTTCCATAACAACAGCTTACATTGTGAAAATCGACAAGTTTGATCAAATGTTTGGAAAGAAGTGCAAAAGTGGGTTGTTTTCTTTCTTCTTTAGTTACCTCCAACCATGGAGGAGGGCAAGTCTATCTGCTATGTTTGTGAAAGGAAAGGATGTTTCTAGTAGTTTTGGGTTTCCAAAGCCAATGAGTGATTCTATAGAATTGTAGACAACATAACTACGTAAGATCTTCAGGCATATGGTGGTAGAGCACTTATAATGATAATCTGGTTTGGGTTGAGAAACAACATGAAATTTCAAATTATTCATAGTGTCCAGTTTAGAGCCTTTGAGAATGTGCCGGTGATACGTTTGTAGTGCCAAAATCTGTGGTGATTATAGGGAAAGGTTGGTTTGGTGCTTCTATGTTAGGTGATTTGGATGTTGGCTCAATGAACATTGTGGCATTGGCTTGTCCAGTCACATTTTGTCTTGGTTAGATTTTTGTCCTTGATGATGAGGATATTTCTTCTCCTATTCACAAGGAATCTTTGGCTATGTACTCATTGGGTCTGGCATTAAGAACAATAACTTTGAATAAATGAAATCTAGATGCAAATTCTTCAATGTTAAGCTTCTTCCTGTGGTGCTTTTTGCTAGAGTAAATCTTTTTCATACTCCTCACTTATTATTTGATGTTCCTGCAAGATCCAACAGTGTCTCTCCAACAGTGTCTCTCCATCAGTTGTGATGACATGGAAGAAGTTCTCATTGGTTCATGTATGGTCACTATCCTATTACCAAGCCAACTCAAATCCTAGGGTGGATGTTGTTGTACATGATCTTTGCTGATTGTTTTTATTTGGATTTCTTTCTCTTAGTGTATAATTGATTGTATCTGGGATCTCTATTTGGATTGGTCCATGGATTATATTTTGTAATCTATCATTTGTATCTCTTGAGCTATAACTAGAGGTTTTCTTCTCCTGGTTCTTTCCTGCCAGTATGCTCCCATGAACTAGGACATTGTATGATACTTTTTCCAAAATTAATAAAAGATTTCAGTGGCACATCCACTTTTTTTTTTTTTAATCTAAAAATCATAAATTTATTAAGAAGTTTCTAAATTCATATTAAAAAGAAATATTGTGAAAAATATGTTAAAAGTTAAAAAACAATTATATTTTATTTTGAAAATATTTTTAATTTAAAGTCTTAAATTCATATTAAAAAGTAATCAAAAATTTAAATTTATTGTTAAAAATACTTTAAAATTAGAAAAAATTATATTCCATATTTAATTTTATAATATATATATATATATATATATATATATATATATAAGATACCGTTATATAAAAATATAACAAATCAATTTATATGATCTAATAAATTTTAAAGTTGCTAACACTCCTAATTTACTTACACATAACAGTTTTAATTTAAATAATTCACTTCAGAATTATTTAACTATTAAAACATAATATATCTTCCAAATAATAAAAAATAAATATTATAATATCTTATAGAGCTAAATTGATTCGTTGAGGCAGCTCATTAATTTAGCTGTGGTGCAAACTATTAAATATATTCCAATGCTAAAAAGAATTGGTATCAAACTTTATGGTAAGCCCTTTAATTTAGAGTTTGTTCTATAAGCGTGGAATGCAAATATAAGCTTGGATTGCAGTGATATTTAAATTATTAAAAAAATATATATTACAATATTTAACTACAATATTTATATCTTAATATTGGATATTATTAAAAAACATGTAATTTTTTAATTAGATTTTAGCTTGTATATGATTATATTATATACATTAAAAATAATATATTATATCTATTATCTTATATTATTTGTATATTGTTGATTATATTTATTTTAATATATTGCTTTACAACATAGTCATATATACTTTGTACTTGATATTTTATAGGATTGTATGAATATAGCCTTCCTATATGGCATTGTAGAACCAAACATGTGATCTATAAAATAACTTCTTTTTGACATATATTTATGTTGGTATTTAAATTATTAGTATTTTCTTTTATCTATATTCAAAGTTTTAATTTTACACCATGCTATCTCTTTCAACTAGCTCAAATATTTAGTCATGTTATTTCAAATTTTTATCACAACTTTCTTTACCTTTCAAGTCAAATTTAAATCTTACAATAATCTATTCTCCTCGATATGAAAATATACATTCTAAAATCAACTTACTTTGATCCATAGCATACCTTGTAATGGAAGTGCAAGTTCAAATCATGCAAGTAAAACGATGTCATCATAATCAAGTCAAATTTAAATCTTACAATAATCTATTCTCCTCGATATGAAAATATACATTCTAAAATCAACTTACTTTGATCCATAGCATACCTTGTAATTGAAGTGCAAGTTCAAATCATGCAAGTAAAACGATGTCATCAGAATCAAATGCAATGCTTATGATACCATGCAAAGAAAGATAGTCTTAATGCAAGGATACGTGAAAGACATCACACCCTCCAAGAAGCAACCCCCACAACTACTCCTTCCCACTCATATATCCCCTCCTACTTACAAGCACCAACTCCTCAAATGTAGCCTATAGTTCAACCTATATCATTTTTTGAAATACACCCTCCTCCACATTTCCCTAAAAATTATCACACCAAAAGAAATACCTTTTGTTCAAAGTTGGATAAACTTTCAACCATGCCAACATGTCTAGTTTGCATGGAGAAATATTCAGGAATTAAAACTGGGCAATTAAATGGTATATGTACTTGTTACAAATGCATTTCAAAAACAAATGGTCATCGCTTCTCAAAATGGAACATGGACCCTAGAGAGCAACCTACTTGTTTGTAACAACTAACTCAAATTGAAGAGATGTTAATAGCAAGAGTTAGCCTTGTCCTTCAGGTCACCTATACAAATGGGGGGAAATTAAAATACAATGGCCACACTATTTGTTTTCCTCAAAATTTATATCTGCAATTGCAACTTACTTGCCAAGGCATATAAATGATCTAGATATACTCATAGTGAATAAAAAAAATCTTGACTATCAACAATATAATTTCTATGTTAGTAGAGGATGTGTTCAAGAGGTATTACTATATAAGACCTTTAATGACCCTTACTGCAAAGATGTGTAGTTAGATGAGTCATCTATTTCATGTTTTCCTATTGCTTCCACACACATCTTCAATTTTCTATATGCTACAACTTCAAATCCTGATCCCATCAAAGAAAGATCATGCAACCAAATGGTCTATCCAATGGATTATTGCAAGAAAATATGCAAACTACATCCTCATTTGTGGAAAATCTCCCACTTGCACGTAGATATTTTGAAGAGTTATTCAATATGTTACACCTAGAAGAGAAGGATGACCAAATCCTATTGTTAATTGGCCACCTATTTATCTATCACCCATAAATGAATACACCACTAAAGGTTTATTTGTGATGGCCTTCCCTACCTTGTTTCCAAAAGGTGAAGGAATCTTTAACCAACAACATATGAAAGAATTTATGCTACATGAATATGCTTTCCATCTTCTAAGGTACCATGATAAGAGGTTTGTCCAACACCCAAGATTTAAATAATTCATCCTTAATATAATCATGCATCATTGAATCCAAGCAACAACATTTGTTTTTGTCCAAAAAAAACTAGTAGTCATCTATAGTCAACAATCTTTGACCTTCGCCAAAGACTAAAGGACCTCCCTGATGAAAAACTATGTAACCAATTAATGCACTTTGGATCATCAATACGTGGTACAAAATCATTTTAATCTTTTGCACAAACACAACAATGTAAATCTGACAAGGATTGTGCCTTAGAAGGATTTTAATGCACGAAAAATAAACCTTTGTTTATGATTTGCAAATAACACCAAGAACTCATTCCACGAAAATACTAGGGTCACCCAACCCCAAAACACAAGAACTTGACCCACATATACAGTTTAATCTTTTGTTGTCTCAAAGTCATAACAAAATGGTAAGCAAATTTATGCTAAATTTTCTAAGAACAAACAACCTAAGTGTCCTCTATACAAGTCCTTATGAAACAGTGGACACGGAAAAAGTAACCCTTCTACTTTTTCTCATGTTTAGGCCCTCCTAGTAGATTTTGGCTTGATTTTTCCTAGATTTAATGTTGTAATGTGGTCAACACATTCACATTAGGTCTTGGTCCCTTATGAATCATTAAGAATTCTAGGATGTCTTGTAAAAGTTTCAAGTGAAGTGTTGTAAGCCACTTTCACACTTTTCTAGGACCTTTTCATTATAATTCACTAAAATAACCCATTTTTATCACTTACCAAGTCTTATTTAAAAGTTTTGTAAAGAGTTGTAACAAACTCTCACACTTTTCTAGGCTTATCATCACTAATTCAACCCTTTCTTATGTTTAAATGACCCCTTAATACACTTTTTGGCCCTACTTAAGTGTATTTTTTAGAATATTCCCATTAAACCTTATTAAATGCACTTTAATTCCTGACACCCAGTAAAATTGCACTAGTGGGACCAAGTTGCCACATGGGTCAACTTAGTCCCATTGGGCACAAAAAGCAAACTAATTTTAATTTTCTAGCTGGATTTTATTCTCTTGACCTTGAGGTTGGCCTGTGATGTGTTATTTTCAAGAAATATTAGAACATCAAGTATAAATAAAGGGTTTTTCCACTCATTTTAAACCTAATTCATCTAACAATCAAGTAATTAATCTCTTAATCATTCTCAAGCATTCTAAGCACTCTAAGCATTGTCAAGCATCCATTGGAGAAATTCATTGCATATCTTCATATTTCAACATCAAGGGTTTGGTGAGTTTGTGACATTTTATGCTATTCATTCATCATTCTCTCTTTATTTCATTTAATTATCTAGGGTTTGATTACCAAATTAGGTTTTGACCAAGACAAGTTCCCCTATTCGCTAACCCTTAACCCTCTTTCCCCTCTTTGCATGTGTTTGTAGGTCATGTATGCAGATTTGTCAAAGAGCATGCTGTTAAAAAGTGATCAACAATCCATCAAAGTCTTCAAAGTCAACAAAGGCCTAATTGAAGCTTGGAGACCTCTTTTAGGCCTGTTTTTGCATAATCTAAACTAGACATCTATCTGGAAGGGAAGTGTAGATTGAAAGCTATAGATTCCTACCCTGAATTTTCTGAGATTCTTAGGTGGACTAAGTCTCCATCTATGGCGAATTGGTCTCACTACCAGGCTTGAAAAGTGGTTTTTGCATTTTTGGATACCCATTTGGTAGAAACTTGTTCTGGTAGAATCTCCCTGCAAATGGACTAGGTCTCCCAGCTTGGCACAAGTGTCCCACTCATCTTTTCTAGTAAAATTTGTAGGATTTTAGAGCCTCTCTACATTAGACTTCAGATTCTGGGTACACTTCTCGAGTCTTGTTTAATTTTTGTTATTGTTTGCTTGCATTCTTAGGTGTTTTTGCATAGATCACTGTGTTTTCAAACACTTTGCATTTCTTAGGTTTTGCATTAATAATCACCTTTACTTTTTAGTTTATTGAATTTAGACATTGTATTTAGCACATTGCATAAATCCTTACATTTATTTTGAGTGTTTACATTCCATTTCGGTCCATCTTTCTCCTTTTAGGTGAAAAACCCTAGAAGTGTTAGAAAGCCCTTGGGAGCCAAAATCTTTGTTTACATTTTGGTGAATTGATATTACTTTCTCATCTAAGGACGTACTTCCAAATCTTCCCAATGGTCCTCTTTACATAGTTGGTTGTATTTATGATAAACCCACTAATGGGATACTCATAGATCTCGCCAATGGCGAGAATGTGATCATTGAGGAATTTTTTGGTATTACATGATCTTTAAAAAAAGATGATTATGATAAACCAAACACATGGATCAAAACAAATAATGGTTTTTCTTTCCCTATGATAGGATCGATCATCCTTCCATTATAGATAGGACCTAAAGTAGTGGATGTTACATTCTCCATCATCTCGCAGTTAGATTAGTTTTATTGAAGGCTAGGCCATCCATGGATTTGCTCAATGAAAGTTGTCCCTTCGGTCATACACAAATTTTTAAAGTTTTCACTTGAAAATGACATATTCACTATTCACCATAGTGGCTTTCACCCTTTGTCTTCTAAAGGAAACTTCTCCTTATAAGCCTTTTGACCTAAGCCGATGGAACCTATAACACCTTGAAAAGACTTCTTTTTCATTTCTTATCAAAAATTTAAAGCCAAGAAAATTGCCAAATTATCTCTTTGCAACATGTCTCTGTCCACTTCTGAAAATCCTATCTTAGATGGCACAATGCTTCAACTAGAAAAAGAACCCACCCATCAAACTCAACCAACACCCAAAACTTCTCCCACATTGTCCAAATGACCACGAGATAATGCTAACAACTCTGTCATGTGGGTATGTGTAGGATCATCATGGAAAAAATAGGCCCTTAAGTGGCAATGAAAATTTAGAAAAATCAGTTAGGCAACTTGACATAAAAATTTGAATAAGTTATCTATATTATTTCAAAAATATGTAAGAATAGAATGTGTGGAAAATTGAATGTAGTTTCTAAACTACTAAGTTTATTTTATTTTTTTAAAAGTCTATTTGGAAAATTTGAAATTTCAATGTAGTAGTACTTAAATTTTAGGGAAAAAATAAGAAGTAGGTGTCTGTCTGACCACCCTAACCACAATAAAATGATAATATTTTTTTATAAGATTTTTAGATATAAGTGGAGGACTCATGTCCAAATGTGACACATATTTTTTTGTAATTTTTTCTAAGTAAATAATTAATTATTATTTTTTTATTACAACTTTTAAAAAATATAAAAAACTCGTATGTCTGACCACCTTAACTTGGTCAAAACTTCATGAAATTCAATTTTTTTTTAATCCTATAGTATGCGAAGCGTAGAATGTGACACATATTTTGGATTCAAAAAATA
Source organism: Sequoia sempervirens (assembly GCA_007258455.2). Taxonomy (NCBI): domain Eukaryota; kingdom Viridiplantae; phylum Streptophyta; class Pinopsida; order Cupressales; family Cupressaceae; genus Sequoia; species Sequoia sempervirens. The sequence continues at coordinate 499,220,737 of VDFB02000017.1, forward strand.
TGATACAATTTGAAAGTTATAGATTTTTTCAATCAGCCTATCAATGAGGACTTTAGTCATAATTCTAATAGAAAATGAATAATAATTATTTATTAAATTCAAAGTAAAGAATAATTTATATTGGTGGAAAGTTGAGTCTCCTCTACAAACCCTTTTCGTTTCATCAATTTTGGCTAAAAATAAAGTCATCAGCCACATGGACGAAGTTTAGAAAAACAAGGTGAGCTGTCAAACACGTTTTTTGTGTTGAATTCTTAGGATTGGCATGTCCAAGCCAAATACCAAAGAAAGCCCAAGGCTAATCCCTAGGCAATAAATTCTT
>VDFB02000017.1:499221158-499280367 GCA_007258455.2 Sequoia sempervirens
ACCACCCTCTCCCACTATCTCCCACCATATCCCTCCCTCTCTCCCACTCTATCCTACTCTCCCACCCTCTCCAACCTTATCCCACTCTCTCAAGTCACTCTCTCACACACTCACTCCATCTATCTCCCTCCCCTATACCCTTAACCATAAAACCTTAAACCATTATAACCCTCTACCATAAACCCTTAACCATTAAACCCTCTACCATATAACCTAAACCCTAAACCTTTAACCCTTAAACCCTCTACCATCTACCATTAACCCTTAGGTCTATGTGTACACAAATCGAATATCCGATTTGTAGAACTAAAATCATACCATTACAAAACATCATAAATTTTTTCAAATGAATCAGATATCGGATTTGTTGGCCATAGAAAAGCCCCATGTGGGCCGTTTTGTGCATTCCAACAAACCCTCCATTCTATTTGCAGGCGACACACACGTAGTTTTAGACAAGAAAAGACAAAGATAACTTTTTGGAGCATCTTATATTGATATTTGTCATAAGCAATGATTTTTTAGCATCTTTTATGAGGTATAATGGGGAGCAGCATTCGTCAAAAGTAAAAATGTAAGAGAAAGCTTAGAAAAGAAGAAATTAAAGCATATAGACAAAGAGATAGAGAAAGTCATAGGAAGAGAAGACAAGGTATGTTAAATATTGATGAACCTAACCCCTATGGTCTTTCAAGTGAAGAGGAAATTGAAGATTTTTAAGGTGAAAATATTCAAGGTGAAAATGTTGGAATTGAATATGTTGAACATGATATTCAAATTAGGAATGAAATTATTGAAATTGATAATGAAAATTTTCAAGGTGAAAATGTTGGATTTGAAGATGTTGAACATGATATTGAAATTGGGAATGAAAATATTGAAATTGATAATGAAAATGTTTAAGGTGAAAATGTTGGATTTGAAGATGTTGAACATGATATTGAAATTGGGAATGAAATTATTCAGATTGATATTGAAAATGTTCAAGGTGAAAATGTTGGAAATGAAGATTTTGAACATAATAGTGAAGCAAGTGTAAATTATGTTTCACCAAATTACATGATAAATGAAGAACCTTTTATGGAAGAAAGACATATTCCAATTTCAAAACCTTCAAGAACCCCTGAATGGTTACTTGAATTTGATGAGAACATCATAAACAATTTTGAAGGCAAGAGGTCAACACGAACTGTTCGGTTGTGGGCTAGAAGACTTTTCAACCAATATTTTAGTGATAAGACATTGACCGAGCAATGCCAAATTTTTGTACAATTGCTAAAGATGCAAAAGATGAGACCTTTGCTAGCCAAATTGAAGATTCATGGGAACAAGAAGACAGAAAAAAATTCTATTATCATCAAAAATATTTTTAATGCTCTCAAGTCTATTGGAAAAGTAACAAGGAAAAGGATAAGAGAGCTGATCAGAGAGTCATTACAACTACCCTAGTAAGCCATCAATTGAAAAGGGATTGCTTTATGAGAAAAACTTGTATTGATTTTGACATAAATCATAAAACTCTGGATAGAGCACTTGCAAGAAGAGAAAGAATAGATGACCCTCTTCAAAATGATACATGGGCTTTTTCTGGGAGGCTTCCATGTGTTGATAAGAAGCTAACTGATAATGTAAAGTAGGTAATTCAACAATTTTGGCATGATAAATCTAGAGTATCACCCAATGCAAAGGATGTTTTAAAGTTAATAATTGGCAATCAAGACCATACACCACATCCTAAACATTTCTTGGAATCAAGCCAAACAATGTTGTTCAAAAAATTTATTGAAACACATAAAATATGGAAATCTCGCAAAGGACTTTTGAGGGTTTGAAGCCATTTATTGTGTGCCTCTTAAGATTTTTAACACTTCTTGTTGCAAATACCATGTGGAGTATTCAATAAGTTAATTAGATGATTGATATGCACAAAGTTAGCATGCACAACTATCTAGTCCTCTCCCCTACTATCTCTTACTCTATCTCTTACTCAAAGAGTAAGGAGATAGCTTAACCCATCTATTTTTTGAAGAAATGTCTTGATACATGTACGTAGTGACTCAACATGTAAATTCAAGCTCATCTCTCTAGCCTTTTATCAATTTGCATACTTAAATCACTATACAATTAGCCCTATCCTATTCTTATTCACACACATCTATACATTTACCTTATTTTCCCATTTATCACATTCACCAATGGGTATGCCCTCATTTATCCATTAGCCACCTGGAATTGATTGTTAGCCACTTAGATTTAACTATTAACCCATTCTAGGACACTTCTTCAATTGCAATGGTGACCTGATGGTCACAAACCTATTCCCTTTCATTTTAAAATTCAAAATTCAAACTTTTGGCTAAGTGGCGTCATTCACCCACTTTGAGTTGACTAAACACATGTTTGGCATAATTTTATGATATATGCTAGCATTAATAACATACAATATATTCATTATAATCATGAAATCATTCATTTATCTTATAGCATTGGAGCAATTAATAGTGAGATATTTTGATTCAATGTAATAAAAATGAGTAACAAATTGGAACATCTAGAGTGCTTGACAACTATTTTTAATCTTGTTTCAATTTTTGAGGATTGATCTAGGAGAACTTGAATGAGTACTTGAATGATCATGAGGTGTTGAGGGAAATATTTTTTTCATTAGTATTATTTGGAATGCTTGGGATATTGTTGTAATGGCATTGAATAAAGAAGATCATCAATTGGAGTCACACAATCGTTGCCATCAATGAAATTGACCATCTCTCACATGTAATGCTTAGGAGTTACATTGGGAGAACTAGATCATCTTTCCATAATGTTATGGGTTCCTACTTAGTTTAGAACTAGGTTTTGAAATAAAATGAAGAGTTAAAGGTCTAAAAATGATGGTTTTTTTCACTTGAAAATATAGTTTTTACCCTCGGGTTTGCAAAAATATCTAAGATACTAGAAGTTTCTTTGTTTTCTAAGCATATTGGGGCCTAAATAAAGGTGTCTAAGGTGGTGGCAGATTCTGAAAGGTTATGGAAGTGTGACATCCAATAAACCTCAAGAATTACACTTAAAAAATAGTTTTTTGATTTGATGGTTACAACTCTGTATAAATGGAATCCAATTGTAGAATCTTTGTTTTCTTGGAAATTTATTTGCTGCCCCAAGGTTTCAGGGGTCTTTTTGGTGTTCGAAGGTATGTTGCTTTGCATTTTTGGGCTAATTAAGTAGCATGTTCAAGGGTGAATGTATAGGAAGTCAATGCTGGTCCAAAGAAGTCTATGCTGTTTCTCATATATGTTGTGTAAATTGGAGATGGGTGTTTGAATCAGTCATGTGTTCATTTGGTGTTTTGGAAAATTGTGGAGTAATTGGACAAAAACTAGTTTCTCACTATTACAAGGGTTTAAGGGGGTTAAAGAGGGAAATGTGTATTTAGTTGCTTGTCAAGTTTTAAGGGAGTTTTGGACTATCCAAAGAGGTCAGAATAATATTGTTAGATGCCTCAAATAGGCAGGTTGCAAAGAGTTTATGATTGTGCCCTTGTGTTGCATATATTTTTCACCTAATTTCACTCTCCAATGTAGCTCGGAGTGATTCATGTATTTTGTTGCAAAAGAGGACCATCCCTAGTGTAAACGTACCCATCCAGATGTGTTGGAACAGTTTGTTTGGTTGTACAAGTTGGAAATGAAAGTTGCATCACTTTGCAACTTTACATTGCTTGCATTTGGCAACTTTTCCCTCCACTGAAAAGTCATCACCACAGGAAAACGCCTTCGAGATAGCAAAAAAGGAGAGAGGTTTTTGTAGATAGTCCCAACACAATCCCATAGCCTTAGACAAAGATTCTGTAAGCATCACAGCCTCCGAGAAATATTCCTTCAAGTATTGCTTCCTTTTAGCACTTTGGACTCTTAAGGGAAATCGTCGGTCCAATGTAGCTCAGAGTGATTTGGTCGATTTGGGTGCAAAAGAGGACCATCCCTAGCGTAAACATACCCATACAGACGTGTTGGAATAGTTTGTTCGGTCGTACGAGTTGCGGAATGAAAGTTGCACCACTTTGCAACTTTACACTACTTGCATCTGACAATTTTTCCCTCCACTGAAAAGTCATCACCACAAGAAAACGCCTTCAAGATATCAAAAACCGAGAGAGGTTTTTGTAGATGGTCCCAATACAATTCCATAGCATTGGATAGAGAGTTTGTAAGCATCACGGTATTTGAGAAATAGACCTTCAAAGATTGCTGCCTTTTAGCACTTTGGACTCTTAAGGGAAATCGTCAGTGTAATGTAGCTCGGAGTGATTCGGTGTATTTGGGTGCAAGAGAGGACCATCCCTAGCGTAAACGTACCCATCCGGATGAGTTGGAGTAGTTTTTTTGGTCGTACGAGTTGTAGAATGAAAGTTGCACCACTTTGCAACTTTACACTACTTGCATTTGGCAACTTTTCCCTCCACTGAAAAGTCATCACCACAAGAAAAAGCCTTCAAGATAGAAAAAACCGAGAGAGGTTTTTGTAGATGGTCCCAACACAATCCCATAGCCTTGGATGGAGAGTTTTTAAGCATCATGGTCTCTGAGAAATAGACCTTCAAAGATTGCTGTCGTTTAGCACTTTGGACTCTTAAGGGAAATCGTCAGTCCAATGTAGCTCGAAGTGATTTGACATATTTGGGTACAAGAGAGGACCATACCTAGTGTAAACGTACCCATCTAGATGTGTTGGAATAGTTCATTTGGTTGTATGAGTTGTGGAATGAAAGTTGCACCACTTTGCAACTTTACACTGCTTGCATCTAGCAACTTTTCCCTCCACTGAAAAGTCATCACCACAAGAAAATTCCTTCGAGATAGCAAAAATTGAGAGAGGTTTTTGTAGATAGTTCAAACACGATGTCATAATCTTAGACAAAAATTCTGTAGGCATCACAGTCTCCGAGAAATAGAGCTTCAAAGATTGCTGCCTTTTAGCACTTTGGACTCTTAAGGGAAATCGCCGGTCCAATGTAGCTCAGAGTGATTCGGCGTATTTGGGTGCAAGAGAGTACCATCCCTAGCATAAACGTACCCATCTAGATGTGTTGGAACAGGTTTTTTTGGCTGTACGAGTTGTGGAATGAAAGTTGCACCACTTTGCAACTTTACATTGTTTGCATCTGGCAACTTTTCCTCCACTGAAAAGTCATCACCACAAGAAAATGCCTTCGAGATAGAAAAAACCGAGAGAGGTTTTTGTAGATAGTCCCAACATGATGCCATAGCCTTGGAAAAAGAGTCTTTAAGCATCACAGTCTCCAAGAAATAGACCTTCAAAGATTGCTGCCTTTTAGCACTTTGGACTCTTAAGGGTAATCATCGGTCCAACGTACCTCAGAGTGATTCAATGTATTTGGATGCAAGAGAGGACTATACCTAGTGTAAACGTACCCATCCAGACGTTTTGGAACAGTCTTTTTGGTCGTACGAGTTGCGGAATGAAAGTTGCACCACTTTGCAACTTTACACTACTTGCATCTGGCAACTTTTCCCTCCACTGAAAAGTCATCACCATAGGAAAACGCCTCTGAGATAGCAAAAACTGAGAGAGGTTTTTGTAGATGGTCCCAACATGATCCCATAGCCTTGGACGGAGATTCTATAAGCATCACGGTCTCCAAGAAATAGCCCTTCGAAGATTGCTGCCTTTTAACACTTTGGACTCTTAAGGGAAACTAGTGGGCAACATAGTTAACTTCTTCACAAACTTGGTTTGAAGTAATTTCATTCTTTTTTGTGCATTTAAAATGGAGTTTTAAGCCTTCCACCCTAAAAGTAACCTCTAAATAACATCAAACACCTTAACTACCTCATTCTTATTCATTTGTTTTGCAAACAAGCATTCTCATTCCAATAGGCTGAGCTTTCATTTTTGCTTGTTGGATTGAATACGGACTATGACACAACTTTTATTTTTCAAAAAAAATTCAACATCATTGAACTAAGAATTTATCACACATCTGCAAAGAAAGAAAGGAGTACCACAAACTAAAACACATTACACTTCAGTTCTCACTGACTTGATGTAATCTTCAACATCTCTCTTCTCTAAAAGTGACCTCTAAATTACTTGAAACACCTTAACTACCTAAAAGTGACCTCTAAATCACTTCAAACACATTAACTACCTCATTCTTATTCAATTGTTTTGCAAAACAAGCATTTTCATTCCAAGAGGTTGAGCTTTCATTGTTGCTTTCAAAGAAAAATCTTCTTGTGCCACTGTTACACTGCACAGGTAAACCAGGCTTTGTATTGTGGACCTATATTAAGCTACAACTCTCAAGAGAAATGTAACAATGACACAAAATAACTTTTGAGACTGCAAGAAGACATTTGATAACTCTTGAGTGTACTAAAAGAATTCTTATGATTTTTGAAGAATACTGATAACTCTACTTAGTTGTCTTATTTTTTCAATATCATACAAATTGAACCCTGGCATCAATAAACTTTGTATATCAAGCTACCACAATTCAAGTTTCAATGATGAATATTTATCATGCATATTTTAAATGAAATTCAAGTTTATGGTGGTTTTTTTGTTTATATGATGTTATGTGATATTCTAATCGTAATTCATGCTTCTAGGCTGCACATCTATATATATATATATATATTTACATGTTTTCTCCATTGTTTGGCCCGTACACCACAAGTAAATTGCTACATAGCATGTGGAATGAACGGGCAGCAGACCTAAGATCCCTTTAAAGTTTGTTTGAGTACATTTAAAATGAACTTTTAAGCCTTGCACCCTAAAAGTGACCTCTAAATAACTTCAAACACCTTAACTACCTCATTCTTATTCATTTTTTTTGCAAACAAGAATTTACATTCCAAGAGGCTGAGCTTTCATTTTTGCTTGTTGGATTGAATGTGGACCGTGACACAACTTTCTTTTTTCTAAAATTGTTCAACATCATTGAACTAAGACCAATGTAACAATGATACAAAATAACATTTGAGACTGCAAGAAGACGTCAAAATGGCTAGTGTACTAAAATAATTCTTATGATTTTTGAAGAATGCTGATAACTCTACTCAGTTGGCTTATTCTTTCAATATCATACAAATTGAAACTTGGCATCAATCGACTCTATATATCAAGCTACCACAATTCAAGTTTCAACGATGAATATTTATCATGCATGTTTTAAATGACATTCAATTTTATAGTGGTTTCTTTTTATATATGATGTTATGTGATATTCTAATCGTAATTCATGCTTCAAGGTTGTATATATATATTATTTTTACATGTTTTCTCCATTGTTCGCCCCCTACACTGCAAGTAAATGGCTGCATAGCGTGTGGAATGAGGGGGCAATAGGCCTGAGACCCCTTTAAAGTTTGTTTGAGTTCTTTCTTTTCATTTTTTGTGAGTTTTGTGCCAAGTTTCCTCAAAGAAATGTGGTCTCATAGAATTCCATGACAAGCTAATGCAATTGATAGCTACTCCTAGTTACTAGTTATGTAATGTGAAGTAATTGCATAACTGCTTAGGTTGACTTTGTAAAAACTATATTGTTATTGAGTTTTTTCCATCTATCAACATCTAGTTGTACTTATGCAATGTGAAGTAATGCTTTGAGTTTGAAAGATGTGCAGTGCAATGTAATCAACAATATGAATATAAACTACATAATATTTAACCATTCTTTTTTATGCTATTGTACATTGATATTTAACCATTGCTCACTTGATTAAATTTTCAAAGAGTTTAATCATGCACATGAGGAGGAAATTAAATTTTGATTGTCAACTTGTATATATATCAAATTATCCAATAATCAAGTGTATGTCCATATACAAAAATGGCATCAACGCCAACTCAAACAAAGTTTTACAATATGTGGTATATGCCATCTTGGTATCTATTCAAAATTTACATGCTAAAATGTCTATCTCATCCTAAACTACTGGTGGATCATCAAAATGGAGCCTCTTTGAAGCACTCATTGGTTTTGAAGGTAGCTACACAAGAAAAAGTCAAACCACAATTGAGATTAGTTATACTATATAATTTAAAATCGAATAATTAACATAAAATTCAATACACATTGAGTTATAATTGAACTCTAAAATTGAAATCTTGATTACTTGAAATATACGTCTCTTTGAAGGGTCAGGAGTCCTAGAATATACCCCTCTTAATGAACTAACCAAACCAACTTTTGTAACATCAATCTATACATGTGAACAAAAACATGAAATTGATCCAAGTTAGCATAGAATTTTTTGTAATAAGAACATCTTTACCAAGAACAAAATAAAATAAATGCATACCTCTTTAGGTTGATCTTTTTATGTATCTCCTTTAGGTGTTTCAACACCTCCTCCTTAAGATGTTTCAACACCTCCTCCTTTAGGTGTTCAAATACCTACTCGTTCGGGTGTTGTGGCACTTATCAACAATGATGTATAGCTCACAACTGCCTGTACATAGAAATGACAAGTACATATGAAACTACGAATCTATGTCAATGTATGCATAATCAATAAAAGATCTTATAAATATTAATTCAATCAAATTTGAGTTCAATTACCTTTCCCTTATCTAACATTGTGTCTCCATAGTCTGGAGAGCATCGCACCTCACTCGCACTAGGTGTTTCCTACAAGTAGAGAATAAGATAAACATATAAGTTAATATATAATTTCATTATTGATGATTCAAATGACAAGCAAATATACAGAAAAAAATGTAAATGAGTGAGTGTGAAAATACATACTGTGTGCATGTCAAGGCCAAATGAAATGGCCCTAAGGGTGCTATAAGTCACCCGTGTGAGCTCCTCCTCAGACATTAACTGTTAAATAGACCATGTAAATAAATATTAGTACTTGATACTATCTCTTATTAATATTCATTTTTAAAAAAATGCAAGTTATGAATTTACACCTTAAATGTTACATGTGTAACTACTCCAATGTCCACCTCTCTAGCAGGAGAGGACTCTGTAGGGTGTGCTCCACTCCCTTCCATGTGATCTGCTATAATCTCCACATCTTGGATGTCATAATCAGAAGTGTCTAATGGATGCTTAGGGGGTTGTACAATAGGACCCAAGCATATTTGCTGGCACGTATTGCAAATAGGTGGCACACAAATATGTGGACCCAAGGAGGATGATGCAACAGCATTGGATCCATCGCCAAGATCACCAGACTGTGGCTGAGCTACTGAAGAAGCATGGGAAACCAAAAGACCACTCAAAGAGTGAATGACCTAGATAGTTTGTGTGGCTGCATCCTCCGTAATATCTGGATGTTGTATTGGAGGTGGCAGAGGAAGGGGAGGATGGGGAACATGTGGGTGCCTAACTAGTCTAGCTGCCCCTGGCCTATCCTGGGGCATACCTCCACCAACACCCTGGAAGGGTTTAATGTCAAAGTAATTGACAGGATGCCCTAACAAAAACTCAACATATAATTTTTTAATAAAGTAAAAAGGTACATCAAGATTATTGTTGGGTGGTTTATCAAAAATCATACACCAATGATCCCAAAAGTTATCTACTATGCCCCTATGCGTGCACCATTTTATAGAAATTTTTGGTTTGTTAACATTAACTAGCAAACCAGTGCTAGGGTTAATAAATAAAGAGGCTATTTGGGATTTTTTTATTTGCATATCTTTCACATCATCATAAGACAATCCACATGCATAATATTCCCTCATGGTTTCTCGCCATGAATGAAAGGCATTATGTTGGTGGAGAGGGTTTCTACATTTGAAATTATTCCTGTCAATGTGGTTGACATACGAGATAATCGAGGGATTTTCTTATAAACATCACAAACGCCCCTCAATTGCTCTAATTTTTCATGAATTAAGTCTTCAATTGATGGCTGTAGAGGTGGTGGAGCATTTGGCATTTTTGCATTTTGATTCTCAGCTGGTGGATTTTCATTCTCAACTGGTGGTTTTTGTGCATTCTCATTCTCAGTAGCCATAATGCCTGATCAAAGTTAAAAAATAATTAATCTAATTAAAATTAGACAATATAAATGAAAATATTATAAAAATACCCTAGTTTTTAAAAAAATCCCAAAAATACCCTACTTTTTAAATAAAATCTATAAAATTCTCTAATTTTTAATACAAATACATAAGAAACACTATTTTTAAATCAAAATTCATAAAAACATTCATTTTTTTATCAAAATCCATTCTAAACTCAATTGTTTCATAAAAATTCAATCAAAAACCCTATTTTGAAAAAAAATCCACAAAAAACATTCATTTTTTTAATCAAAATCCATTCTAAATTCATCTTTTTCATAAAATTCAAAAACCCTATTTTGAAAAAAAAAATCCACAAAAAACATTCATTTTTCTTATCAAAATCCTTTTCTAAACTCAATTTTTCCATAAAAATTCAATCAAAAACCATATTTTTAAAAAAAAATCCACAAAAAGTTATTTGAAATTATTCAAATTTAATTCAAAATTGAATCAAATCAAATGAAAATAAAAAATCTTACCTTTTCAAATTAGATTTTACCCAAATCGAATATCTGTTACATGAAGAATCAATTCATTATGTGCCCGCGGATTGTTAACTATGAAATAACTTTAAAACAGTGACAAAGTTTTTATATATGTGCTTTTTGCAAATTGGATATCTAATCCAAATCGGATATTAGATTTGAATCAGATATTTGATTTGTAAAACTAGGTTTAGTCTTTGCTATGGTGGTGTGTACTGATACCCGATCCTAAAAAAAGTCAACATAGTATTTTCACATTTTTTGGTTGATGAAAGACGTGCTTTTTTCCTCATTGCCACCTTTTGGCTCACCATGATCCTGCACATACCCATGCCTCCTTGTATAAAAAAAGTTTATAAGGAAAAGGAGAAAGTGGATGAACAACCTTCCATGGTTTCTTCCATTCCTCCCTTTAGGGAAGAAAAGAAACCAATGGATGATCAACCCACTCTTTCACAAGCATAACTTGACAATAAAATAAAATAAAATTGAGGAGCTATGAAGCATAGGTGTCAACATCATGCCCTTGCTCGCAAGTCACAAGATGAAGACAATAAAGACAATCAAAATACGCACTTGATAGAAGCAATGCATGATGACCCTCATCCCCAATCACAACAAAACTATCCCATACAACAACCACAACTTGTGATATACTCCACATTGGACATTATCACCCATCCTCCTATTGTGATTAACAGAAATGATGATGATAAGATTAATAAAATAGACAAAGAGGTGCATAATGATTTGAATACATTATTTTCCTCTTCTACAAGCTTAAATGACAAATCTCCTATAAAAAGTGTAGAACCTGGTACTTCCCCTAGTTCAACACTTGCACTTGTCCCTTTGGCTAGTCAGCCACCCTCGACATATCTTAAACATGATTGGGAGGAAGATGACTTGCTTGATGGTTGACTTGCATTTTCCTTACTATTCTTTTGCATTTTCCTTTTTCTTTTTCATGTTTTCATGTACGTAATGTGATCCCTCGTGCTGTGTTGTTTGATGTTCTCTCTCTCTCTCTCTTTGTGCAATTCCTCTATTTGTCCCTTCATTCTTCTATATGTCATGCATTTCTTTTGCTTTTCTCTTTTCACTTTATTTTTGTGTTTTTCCTTTTGGGGATGGCACAAAGCATTGAGACACCCTATGTCTCTTCCATATTGACTGAAAAGGTCTTTCTATTTTTCTCCTTTTTCCTTTGTTTTGTGTTTTTCCTTTTGTGGATGACAAGGCATTGAGATTGAAATGTCTCTTTCATGTTGACCCAAATGGCCCCCTTTTTCTTTGCCTCTTATCTTTTTCTTTTATTTTCCTTTCGGGGATGACACAAGGCATTGAGACCCCATTGTCTCCTTCATGTTGACTCAAAAAGATTTCTCATTTTCTTTCACCTTTTCATTTTCATTTTCTTGTGTTTTCCTTTTGAGGATGATGCAAAGTGTCGATACATACTATGTCTCATCCATGTTGACCCAAAAAAAAAAAAAAAATTCTTTGTTTTTGCTCTCTTTGTGTCATTTTTTCAGTTCTATGTATTTGGGGAATGATGATAGTTCTGAGCTCTTTACAAAACATTGCAACAAAGAACATATTGACCCCAAATCGATAGATCCCTTATGTGTTTGGTGTTTTCATTTTATGGGAAACCTAGCTATCTTTTGTTTTTCCCTTGCATGATGTAGCCTTTCTCGGAAACACATGACTTGGCATAGGGGCTCTCCAAGTTGGCTCTCATGTCTTCTTTCTTGTTTTTCATTTTTCATTTGCTACTTTAAAGTAATTTCTCATAGTATGGTGTGTAGCAATTCCTTTAAAGTGGGATCATTCATTGGCACTATTCTTTTGAATTTTTCTTTTTCTTGGTTCTTAGGACAACCTTCTTACTTCATACGATGTGTTTGTCACTTTATGGATGACATTGGGTGTGATGTCCTTCATGAGCATGATCTATCTTAGCATATTGTATTCCTCTTAGTGGCTTGATGTGATGCACTACATCCCCTAAGTTGCAAAATTTATATTCTTTGATTGGTCCTCTCTTGGAGACATTAGACACAATGTTCCATAAGTTAAAGACCTCACACAAAATAAGCAAGACTCATTTGAACATCTTTTGCATGTTGCATTTTGCATTTGTTACATATCCACCTTGCATAACATAGCTTGCATGCTTGTAGTGCTATCATGTTTGTTCATGAGCTCCAAGTATATAAAGCTTTTCTTGTCTCGTGAAGCTAAAAATTTCATTTTCTCTTATGGTGCCTTATTAAAGTTATTAGGAGGTATAACTTTGATATGGTTGAGCGAGAAGCCCATTGCAAGGCATGAATTTTCCCCATAACGACCTACATGTGTGTGAGTACATACCATCCATGAGTGTATGTTTCTCACCTTTTAGGCCTCCTCACTTGGCGAACAACCATGAGTTTTGTTGCCTCAGAGTGAGTATACATTTATTCTTCTAGACAAACAGCCTAGATCTGATCCACAACGGGATGGAAAAATGATCAAAGCTTGATCTGACTCTCTTTTTCCTTCTCTCTTTCCTTATTCATTTACAGATCATTTTCATATGTATTCCTTTGTGCTTATGTTTGGTTTTCCATGGGATCTTCATCTCGGGGGCTTGATCATCCCTCTTGATTATTTTTGTTTCATCTAACCAAGCATTAGTGCACTTAGATCCCTCTTGATATGCATATTTGACTACTTTAGTGTGAGTTTGAATCAAGTTCATCCTCTCACTAAAGTGGGGGATAATTGTGGACACATAAAAAGTAACCCTTATACTTTTTCTCATGTTCACGCCCTCCTAGTGGATTTTGTCTTGATTTTACCAAGATTTAATGTTGTAATGTAGTCAACACATTCACATTAGGTCTTGGTCCCTTGAGAATCATTATGAATTCTAGGATGTCTTGTAAAAATGTTGTGAAGTTTTGTAACCCACTTTCACACTCCTTTCATTATAATTCAATTAAATTACCCCTTTCCATCACTTAGCAAGTCTTATTTCAAAGTGTTGTAAAGAGTTGTAACAAATTCTCACACTTTTATAGGCTTGTCATCACTAATTCAACCCTTTCTTATGTTTAAATGACCCTGTAATGCACTTTCTGGCCCTACTTAAGTGTATTTTTTAGAATATTCCCATTAAACCTTATTAAATGCACTTTAATTCTTGACAACTAGTAAAATTCTACTGGTGGGACCAAGTTTCCACCTGGGGCGACTTAGTCCCATTGGGCACAAAAATCAAAATAATTTTAATTTTCTGGTGGGATTTTATTCTCTTGACCTTAAGGTTAGCCTGTGATGTCTTATTTTTAGGAAACATTAGAAAATCAAGTATAAATAAAGGGTTTTTCCTCCCATTTTACACCTAATTCATCTAACAATCAAGAAATTAATCTCTTAATCATTCTCAAGCATTCTAGGCACTCTAAGCATTTTCAAGCATCTATTGGAGCACTTCATTACATATCATCAGATTTCAACATCAAGGGTTTGGTGAGTTTGTGACATTGTGTGTTATTCATTCATAATTCTCTCTTTATTTCATTTCATTATCTAGGGTTTGATTACCAAATTATGGTTTGACCAAGGAAAACCCTTATTCTCTAACCCTTAACCCTTTTCCCCCTCTTTGCATGTGTGTTTGTAGGTCTTGTATTTAAATTTTTCAAAGAGTTTAGTGTTAAAAAGTGGTCAACAATCTATCAAAGTCCTCAAAGTCAAAAAATCCCTAATTGAAGCTTGAAGACCTCTTTCAACCCGTTTTCTGCATAATATGAACTAGGCACCTATCAGGAAGGGAACTGTAGAATGAAAGCTACAGTTTTTTGCTCCAAAATTTTCAAGATTCCCAAGTGGACTAAGTCACCATTTATGGAAAATTAGTCCCACTGCTAGGCCTCAAAAGTGATTTTTTCATTTCTAGATACCCATTTGGCAGAAACTTGCTCCAGTAGAATCTCCCCAAAATTGGACTAAGTCACCCAACATGGCACAAGTGTCCCAGTCAACTTTTCTAGTCAAATCTATAGGATTATAGAGCCTTTCTACATCAGACTTCAAATTCTAGGTGCACCTCTTTAGTCTTGTATAATTTTTGTTATTGTTTGCTTGCATTCTTAGGTTTTTTTGCATACACAACTATGTTTTCAGACACTTTGTATTTCTTCATTTTTGCATTAATAATCACCCTTTTTTTCTAGTTTATTGCATTTAGACATTGTATTTAGGCATATTGCATCCATCCTTACATTGATTTTAATTGTTTACACTGCATTTTGGCCCATCTTTCTCCTTTAAGTGAAAACCCTAAAAGTGTTAGAAAGCCCTTGGGAGCCAAAATCCTTGTTTATAGAAACAACCTAGGAATGTAAACCAAGATCAAAATAGAAAATGGAAGCATTAAACCTATTTTAACATCCATTTTTGATATACCAAATGCTTTGAGTCGACTATATGTGAGAACAATGAAACCTGACTACAAAATGGAAAAATAATATATTCAATGCGAAGCTCTTAGCAAATTTTCAGACAAAACACCAATAAATTTACCAAAAAAAATAGACTAGGGTTTTGAAGAACAATGTTACCACTTTAAGAACTTTAATCTTCACCCCAATGAAGTCGATGCATCTTGAAAACTTTGAAAACCAACTGGCACTAATATTTTAAAACCATTTTTTAAACAACTAGTCGCAAAATCACCATTTCCTTCAAGCTTTACCAAGCCCTAAGTTGGCTTTCAAAACTATGCTTCGGTGCTTTTCCAAATGATAAATTTTATGGAAATAGAATCATAATGTTGATACACTTCACAGGAACCGTTCACTTTGAACCACTCATTATGTCGGTATTCCCACTCAAAATTTTACCTTTGCAAATCAAAAAACACTAGTGTGTCGATGTTTGACATTATATGAACATGAAAATAATAAACCTCATGATTTCCAATAATGTATGTTGGTCCACTTAATCGAGCACCAAAATAACCTTAAGTGTATCAAAGTTGAAGTGTAGATCAAAACCAATGCAAAAGAGCAATGCATGGTCTAAACCTCAAATGTACCAAGAGAGAAACAAAAAACATGTGCATATAATTTTTTGTTGCCTCAATGATTTATCAATGTTATATAGTCACCCATAATATCAACCAAACCAAGGCTGAATAATATATCAATGTGTACCACCTTAATGTTTTCTAAGTAGAAAACTTAACCTAACATCAATGCCAAAACCAATGTCAAAGGGGAAACACTAAATGACTAGAAAACAATCTTAATACAACTAACATGCAAGATGTATGCAAGATTCATGCAATATTTTTGGATTTTTTATGAATTTAAGTGATGAAAAATGAAATTTCAAATGATGAAAAATAAAAATTTAAAACCCTATATGAAATGAAAAACAAGCTAATGCAATACGAAATCTAGATCTAGGGTTTAGAGGACTGCCAATTTTAGAAAGTTTATAATGTAAGAATGCCGGGTTCACTAAAATGAAACATACAAAATGTAAGTGTGGTGGATGTGATTATGTGAGGGTTTGAAAAAGCTTACACCTCTATTTTTATTAGAAAAAGAGATCTCCCAAGGATAGGATTGACTTTCAATCTTTAGGTGAGTCAACCCTATTAGGAGGATCTACTATTTTCTGATGATTGAAATGATAAAAATGAATAATTGGCACTTTGGGGAGATAAAAATAAAATATCTATTGAACTCAATTAAATGTGATGTAAAACTTGAAATGGGTATGTGCAGGATCATGATGAGCCAAAAAGTGGCGATATGATGGGTATGTGTAGGGTATGTGGCTGACGACTTTTTTTTTACCCAAAATTCATGAAATGAAAAGGATTTTTAAAGGAGATTCTCAATTTTCCACCAATATAAATTATGCTTTACTTTGAATTTAATAAATAATTATTATTCATTTTCTATTTGTATTATGACTAAAGTCCTAATTGATAGGCTAATTGAAAAACATCTATAGCTTTCAAACAATATCACATTTTTTGAATCCAAAAAATGTGTCACATTCTATGCTTTGCATACTACAAGATTAAAAAAAAATTCATGAAGTTTTGACCAAGTTAAGGTGGTCAAACATATGAGTTTTATATTTTTTAAAAGTTGTAATAAAAAAAATCATAATTAATTATTTACTTGGAAAAAATTACAAAAAATATGCATCACATAGGACATGAGTCCTCTACTTATATCTAAAATCTTATAAAAAATATTATCATTTTATTGGGGTTAGGGTTGTTAGACAGACACCTACTTTATTTTTTTCCTTGAAATTTAAGTACTACTTCATTGAAATTTCAAATTTTCACCAAATAGATTTTTTTATTTAAATAAACCTAGTAGTTTAGAAACTATATTCAATTTGCTGCATATTCTATATTTACATATTTTTGAAATAATATAGATAACTTATTCAATTTTTTACGTCAAGTTTCCTAACTTTGATTTTTTTGAATTTTTTGCCACTTAAGGACCTATTTTTTCCATTATGATCCTACACATACCCAAATGTAGAGATTAAGGATAGCACAGATAGAAACAAACACTTTCAAGCATATTTGAGAAGGGTAGAATAATATGTACTAGGCTCCAAAAGTGGGTTTTGAGTGTCCTACAAGGACTCATTCGCCCTAGGGAAAATGGGTCTTTGTATAGAGATTTTTTCTTAGCTTCTATGGTCTTATGGTACAAGATATTAGCTCCTATTTGCTCCTAGTTTCACTATTAGAAAGGTGGAAATAAATTTAAGATCCAAGTTTTCATGCCTTGAAAACAATGATGACAACTTTGACAACTTTGCAAAAATGGCCCCTTTGATCCAATTCAGTCCTTCTTCACCTATAAATCTACAGATACAAAGAGAATAATTCTTTTTTTATTTTTGGGTGAATAGGGGTGTATCTTTGTTAAACCACAGTTTGGTAATTAAACCTCAATAATGACATAATCATAAAATGTAAGGAATGATGAATGAACAAGACTTGTTTCAACTCACTAAACCCTCAATGGCTGTGCTTAGAGGACTAAAGTCTAACACATATCTCTAAGGATTGGATCTTGTATGGTATGGATTAATTGGATGTTTGATTTGTCACTTGGTTTGGTGCTTGAACGCTTGAAACCTACATCACAATGTTATCCAAAATATGACATGAATATGCATAAAATTTGACATGATGATATGATCTTGATTGCTATTGTATATGACTGATAAATCTACTCTTCAATGCCTTGGACAATAATTTTTTCTCTTGTTAAAGTTTCCTTAATGCTAGATGTCTTGAACTAATAAAAAGACTATGTATTTATAGGTGTTTATCTAATTTCTCGAAAATTAGATTCTAAAAGTCAACATTTGAAACTTGAATTTGAAACATTTAAATGATGCCAAAAATATATTAAAAATTGGGTCCTAGCACTTAAGGAGGACCCATTCACACTTGGAAAAATGGGTCCTGGGACTTGAATTTATGACACACAATTTTCAAGATGTTTAAATTAATGTTAGCATTTGTTTAATATAAGTTTCCCTTTCATAAAAGGGGAATAATAAGGCATTGGAATACCTAATTTAAGAAATTAGAAGCTTAATTAAGTCCAATTAATTAAGGGACCCAAACATAGTGTGAAAATTATGTAAAGGAGTACATTTCTCTACACTACACAAATATTTACTTCTTTGTTTAAAAAGCATAACTACATGAGTTATAATATTGAGTCTCCAACTAGAAAAGAACTCCCTACATACTATGAATGCAACTTAGTAGGAATACTAGTATAGAAAGGGACTATGAAGCTAGATGATGAAAAGTTTCGATTGTAAAGATAAATGGAAAGGTATAGGATTGAGGAAAAAACCCATACATGAAATAATGGGGTTCACACCATCTTAGAAGAGGAAGCACCCAGAATACTAAGTTGAAATCAATAAGTATCTCAATATAATTAATATTTGTAATATAAACATTAGGTATAGGATGCAACATTTAGATGATGATACAAAATCAGCCTCATGGTGGCCCAAATGGGTTTGGATTGTGATCTATGTCCTCATAAATAGTAAGTTGAGATTATAAATTTGTTGAATTCATTTGTAGTCTATGGACCTATACTTCAACTCCCACATGAATGGTATTATGATGGTCCAATACCATCTCTTATTATAAACTATAGTAGGATAGGATGCAAGTAATATAGGGAGGTTGTAGTGGGTAGATCAAAATAACAATTTGATGATTCAAGAGTGGTTTAGATAGGACTTGTGCTAGTGTTCTATGAAGAACACATCTTATAATAATTATGAAAATTCTCATAAAAAAGAATATCATAATATAGGGATAGGGTTGTGGAGCTCTTAAATGTGAGAGTAATGAATGTCACAACATAAAGTTCTATAAAACAATAGCATGTCAACTGGATTCACCAAAATGTAAAACTAGAATTTGATATGTTTTATGAATGGTTTTTTATTTGTGTGTAATTAGTTTTACTCTAGGATATAACTATTTTTGACAAAAAGAAGTTTTTGGTGGATATTTTGAAATAGAAAGAATAAATATAGAATAGTTATATTCTATGTTTTATCTTATGAAATAAGCTATCTCGTAAACTCTAACCACAAGTTGGGTTAGCTATTTATCAATTTTATTAAACACTTTAAATTTTTCAAAACATTTTAATTTTTTTAAACCTTTAAAATTATTATTATTTTTTAATAAAAATGCTAGATGCCAATATAATATATTAATATCATAGGAATTTAATTACATAGAAGCTAAAAGATTTGGTAGATTTTTAAAGATGGCTAATAATTTACATGATTTTACATTTGCTTCCCCTATCATCCAATTCAAAAAATACATCATACTTCAAAGTCAAGTGCCTTAAAAGGAATAATATGTAGCATATATACAAAAATGTATTACTGTCAAGACAACCTCTTACAAATTTTAACCCCCCACATTAGGAAACTATACTGAATTTTCCCCTATTTTCTCATGAACAACAAAAACAACTTGATTATTTGGTGTGGTTTGTGAATGCACTGTAATGTTGTTATCTGGAAATTGTTGAGGAAGCCTTGGTTGAGTTCCTAAAGAGCACTCATGTGAAAGTAAAATTGATAGTGCATGGTATTTTTTTTTAAATTACTAACTATCTATTTCCCAAGCTCGAATTGATACTTACTGAGAGCTCTATACAAATATCTTGAGGAGTCCATCTTAATGGACATCTTCATTGCCTCATAGATTTTAACATATTTGTGTTTGTGCACTAAATAGTTCCTTGGGAAAAGTCCTCCAACATAACCTTCACCTTGCCAAAGATCATAGGCTTGAATGCTTTTGAGAAAAGCATTGTTATCCAGAAAGATCTTATTTATTGACTTGGATGTAGTGTTTTGAACCATATGAAAATATTAGACCAATTCAAAAACATTGGAGATGAAAATGAAAACCAAATTTTATGGAAAGGTAATTCTTTGTGACTATGGACATAAAATATCATCCCCAATTATGGACTTAGTGCAACTAAAAATTGAGGGACAATTTACCTTAAATACTTGTAGAAGTTGCTCCTTTTCAATGGATCCAAAAAATGATTGCTCCCATGGAATACCTAGAAAGCTTTCTCTATAATTTCTTGGTAGGTATTCCATTGTTATGGTTGAAAATAAGCAACCAATAACACTTACATAGCCCATGGACCTTGTCAAAGCCCATGACAACACGCACCAACAAAAAAAGGGTTAGAAGAAGGCATGCCATGCACACCCAAAAAATTGACACTTGGAAAGGTTGGACCTGGAAATGCCTCACCCATGGGGCAACTAAACCCAAGTAAAATGACTGTTGAGAAAGAAAAAAACTATTGAAGATGACTTGGAATTGGTAACAAATTGTCCCAATATAAAGATAAAGGCATGCTTGAAGTCATCTTTGCAAAGCTGGATCAATAAAAAGATATCATCAGATTAATATTCCACTACAAAGCACGCTTAGGATTGCCACCTCATATTTTAAATTTACCACCAAATTATTGTAAAGTGTGTTTTGTACCTAATACTTGCATCCATACAAGAAAACATTATACTTTTGAAAAATCAAGTTCATTTCGCTCGCTTGAGGAGATCCTTTTGGACTTGAAAAAAATCCTTCTCATGTGCCATGTTGTAATCCAGTACAATGCCTCCTTGGAACTCATGAAAACATGACATGCTAGTATGATTTACTCCATGCAGAGAATAATTTTGTACATCATCCCCCTTTTTTATCATGAATTTATCTTACCACACCATAACTATTTGTTTGTATGACTAAATGAATCACCAAATTTAGATGGCCTCAATTTGGAAATTAGACTCGAGCCAAGCTCTATCCCATCATAATTATGAATCAATATCTTCCTACGCAATTAATGTAGCTAAATTTGGATATGCAATTAAGATGTCAACCCATTAGATTTTAAATGACTACACTTCTATTGTAACTACGCCTATATGTAATCAACTTATGAAGAAGCATCATTTTTAATTACATTAGTGCATAAGCTCTTTTGCTACAATCTCGGCTATAATTGGAAATGTATCAACCTTGGAACTATCATTTGAAGTGGTCACTTCTTGCATTTCACAACCCATATTTGCAAGGCAATTTTCCAACATATTCCTTTCACGATATGTGTGTGTAATTTGGAAGGAGTGGAACTTATATAATGATGCCCAAAGATTTTCTAGAAAATATTGCAAATGCCAATTGTGAAAATTTCTCTACTTACATGCATTTATGATTAGTAACAAATCTCCTTTCACATGAATTTTAGTTATTCCTAGATGTATAGCAAGCTTTAAACCATGCATATTTGTTAGTGCTTCTACCACATTGTTCATGCCAAAGGAAAGAGAAATTGATTTAGCTACTTTTAACACCCCATGAGAATCTCAAATACACACCCCTGCACTTGAAACACCCAGATTCCCTCTTGACGCACCATCAAAATTTAGTTTAAAGTAACCTCAGGTCAGGGGTTGCTATTTGAATGAGTTCCTAATAATCCTTGGCTTTCCAACTTGTTGCAAACTGCCTTTTAAGGGTAGAAAAATGACTTTCCAATTCTTTAAAATTCTATCATCCCATGATGTGAAAGGAGAACTAACACTTTTATGACTTTGAACATATGCATTTTTTGTTTCTGTGATTGAAATTTTAATTGTAACTTGAACATTTTGCAATAATGAAGATACCTTTCTAAAAATATGCTTAAATTCATTTCCCATCAGATAGACCAGATTATTGTAGCTGGAATTAAGAACCAAATGCATGCAGACAAAGAAGATTTATATAACACTAGCCAAGGTGAAAAGAGGTCCCAAACTATATTTGGCAAAGGGGTAAAAAGAAAGAATTGTAAAATGAACTTCCAACAAAGCTGAGCATATGAACATTGTAAAAATAAGTGATCAACATCTTCAAAATATTCACCACATAAGAAAAATTTGAAAGGCTTAGTAAAACCTAATTTAGCTAGCCTATCACTTGTTAGCACCATTTTCCTTAGTATTAACCATGCAAAGCATCCTACTTTTGGTAGAATCATGTTATTCCAACAAAAGGAATAAGCTATTTGTGATTGCATTTGAGAATCTTTGTTGAGTAGAGTTTTATACCCCTACCTAACTAAATAAAATCCATCTTTGGAAAATTCCCATATGATTTAGCCAGGTTTTCCTATTATAAACACTAATCTTTCTACTAGAATACACTAAATCAAGTCCTATTGAGCTAGTGTTATTTTTAATTTAGAAAAATCCTTCCATATTGCTCTACCAATTACTTCATTTGCTGAGCAAACATAATCAATTAGCATAGTACCCCATAACTAAGATAAAACTAGTATGGCTAATTTTCACTCTTGGATTTCCTTCAAAGGGGGTATCCATTCCATGAATCATTCAAAAATTAACTTCTTCTCCTTTATGCACTTCCCATGAAATGTAGGAGATGATAACTTTCTAACATGAAACCATAAAGTTCCACATAGTTGAACCATCAGGGAAATTGGATATAGTGATTATTCTTGCTAGGTTTTGATTGTATAAATACTTGGCCTACATTATCCTACACCATTTAGAATTTGATTTGGAGAACATTTTCCAGACCAAAATTTCCCCAAAATCCATGTTTCTTTTGGAAATATTATGCATATGTGCCCCACCTTACATGTTGTCTAAAGAGATTAAAGGAACTTTTTTCTCATCATTCATGTTCCCTTTCCATAAAAAGTTCCTAACAATCTTCTCAATCTAAAGAACAATTGATTTCAGAACCTTGAGGACTACTATGAAATAATTTTGTATTGCTACTAAAACTATTTTTATTAACAATATCAAACCAAATAGAGACAACCATATAGATTTCCAAGCTAAAATTATAGACTTAATCCTCTCTATAACTTTAGTCCAATATGAAATATTATTTTTTCCCATAAAGAATGGAATCCCTAAATATGCACGCATGGTAACTCTACCAACTAGAATCCTCAAGTCTTTACAATCTTTCTTTTGATAAATGGTCTAGAATTAAAAACATAAATCTTAGACTTGTTTGCATTTATTTTTTGTCCTAGTACTGAATAATACTTGTCTAGAATCAATTTTATCTATTTGGCCTCATAAATATTTTCTTTCCCAAATAATAAAGTATCATCAGCAAATAGGGTATGTGTAGCTGAAATATCTAAAAGGGGAATCTGAATTCCTTGCCACAAACCTTGATTATGCCTTTTCTTCATTGTCCTAGTTAATTCCTCAACCATAATTATAAATAGAAAGGGAGATAAGGGATCCACTTGTCTCACCCCTTGTGTGGCACTGAAGAAACTCGAGGATGACCCATTTATCATAACTAAAAAAATTCACTCTTGATAAGAAAGAGAAAATACACTTACACCACTTATTGCATAAACCTTTGAACTTGGCCAAAAATTTCATTAAGAAACTCCAGTCAAATTTATCATATGCTTTCATCATATCCAATTTTACAATAAAAGATGACAGATTATTAGAATTAATATTATGAAGCAGTTCATGTGCAACCAAGGCTCCTTTATCCATTTCCCTACTTGGTACGAAGCCCCCTTGCTCTTGTTAAATGATTTTGGGAATGAGATGTTGCAGTCTAAGGTAAATTTCCTTTGTGAAGATCTTATAGATTGTATTGCATAACTAGATCAGTCTGAAATCTACAAAAGTCTTTGGCTCCTTTATCTTTGGAAAAATTTATATGTTTGTGACATTAAACTACTTTAACATTGTTCCAGTATTCCATGACTCCTCCAAGGCTAAGAGAAAGTCAAAACCCAACACATCCCAACACTTTTGAAAGAAAAAAGTTGTAAAACCATTAGGCCTTGGAGCCTTATCAAGCGAGAGGGAAAATACTACCTTTCTCAATTTTTCTAAAGTAAAAGGTTTCATCAAACTCTCATTTTCTTCTCGAGATATGAGATTTGGTATTGCATCCATTAAAACTTGCTCATCTTGATTTTCATGTGTTGACCTATCATGAGGTGCTACTAGAATTTTTTCAAAAAAATTGACCCCCTCCTCCTATATCTCTTTTTCCTTTGTAATGAGATTTCCTATTAAGGAATATTTGATTGAAAAAAATGATTGGCTAGCTCTTTTGAATTGAGTAGATGCATGAATAAATTTTGTATTTTAATCCCCTTCTTTTAACCATAGTTCCCTAGATTTCTATTGCTAATAAATTTCTTCTCTTTTTCCTATCTCCTCTCAAACCAATTGCAAACATTTTTTTTTATCATATGTAGATGAATCAAAATAATGCTCTATTATGTGTTCATGAATATCTACTAATTATTTTGCTACCTCCTCTTTCTACACAAAAATATTCTTGAAAACTTGCACATTCCATATTTTTATTTGCTGCTTAACATGTTGCAATTTTTTTACAAAGCTGAAACATTTTTTTAGGTGCACTAATCCACCATTGTCGAAGAAGAGGTAGAAAATGTGGGTTTTTGAACCATATTTTCTCAAACTTAAAGGAAGGCTTGTGCTTTGCTTTAGAATCTAACCCTAATATACTTAATGATATTGCATAATGGTTTGATCCTACAAAAGGTAGTATCTTTGAAACCATATTATGTAACCCTAAAAACTAGTTTTGTGATGCTAAAAAACTATCCAAACGCTCTGCAATTTGCAAAAAATATTTCCTATAGTTTTTCTAGGTTAAGTTTCCCTTTAGAGGTAAGACATCCTTTAATTCATTGTGTAAAATGAAAGAACTAAAATATTCCATTGTTTTATGTGGCAGAAAAATACCTCCTTGTTTCTCCTGTAATGACACTATTGCATTAAAATCTCTAGAAAATATCATCTTTTCATCTCCAATTCCTTCAATAAATTTTCTTATCCCATAATTTTTTCTTATCATTAGTAGATGTTGGTCCATATATATATAAAACACCACTCTTTTTTTCCCAACAACTCCACCTCAAAAGGAACCCACAGTAGAGTAGAGAACATCCCACCACCACTACAACATCCAACTCCACCTTAATAGGAGAGGGATTTGTCTTAATGGGAGAAATCTTCACCTTTGTAGAAGACAACAACTGAAGAAACCAATAGAAGGATACTGGTCCAATAGAGAATGCAAACACATCATCCTTTGGAAGCAAGGGACTTAGAAACTGGGAAAAGGGGTTTTTGAGAACCTTAGCCACTAAAGAAAAAACCAACCCTTATGAGCAAACAATAAAGTCACTAAAACTAGCTTAGACTAGGGATAGAGATAAGAAACCCCCTTTGAAAAAAAAGGCTTCAAAGAATGAAAGGAAGACAAAAAAGGAATAAGATGAAACACATCCACATGCCAAAAGCAGCTTGCAGAAATAGGGCACAAGTAGCACCAACCCAAATATTGATCAAAGACCCAAAGTGCCTTCCAAAACAATGAAACCACCTATAATCCATTACGACATTAAAATTCCAGAGAAGTTGAGAAGAGCCAACTCCAGAAGAAGAAGGAATCATCCACCCCCAAGCTCTAAGCCAAACCTCCCAAAGAGCAAACATAAACTCAAAGAATAAACACCTAGGAAATATTAATAGCCAAAGCTAGCTTGAGAATAGAGCACCAACCTCTAAGGAGAGACACCCTCCTAGAAAAGAAAAGAAAATGGAAATAGAGTATTCCCAATGAACCACCAAAGAAATGAAAGCATCCCTAGCAAAGCACAAGAGGCGCACATCACTGACTTTTCAATATAGCAAGGAAAAAATAGAACCAAACTACTCCCCACAATAATAGATAGGGCATGACCAAGTAGAAGGTAAGGAAAACAAAATGATAGGTCACCAAACCTCAAAATCAAAAGAGCCTAGCTAAAATCCACTGCAAAACCATGCAACACAAAAACCTCTCGCAAGCAACAAGGCAGGGAAAAGACTCCATCTGCACTCGCACTAATAACACCACACCCAGAAGAGTAATGACCATATAAGGAAGACAGTCCTTCCAACATTCCCACAAACACAATGACATTGTCATCTTCATCTAAATTAGCCTCTCCCTTAGTCATGCCCTCGCTAACATTCAAACTTGAGTTCCCATTGCTCATCTCTCCTTGACTTAAAATAAAAATAATATTAAGGGTATGAGCCTTTGGTTGTTGGATCTAGAAGAAAGAATCCCCACCATTTCACCAAAGGGTCACCACTTAACACCAAGGAAAGACCCTATGGGGTTTTAACCATGGTTGTTGGTCCTATAGGCAATAAGCCCCACCCCTTCACCAAAGGGTCACCCCCATTTTTAATGTAAAGTTATCACTAATCTCATGTTCATCTTTCATATCAGTTATAAAATTGTATAAATTTATTTTGACTATACATAATGTGAGCTATTATAATAATATTAACTTATTTCAGTTAAGAGTTATTTTAAAATATATTTCTATGTTTTTCTTTTCTAATATAAAATAATCTTTTAATTTGATGTATGCTTTGTCCATATAGTTGATGGTGGCTTGGGAAATCTTAGATGAGCTTTAAGATATGATATCTTGTATTGTCATAGAGAAGCCAATGGGAGTGTAGACAACATAGTTGACCTTGCAATTGAATTTAGGATGATTATATTAAGAGTTGCAATGTTAATGCTTGGATGAATCAATTTTGAAAAACATTATTAAAAGAAAACTAGATAATAGAAAAATAATCTACCTATATGAAAATTGAAAAATAGGATCTAGCTATTAGCCATCTAATCATACTATTTGTATTTTGTATATATATTGTTATTTTATTTCTTGGGGATTCAACATCAATGAATTAAATTAGTTATGATATTTGTGGGATAGGTTGTGGAGAGCAATATTTAATTAATTTTTTTATGCAAATATTTTGCTGCTAGGTTTTTTTATTATTTTTGTAATGGGTGGCATGTTGGCTTGTATTTCTTAGATATGTCATGCATGCAAGGGGTCAATAATACAAGTGAATTGATGATTGCTTATGATTTGGTTAACATTAGCATTATTCGTAAAGGTTTTTTCATTCCTATAATTTGTACAATTATTTTCCTTAGCATCTATTTCTACCACAAGGTCTAATTTTTTTTTGCATCTCTTTTCGAGTCTTTACTCTCCATATTTGTGGCGTGAAAGGTGGATTTCATTATTTGAAGATGGTTAAAAAAGTCATAATTGCAAGATTCTATTGCATTATTTGAAATAAGAGTCTTAACATGTTAGAGCATACAATTCTAAAAAACCTAGATGGTCTTCATTATGCATTATCTTCTTGTTGAGAGTGTTATCAAGTAGGTTCTTAGGAATGATAAATAGAATTCCATTAGCATAATTTGTTAAGTGTTTTCGCTTTATTTCTCCTCTCCAATGCACTAGATTTACTAGTTGATAAGGTTATTGTGAGAGAATTGGTGATGACATACATTAATCCATTCTTCTTTATTGTTGAATCTTAAGATAAGGAAATTTAAGGGTGTGGCTATGACATTGGGTTGTAAGATTTATGGGAATCTTCCCTAAATTAGTTCCACAATATTTCAAAGAAACCATGTGTATTTTCACAAAAAGTATGTTCACAACTAGTTACTAATCCTCTTGAAAATTTTCATTATATTGTGTCTAAACATGAAAAAGCATTGTATAGCTTTCTATTAGCTAGAATCAAGAAGGTGATGAGAGTGTTGAGTTTCCCACTTTTCATTGTCTCCATTCAAAAGAGCCCAAAGGTACATCAATAGGTGTAGGTTGACGTGGTGGAGGTCATGAGTTCTAATTGTTGTAATTGATGCCTATGGTTTATTTGTTGGGTTTGTATTTAGTATTTTTTTGATACCTGTTCCTAGTTTCTGGGTCACTCATGTGTTTCTTTGTTGGGGTTTGAGTTGTTTCATTAGGATCTTTTCTTTTGTTCTCCCCATAACCTTTTCTTTTGTGTTATGATTATTTTACTTTTTGTAGTTTGTTATATTTCTACATAAATATCTAGAACATATTCACATTATGTATTTCTGATTTAACTTAATATTAAAAGAGTGGCTTCCAATGAACCACATTTTTCTATAAAAATTATAATACATAAATTATAGCATGATATAAATTATATAATAATATAAATTTATGTTGACTAGATTTTAATTATCCACTGAAAATTAATGTCCTATTTTGAGCTATGGCACTTCACACATTTTTCAAGGATGTTCTCCCAATGTCATTAGACATTCATGCAACTATACTACTTTCATGCTTTTGGAGTGCAGTTTATTCCCCATATTGTTAGAACGATGTATTTCTTCTCTTTAAAGTTGAGCTTCCTACGTTAATGTATAAATAACACCACAATATTCTTTATTCACATTCTATTCTCTTAGAAAAAGTAGACATATGCTATTTTAAAAAATATAAACCACTCCTAATGTTTGAGGCCCAAAAATGAAAATTCATGTCTTCAGAGACGGATGCATGGCAGAAAGGAATGGCAGGATAATGATGCTTAGGTTACACTATTCAGAATATTGTGTCGGCTATATGATTTTCATTTCTATTCAACATTTCCAAATATTATTATTTTGAGATATTATATATTGAGTTTATGTTGTAAGTTTTATATATTTTAAAAACAATTCTAATTGTTGTAGACAAACATTATGGTCAAAGGAATTAATTTGAAATATATATTTTTAATTTGATAATTGTTTTATGTACAAGTATATGATTAGATAAAGTTTAGAGTTATGGATTGTATTAAAGACATGTTATAGATTTTGTTAATGGAAAAAATATTATTTTCAGATTTCGAAATGGAAACATATTTTTTTAAAAAAATTAAAGGTTTGAAGAGAGGATATACATTTTTTATTTAAAAATAACTAATATACTAAATTTTAATTTCATATTACATATACACATGTGATGAATAAGAAAACAAAAGTCTTCAACTACTTCAAATACCCCTGTCATCTGCTTGAGGGACAATATTTCACTTTCCACACCTATGTAGTAATTAAAGGTGTGTATATTGCCTCTTTCCACACCTTCCTAGAACAACATGATAGCCTTCCTGAGTTTCTCACTCCTACGAGAAATGACAATGTAAAAAAGCTAGCCAAGCTACCAACCTATAGGTCCACATTGAAAGAAAAAACCGTGCCCTCTACATTTGGCTTTAGATGGGACTTTATGAATTTTATTGCACATTGGTTTGACTCCACCTAAAACACCATTACAAAATTTTCCAAAAAAAATATATAGCAATATGTTGCCTTGGATATGGGTGCTAAAGAACAAATTGGTGTTAATGACCTTTTTAATTGCCTCCTCATTGGTGGATGAGTCTATGTTAAATAGGTAGTGAATTTGCACTAAGTAGCTAACCTTCACACATAGGCATGAGATTCCAAGAACCTACATTTTGAGATGCCTTCAAAACCATGGTGTGGTCATTTAAAGGCCTCATGAGGCATATTCAAGGTATTTTGAGATTTTCTATTGAGATTTTTTCTTATTTGGAGATCTCACAAAATCCCAAAGCATAGTACTTACTTGGTGAAGCCACAATAGTGGTTTACAATTGAAGTGAGGAAGGAAAACTCACATAAAATGAATGCATGGAAAAAAAATTGATTTTAGGGGTTCGTACGAACCTATTGGTTTGACTGAACCAACTAGGGGTTCGCTAGAACCTAGGTTCGGGCGAACCCTCCTAATAATTTCCTGCCAAAAAAGTCATCAAAACCCCTCATAAAAGGGGGGTTCGAATGAACCCAAGTTCAAGTGAACCCCTAGAGGTTCGCTTGAACCCCCTTTATTCCTCATCCCCTCCCAGAGACACAAAAAAACCTAAATTTTGACACTTTGAAGCTCGGGTTGAGGATGAAAATGGAAGAATCTTCACAAACCAAAATTGAATTAGGTAGTCCTCAGAACGAGCTATCCAATGAATATAATTTTAATATGTTTTTGGTTTTATTATGTATTTGTTTTTTTAGTTTTATTAAACATAGGTTTTTCATCGAAAATGAAGGTCTCTGTTCTGCACATGTGGAAAAATAGAAAATTATCAAAACAAAAAATTGAAAAATATGAGTGCACTAGATATTGAAGTCCTTGATCTAACAAAAAAAAAAAATTGAATTTCAATAGATACAAAAAAAGTTATATGTTATATGGTCGCGCTATGTCTAAATTGTAATTGGTTTGACTTCAAAACTTGATTAAAGAAAAAATATTCAATAAAAAACTATCTAACCAAGTGGAAGCACTAGATATCAGAGTTACAAATCTAAATTGAAAGAATTAGAATTTTATCCTTCATGGAAAAAAAGTTGTGTTATACGGTGTGTGTCACTTTTTTAAATGTTGTTTTTTTAAAAAAACCAGTTTTTGTGGGAGATGGAAAAAGAAGTGCAATCTGATTCCAAAATTTTTGAAAAAAATATTTTTAGAATCTATAGACAAAATGTGATGAGACTCTAGTTTTCATCATCTTCATATTCTTCATGGTTTAGCCGCTATAGTTGCCCGAATGTGAAGATTTAGTTTAAAAAAATAATTTCAGTGTCTAGTTTGGCCAAAAATTGTAAACCACTATTGTGGGATCACCCTACTATATCAATCTTTCATTGAGGACCAACTTATGTAGTGACCATTGAAACAATGGGAACAACTAGTAGAGAGCACTAACTAGCTATGAAGATTAGTAGACGAAGTAAAACACAAACCATCTTAAATGCTATAACCCATGGGCTGAGCTTTGTGAATAGAAACTTTCCTTTTCACATCGAGATGTCTTCCCAATTATGGGAGCCACCATAAATAACCTCCCCATCATACAGTTCTGATGTAGGAGCATCCCCTGGAGATTCATACCACATCTTACCACAACAACTAGTTTTCACTTACAAATTGGAACAAAGTTAGAATGTGGAGTCTATGATAACACACTATACCAACAATTTTGTGGTAGGGGTTCTATAGACTAATCTTGCACTTTTAGGATCTTCCACCTAAAAGGAAAGAGATAGAATAACCAAAAAAATTGAAGTGGTTCACTCAAATAGAAGATTGTATGATGTGATTAAGACTAAATGCAATGTTGTAAATGCAACTAACTAATAAAATTGACTGACTATTAATGCAAAACCTATGAAATATGCAATGTTTGAAAGCTTAATGTGATATGCAAGAATGAACTAAAACATGAACAAATGCAAAACAAAAATGAAAGAAGGCTAAACAGAGTGCACCTAGGCAGTGAATGCAGGATCTAGAATGATCTGAATGTTGGTAGAAATCAATCAAAATCACCAGTGGGACTCATTCGCCACTAATGGCGAATCAGTCCTGCTACTGGAAAAAAACTACTCAAAACTGGTTTTCAGCTATTGGGAACTGGAATATGACAAAATCTATTTTTTTCAGCTTTAAGGTGGGACTCATTCACCATTGATGGTGAATCGGTCCTCTCCCAAAATTTTGTGTAATCAAAGGTCAATTATGTAGCTCTAGATTTGCACTTGTCTTCTTGTTGAATTGACAGAGTCAAATCTGTAGAAAACAGACTATAGGTTTTCTCGAAGCTTGAAATAGGGTTTACTTGACTTCAAACACTTTGTTGACTTCTTGACCACCTTTCAATACCTAATTGCTTGATAAATTTGCATACAAAATTTTGCAAACACACATGCAAAAGGGGGGAAATGGTTAAGGGCTAGGTTATAGGGATTTGCCTTGGTCAAATCCCACTTTGGTAACCAAACTCTTAATGAAGAAATGAAATGGAATAAACAAGGAAATGATGAATAATAACATGCAAATGTCCTAAACTCACCACAACCTTGTTGAAGAATTATGAAGATATGTCAATGGCTGCTCCAAGAATGCTTGATTGATGCTTGATTGAATGATGCAAAGTGCTTGAGTTCTAATTGATAAACGAAAATAAACTTCATGATTGGGAGATGTAGAATGAGGAGAAAATCACTTATTTATACACTCTTGTTCCCTAAGAACCTGATAATACCTCATCACAGGCTGGCATAAGGTAATTTTGAATAAAAACCCAAAAAAAATTTGAATTATTTTAAATTTTGATCGAAGAGGGACTCATTCACCACCCATGGTGAATGGGTCCCACCTTGGGCTTGTAAGTGGGTGTCAGGAATTAACTTGCATCTAATGTTGTTTGTCAGGCTTACATTCAAAAATACACTTAATTAAGCCTTATGAGTTCATAAAGGGGTCAAATAAAGCATAAAAAAGGTGTAAATAGTGAAATTAAGTTTAGAAAAACATGAAACCTTGTTACAAGAATTTACAACACTTCAAAATAGGACTTGACAAGTGATTAAAAGGTGATTTTTAGGTGAATTATAATGAAAAGAGTCTAGAAAAGTGTTGCAACACTTCACAACACCCTCACAAGACGTCATAATTTGAATATTTAGGACCTAATGTGAATGCATAAATCACATTACAACATTAAATCAAAGAAAAATAGACCAAGAATCATGAGATAAAGACCTAAATAACCATGAAAATGTCAATGATCCATTTTTCTATGGTACACATACCTAGGTGATGACCCACCATGATACTATGATTCAGAAGAACCCTCCACTAGAAGATCACTCCAACAAGCAAATTGGACCTAGACCTATTGAGGGAGACATGTAGAATCTTTCAATATCTTGAAAAGACTTCATGGCTCATCACAAGATGGATATAGAACAAAAAATCTCAATTAGTTTTGCACCCATCTGCAATTGTGTTTGATGCCTCTTAAATTGCTTGGGGCCGACATACATGTTTCATGGGACATCAAACTTGGTATCTAATTAAGGCTGATGTAGATAATTCTTAATCCTTGGAGCTATTATTTAATCACTCTCTTAATTTAGTATAAGGAAACTAAGGGGTATGTGCAGGATCATGATGGGCCAAAAAGTGGCTATATGATGGGTATTTGTAGGGTATGTGGCTGACGACATTTTTTACCCAAAATTAATGAAACAAAAAGGGGTTTTAAAGGAGATTCTTATCTTTCTAAAATATAAATTATTCTTTACTTTCAACTTAATAAATAATTATTATTCATTTTCTATTTGAATTATGAGTTAATCCCTAATTGATAGGTTGATTGAAAAAAATCTATAGCTTTCAAACGATATCAAATTTTTTGAATCTAAAACATGCGTCACATTTTATGCTTCGTATACAATAGGATATTTTTAAAAAAAATGAATTTCATTAAGTTTTGACCAAGTTAAGGTGGTTAGATGTATGTGTTTTTATATTTTTCAAAAGTTGTAATAAAAAAATCATAATTAATTATTTACTTGGAAAATAATTATAAAAAATATGCATCACATCAGGACATGAGTCCTCTACTTACATCTAAAATCTTATAAAAAATATTATCATTTTATTGTGGTTAGGGTGGTTCAAACACCTACTTCTTATTTTTCCTGAAATTTAAGTATGCATTGAAATTTCAATTTTTACCAAATAGATTTAAAAAAAAACCTAGTAGTTTAGAAACTACATTCAATTTTCTACAGATTCTATTCTTACGTATTTTTGAAATAATATAGATAACTTATTCAAATTTTACGTCAAGTTGCCTAACTCTGATTTTTCTAATTTTTTTGCCACTTAAGGGCCTATTTTTTCCATGATTATCATGCAGATGCTCTAAGTAGGGATATGGAGTTAGAAGTTATCGCCTTAGATTCTGAAGTTAGTTTTGCATATAGTAGTAGATAAGTTCATGGTAGCTTATGAGCTAATAGGTTTTTCCCATGGATCCTACTGTAATCTACTTTTGAGAAAGCCTATGGGAATGTATGTTTGTATTTTCAACCAATAAAGTTGCATGTTGCTTTCGGTTATTTATCTTGTGTTGGGTTCTACTACAAGGTTGGGAAATCCATTTAGACCCTCCATACTTGACTACATATTGTGTGGTATTAGAGCAAGATTCAAATATTTTGGGAGTCTGTATTCTTGAAGACTCTTGTGTGGATAGATCGTTGACTTAAGGTAGATTGTAGTTGTTGTTAGTAGAGCGCCGAAGTGTGAGGTAGTTTCAACCCCATAGCCAAACCACTAACCTGAGGCAATCACACTTGATTTGAAGGGAGAATGTCACCAAGGAAGATGCTTGTGATGGAAAATGTTGTTGGAAATATGGAGGACATGTGGGGTGAGATGAAGGTAATGAGGAATTAGTTGGTTTCTATTGAGGAAGATAGGTGAAAGGGTATAAACCATAGTCTAAAAGAAGAGAGTGATGAGGAGGAGTTGACTCCAGAGTAGAATGAGGAGAGAAGAGAAGAGGAGGGTTTAAACCAAATCAAGATGATGAAATCCATCACCAAGATTGGTAAGTGACCAAGAATAGAGATCCATATTTATGTCGATAGCCTGAATCTAGAGGAGTTGATTAACTAGATAAATGAGATGGAAGAATAATTTGAATTTGCATAAGTTGAAGACTTGGAAAGAGTTGGGTTTATTAAAAAAAAATTGAAGGGGCATGTTTCCATTTGGTTGAAAGAAGTTCAATTGGAGAGAAACTAGAGGAGAAGGGAGAGGATCAATAAATGGGAAAGGATGGTGGTGAAACTAAAGAATCAATTTATACCAATGGATTATGAGCTAGAGATACTAAAGAAACTTCAAAATTTAACACCTGCTAAGACTATTAGGTACCAATTAAAACTTACTACATCATTATTTTGTGTGGTACCTGATGTCTTAGAACCAAAAAAAATGGAGAATAGAGGTTGTGTATAGATTATAGAGCCATCAACAAGATCACTATTAAGTATCGGTTCCCTTTTCCAAGATGGATGTCATCATGGACTACGTGATTGGAGAAAAGTAATTCACCAAGATTCATCTCAAGATTGGATACCATTAGATAAGAATTTAGGAGGGTGATGAGTGGAATACTGCATTCAAGACCAACAAACGATCATATCAGTTTCTAGTCATGCACTTTGGGCTAACAAATAACCAAGAACATTCTCATGGTTGTTAAATGAGGCATTAAAGGATTTCCTAGGTAAGTTCCTCATTGTTTACCAGGATGATATTCTTATTTTTAGCAAAACAACTTGGAAGAACATCTATGACACATCAGATAACTCTTCTAGTGATTAAGAGAAGTTGTTGATCAATATCAAGAAGCAATTTCATGAAGAATGAGTTGGTTTATTTGGGGTTTTTCATCTCTATGAAAGGATTGAAGATGGACTCAGAGAAGGTAAGATAAATTGTGGAGTGGCCAACACTAATAGAAATTAGGAAAGCAAGATCTTTCCATGGTATGGAAAATTTTTACTAGAAGTTCTTCAAAAAATTTAGTACCATTTGCACATCAATGATTGAGATGATGATAGGAAAACAAAGGAGTTTAATTGGACATCTAGATCACATAAAAGTTTTGATTTTTTGAAGCATAAGTTGATTGATTAGCCGATACTGGCCTTGCCAAACTTCAACAGTCTTTCAAGTAGATTGTGATGCCAACAATAATGCTATTGGGGAAATCCTAAGTTAGGAAGGGAGGCCAATTGCATATTTCAATAATAATTTGAATGGTTTCTAGAAAAGATATACAATATTTGACGAGGATTTCTATGCCATAATACAAGCTTTGAAGAAGTTGATACACTACCTATTGCTGAAGTAATTTGTGCTATACACTGATCATCAAGCTCTCCAATACTTAAATAGTCAAGGAAAGTTGAACCAAAGACATATGCGGTGGGTGGAATACATGCAAATCTATACATTTTTCCTAAAACAATGGAGTGGAAAGTCAAACAAGGTTGCAGATGTACTAAGAAAAAGGAGAAATCTATTGACATAGATGAGGGTGGTGGTGATGGGATTTGATGAGATTAATCACTTGCATTAGACTAATCCTAACTTTGCAAAATTTTAGAAGGAAAAAAGACATGATAGCCACTGAGAAAAGAATGTGATTGGACTATTTGATTCAAGATGGTATGTTACTCAAAGGGAACCAATTGTGCATTCCAAGGAGTTCAATGTGGGATAATTTGATTAAGGAAAAGCATTTCAGAGCATTAGCAGGATAGTTTGGCATTGGCATGACTATAGCTTTGGTAAGTGAGAATTACTTCTAGCCTCAGATCTACAAAGATGTTTGGATGTTTGTTCAAGAATGTAGGACATCCAAGTAGCCAAGGAGACCAATCAAAACATCAATTTTTACCAACCCCTTGCAGTCTTGGAAAGACCTTAGGAGGACATCAACATGGACTTTGTGCTTTGACTACCAAGGAATTAGAGGGGACATCACTCCTTATTTGTGGTAGTGGACCAATTCTCTAAGATGGTATACTTCATTCCTTGTAAGAAGATCCATGAAAAGTGCACATTGTCGACCTTTTCTTCTGAGAAGTGTTGAGACTACATCATGTAATACCATGGGGCATTATTTTAGATTGAGACACTAAGTTTATTAGATATTTCTGGAGAAAAATGTGGAATACGATGAAGATAGAACTAATGTTTAGTTCCACATTCCACCCCTAGATGGATAGAAAAATGGAGGTAGTGAACAAATTTTTGGGGAACCTTCTCAAATGTTTGGGAGGAAACAAGCCTCAAAACGAGGACTTAATCTTACCGTGAGTAGAGTTTGCATACAATGACTCAATAAAATAGAGTATAGGGAAGACAAAATTTGGGATTGTTATCGAATTACATCCGAGGGGAGTTGTGAAACTCATATACATCAACTCAGAGGATAATAAGAGTACAAAGACCACATGGAGGTTGTGCACCAGCAAGTTAAGAAGCATCCAGGGACCATGAGTGGAAAATAAAAAGTTCAAGAAGATTCCAAAAGATGCCATAAAGTGTTTGTTGTTGATGATGAATTCATTTTGTATCTCCAAAAGGAGAGATTTTTGATAGGCACATACAACAAATTGAAGATGAAGAAGTTTGGACCATGAAAAATCCTTTGATGTTTTGATCTCGATAATTCCTATGAGGTGGAGCTACGAGAAGGGGTTGAAATTTCACTAATCTTCAAAATTGTGTACCTCTATCCATTCCACAAAACATATTCAAAGTGTGACAGCATAAAATCCCCTCACCAAGACTAGCTGCCACAACAACCAGAGTAGATAGAGTGGATTCTAGATAGCCAAACTAGGTGCAACACCTAGAATAAGGAACATAGGGAGTACTTGGAAAAATGGAAAGACATTCTATAAGAAGATGAAACATGGATCTCAAAAGATAAATTGGAATGACTTGGACCATTTATGAAGTTGGCAATGTGTGAGGCATACTTTTCAAATAACCCTAGGAGTTTGATGTAGGAGCATCCAGATATTCATAATACATCTAACTGTAAAAACTAGTTTTCCCTTGTTGATTTGAATGAAGTTAGAATGAGAATTCTATGGAAACATACCTAGGTGACAACCCCCACAAAACTACAATCTAGAAGAACCCTCCACCAGAAGATCGCCCTAATTAGCAACCTAGAGCCATACCTATTGGAGGAGACAAGGGGTATCTTACCATATCTTACAGAGCCTTGATGGCTCATCATAGGATGGATATAGGACAAGACCAATCCTAATTAGGTCCTCACCCATCCATGCCCATATTTGATGCCTCTTAAATTTCTTAGGGATGACACTCAAGTTTCATGGGACATCAGACTTGGGGTCTAATTGAGGCTGACATAGATTATTCTTAATGTTTGGAGCTAGTATTTAATCACTCTTTGAATTAAATAGAAGGCATCTAAGTAGGGATATGGAGTTGGAAGTTATCTCCTTAGATTCTAAAGTTAGTTTCACATATAGTAGTAGTTAAGACTATGGTGGCCTATGAGCTAGAAGGTGTGGCCCATGGAGCCTATTGTAATATGCATTTGTGAAATCCTATAGGTATGTATGTTTATTCTTTCAACAAATAAAGTTGCATGTTACTTTTAGTTATTTGTGTTGTGTCGGGTTCTACTACAAGGTTGTACAATGCATTTCGGACCCTACATCCTTGACTACATCAAGTTCACATGCCTTATTAGCAAGGAATTCTGTCATTCTATTTCCTTTCTGATAGAAATGGGAAATTATGAAGTTCTTCATTATCTCCAATAACCCCCAAATTGAATTTACGATGTTTTGCAGCTTACAATTTAGAATGTTCCTACTCCTAATTTCATTTATACATATTTGTGAGTTGTCTTTAATGTTCACACCTAATAACTATTTTTCTTGGAAAAATTCAAGACCTCTTAGGAGTGCTTTGAATTTAGCCTCATTATTGGAACTAGATGGTAGTTTCCTTGTAATTGATTAGATAATTTTAACACTATCAAATAATCCAAATTGCAATTTTTGCACTAGACATGTCAAGATTTCCTTTTGTGGCCTTGTCAAAATTCATCTTTAAGCATCCCCTAGGTGGGGGGAATCACTTCACCATACCCGCTTGGCCTTGTTTCTATCTTTGGTTTTGAAGAATTGTGGTATTTGAAGGGATTTCCAACATTTCATGATCTACCCATCCCATGAGGTGAACGGTCTAGGCATTGAAGTTTAGTTTTGGATCTTACTACCTCATATATACTTGCCTCAATTATTTTAAAGACCAAGGCCACTAATGATTATTTATTATTAAAAATTGTATTAATTCTTTCCTTCTAAATCTCCAATACCAAGAATGAGGGGCTCACAACCCATATGCATTCCCAAATAGATTTCATTTTTTTTCCAACCCACCAAAAGTTGGTGGATGTCCTTCTAGAGAGGACTTGCTAATTAAAGAAAATTTTGAGCTGATGCCAAAAAAAGTTAGCAAAGGGGGAGTTCACTAATAGGTGATCTATAGATTCTTCATTTTATTTACACCTAACACATCTTGAGGGTCCAACAATTCCTATTGTTTTGAGGAGATCAGTAGTTAATATTCATTTATGGATGAAAGACCATACAAATGCCCCAACCTTGGGGAGTGTCTATTTTCAACAACACAATTTAGTCGAACAATCCACAACATGCTCAAGTATAGTTTGGATTTTGTAGCCCATCTTCATTGAGTAGCTCCCACTCTTTGAAATAGTCCATATGACAATGCCCTCCTTTGTTTTTGGCACCACAATATATTTACTAGGTTCTTCCAACAATCTAATTTTACTATCAATCGGGATTGTTAGTACTTCATTTTTTTACAAATTCAATGGCCCTCAAGCTAAACAAGGGATTAATAAGTCCATAATCAAATTTATAAATGTCAGATCAAATAACGGTGGATGAGAGTTCCAGGAGTTGACCCAATTGTTTTTGGTAACATCATTGATTACCAAAGATATGTGATCTGTAATAAGGGATCTAGAATTCAACATGAAATCCTACTCATTTGAACCGTGTAGGGGGTTGGGGTTAGTAATGATTATATCTTGGACATTGTTTTCCATATATTTTTTCCTTATTATTTGACACCATTTTATAGAATGATCTTTATACATCCTCCACAATAGCTTTGCTCCTAGAGAAATATTTTATTTTTCAATTTCTTTAATTCCCACCCCACCATCCATCTTTCCCTTACAAATAATTTGCCACCCAATTACGGGGATTAACTTTTCCTTGTTTGAGCCTTCCCATAAAAAAATCTTCATTAAATACTCTCTAGTTGGTCCCTAGCTTTCCTTCGAATTTTTGTGCTTGAAAGTTGATAAATAGGAATGGAAAATAAGTCCACCTTGATCATTTGGATTTTTTTGAAAGGTATTAGCTACTTCTCCTTCCAATATCTAGGTTTCTTTATGTTCTTTCAAATTTTTCTTCCCATATGTTGGACTTGATTTCTCCTTTTAATAAAGATACCCCGAGGTATTTGTATGGTAATTCTTCTATATTGAAATTTAGGATTGCCTTTATTCACCTTTATGTTGACATTTTGGTATTGAAGAATAAATGATTGACTTTTCTTTATTTAAATCTATCCAAAGAAAAAAGTGTAAATTTCCAAGAGTGTTTGGATAGTGGATTCCTCTTGGACCTTAGATTAGCCATAGAGTATTGTGTTATCTATAAATTGTTGGTGAGTAATATTTAGGAGAAAATCTGCCACCTTCACACCCATGTAATTGCCTTACAATTTTTGATAGCCCTCCCTAAAGATTATGCCATGATAATAAAGAGAAAGGGGGACATTAGATCCCCTTTTCTAAGCCCTCCCATGGATTCAAAGAAAGCACAAGGAGAGCTAATAACTAGAACTGAGTACCTTACAGTTGATATGCAATTGAATATCCATGATATCCATTCTTTCTTCAATCCAATTTTTTCCAATATTTTCATTATAAATATCTAGTTATCTTTTTACTAGGCTTTGTTGATATCCAATTTCATAACCATACTACTCTAATTTTTCATGGTGATGGAATGGATGGACTCTTGTGTAGTGATAATGCTATCAATTATGTTCTAACTAGGTGTAAACCCACTCTGCTCCTCTAAAATAATTTTGGGAAGAATTGATTTCAGACTATTTTCTATTACCTTTGAGATAACCTTATACATTATGTTGCATACTGATATTGGCTGAAAATATTTGAATGAGGCTAGATTAGTTTTCTTTGAGATCAAGGTATTATTGATATCTTTTAGTATCTTCCTAGAATTTTTTTGGTTATCAATGGACCTCCACAAGACCGTCTCAAATTGTATCACAAAAAAATTTGTTGAATACTGACATGAACCCATCGAGGCTAGGAGCTTTGTTAGGTTCCATGGAGAAAATTTTCATGCCACTTCTTCCTTTTTTATTGGTGCCATCAATCATCAATTTTCCTCTTTCGTGACCTTGAATTCATGATAGAATTTAAAAATTATTCAATTTTATTCAACTTGGAAGCATTTTCACTTGTAACTTGGATGTTGTGAAATTGGTTAACTACTTCGGTCTCGATATCTTTAGATTGTTTAACTATTGGAAACCTTATATTTGGATCATAATGATCTTTTTCGAGGCTCTTCTCATCTTTTTGGGATTATGGAAAAGTTTGGTATTGAGGTCTCCTTATTTGAGCTATGTTACTCTTGAATTTGACCTCCAATATATATCTACTCTTGCTAGGATTTATGAGTGTGTTTTTGTTAGCTCCTTTTCCTTTTCATATTCTACCACTATCATCACATAAGTAATTATTTTATGGTTCAGATCCTTTAGTTGTATTTCAATTATTTCTTTTTGAATATATTTTTGAAACAACTCTTATTCCATTCCCTAAGATTCTATTTGATGATTAATATTTTTTTTCAAAATTTCAAACATTTTGGATCTTTTAGGGATAACTTCTTGAGCCCATTAGTTGGCCATTAAACCTTCTAGTGATTCATCTTACAACAATTTTTTTAAAAAATTGAATGGGTATCGATCCAAAGAATGGTCATTTTCTATAATTGAGGGTAATAGGGAAGTGATATGATCCAAAGATTGACATGATTAGGTATTGGATAATATTCCAATATATATTTGAAGCTAGGAACCCATCTCTACATATAAATTGACATGTTATCCATTCCAATCTTTGGAACCCATTTTCATTATATATTTGCAGCTAGGAACCCATCTCTACATATAGATTGACATGTTATCCATCCACTAGATTCCTCCTGAGAGGATCACTTCCAATTCTTCCTTGGATTGAAATACCATAATGATTTTTTTTGGTATGAATTTTAGAATGAAATGGATGATCACGTGCATGATTAAGGTTGTTTCCTTCAACATCTCTTTGTCTACCTTCACTTCATTGGTAACTTCAATGCATATTTATAAGTTGACAACACCCTCATCCTCACAAGTGTTTGGAGATAGCATTTAGACTTTGTGCTTCTCTTGCGTAGGGATCCTTTCATTGCACATAATTCACTACTTGTTCTCCTACAAACTACCATCCTTTGCCAAATTTTTGCACTTGGTTATTATGTGATAATAATTTTAAATATGACATAACATTTGTAATATATTATGTAGTTTTGAAAATATATATTATATTGTATCTAGATTATATAAAAGATATGTTTTAATTTATATATATTTAATTTTATATTATATTATATAATTTATTATATATTATATTATAAATATTACATATTATATATTTTGTATGTTAAATATTTTAAATAAATAAAAATATATTTTAAAACTAAAAAAGAAAGGTTATTGACCCAAGGTCAAAGGGTTGGCTTGTGCATAGCACAAGCTACCCTAGCCCTAGGTAGCTGAGGGATTCACGGGCTCCCATGGAGAAATGACCCCATGAATACCCATCGACCCCATGGGGATTCATTTACAGTGTAAAATTATTTTTAAAATAGAAAAAACATAATATTATCTTAAAACGTACTTATAAACTGGAATTTGGTTGCCATTATAATTTCATACATAATGTATAAATAAATGTAGATTCTAGATTTGAAATTGGAAAAAATTATAGAGATTTGATGAATTTATCTGCAATCTTCAAACTATATATATATGTATGAACTTGAAAACACAATTATAGTATAAGTAAAATGATTGTCTAATCTTTAATCAAGAAAAAAACAAGAAAAATTAGAAAACTTCCATCTACCATGTTGAATCCTAATAGAAATATCACAATTTGACACGTTGTGGAAAATACCTCCTACTTCTCAATTGATGAGCTAAAGGGGCTCTATAATGAATGGTTCATAAGGTATAACACTTGTTGAAGTTTTTTGCAAATGGGGTTGCAAGCTAAGTGGGATTAACCTTGGGGAAAACTTTGTGGTTAAGAGTGCTTGAGCTAGAGTAGTACTAGGATGAGTGACCTCCCAAGAAGGCCCAATCCTTCACCTCTATGAGCATCACCTAGATGCAATGAGTTCTCAATGGACCATTCATTATCATGAGAGATGGGCACTTGTGAACCACTACTCATGAAACATGGGTCAATGAGTTTGAATCATAAAACTACATAGTTGAATCCTAATAGAAATATCACAATTTGACACAATGTAGAAAATAACTCCTACTTATCATTCCATCTACCAATTTGGAAATAAAGTTGAAAAAGAAATAAAAAAGAAACAACTAGCTCAACACTCTTGAATTGTCATCTTAACAAAGGAATTAGAGGCATTATTTAAAGAATGTTTATTTACTTAGTAAGTTGGTTTCTAGTTAGTTGTCAAGAGTATTAAGAAATAATATTAATTTTAAAATATAAATTATAGTTGTTAATTCCATTATTAAGTAATTCAAATTATTAAGTGGAGAATTGAAATTTTCAGATGCATCAAGAATTACAAAATTTGAATGGTTACAAAGGTAGAAGTCACAACTTAAAAGTGACACAAGTAAATCAAATCAACTCAATAATATGATTTAGTGAAAATTAGAAAAACAATTGATCTATAGCTATAAATAAGTTATATTTTGAATTCTTGATAAACTTAGATTAAAATATGAATTCATACTCAAACAATAATGTTGAGTCAAATGAGAAATTAAATTATTATATCTTGTAATTATCTAATTCCTTCTTCTATTCATTAGTTATTGGTTATTAATAAATAATTTCAATAAACAATAGTTATATTAGATAGATTATTATTCAATTGTGTATTTTATTTAATTCTTGAATTAATGAAATGTACCTATGTAAAGAATTGGTTAACATAAAATTATATTTGAAAGTAAGAGAGTTCTTCCTCAATCATATTGAGTCATTTACTTCCTCACACTATGTGCATAGCACTCATGATGGCTTCATAACCATGATACCCTCAGACGTGCAAAGGTGGTTGCATAAGTATGTCTTGTTTTATGTTGTACAATGGACAAAAAATGGGGTTGTTTTATTGTTTAGGTAGAGTAAATAGTGGGCATGATACTAGATCTTTGAAAGTTGTAAAGGTAATTTTAGGCCCAAAGGACATAAATGACAATGACAATGTTAGATCACAAGGCTCAATTTTTTAGGAGTTTAAGAAAAAAGCTAAGGATTGTAGTACAAGGTGGAGTATTGAGGAAGGAGACTAACGTTTTAGAGCAGAAGGTATTTCCTTTGCAAGAAGAGAAGTGGTAGACCCATTATATCAATATACCAATATTTGACACAAGGCTTTTGAATGTAATTGCCATAGTGCTTATGAAGCATCTTTGGGTGCTAGATACATAATAAAGAATATTAATTTGCCAATGACATTTTTTTTTTGTTTTACATCACAAGGGAATGAAATTCAAAGTGGATATAGTATGCCAAAG
This sequence comes from Sequoia sempervirens, assembly GCA_007258455.2. Lineage (NCBI taxonomy): Eukaryota > Viridiplantae > Streptophyta > Pinopsida > Cupressales > Cupressaceae > Sequoia > Sequoia sempervirens. The sequence continues at coordinate 499,265,617 of VDFB02000017.1, forward strand.
GTGGAGGATGACTATATAATTACAATAGTCCAACATACAAAATTAATGGTGATTTATGATTAGTGGGTTTGTGAATGCAAAGGCATCATGATTTCTTCATTGGAGCTAGTCTCTTTTTCAAGCAATTAAATGTATAACTATGCTTATCAATAGAAGACAACACCTCAACCTCTTAGTATGGCCCATTGGAGGATTTTGGAATTGCCCTAGTTATAGTCTAGTTGTTCATTCAAACATTTTAAAGTCATTATTAATGTTTCTTGTTCAGTAGGATGGGTCCCTACAAATAGATCCCCAATATTATATCTAAAAAATAACTTTTGCTAAAAATAATTAATTAATCTTAAATTTAAATGATTTATGTCAATCAAAATTATTTTATTCTATACTTAAATTTATAAAAAATATATTTAATTTTCATAAGAAAAGTTTAGAGAATATTTTTTTACTTGATTGAAATAATAATTAAAATTAAAAGTTTAAGTTAAACAAATACAATAATACATCTATAATAAAATTAATCAATAAAATCAAATATAAAATATAAATAAAATTTTATTCTACTCTAGTTTTATTTTCGTATAAAACCCTCATGCTCTTGATTAAATTTTAAAATATTATTCAAACATTCTATTTTTTATTTTATTTTATTCCTATATTGCACTTAATTAATTAACTGTACATAGCCTGTTTAATAATTATAAATTTATTTTTTCCATTGAGAAACGCATGCCATTTAAAAGCACATTACAATGTAATTCAAAATGGATGTGTGGTTGAATTTACATGCTGTAATGTAGATGTCCTTTACAATTGAACATCTCTTCCACACATTTATTATGGTGTTGTCGTGTTCAACAAAAGTCTAGATTAAGTGTTTTTGGTTGCCCACAAAAATTTAACCATCCATATATACTTCACATATTTGTGAAGGATGTACAATAGGACTGATTAGTTCTACATTCATGTAACTGTAATGCTTTCATTCTCTTGGTGTGTAGTTTATTCAACATTGAGCCTGATGGCCTTGCCTTTTTATTACCAAACTGTTGCATGGATTTCCAACAATGTTGTAGTTACATGCTACCTTCGAGTGTCCTTTTTTCATGTTTTTGTTTAAGTTTCTCTTCATTCAACATTTATGCTCATAGGAAAAGTAGACAAAATCAAATGAAATGCAATAAGAATCGGGAAAGTTGCCATCTTCTACTAAAACTACCACTCTCCCTATCTAGTAGGACATTTTTTTCTTTAACTGTTATCCTTCAAAACTTTCAACGTGTTTCGATCTTGCCCACATCCACATCAACATCCACATCCTTTGTTGAAGCTTACGTGACACGCCTCACCTTTCATGAGACAATACACTTATTGATGTGACTCAAAAGTGTTTGTTTAGAGCATCACAAAAATTCAATGAATGAAAATTGCACCTTATAAAAGCAATTGTTCATGTCACTCCACTGTTCACAACAATCCCTGCCAGAGACGACCTGTGATTCCACAAGTTTTGTTTGATCAAAATTTTACTCTACCATCCATTTTGTAACATTCACAATGATTTTGGGTCATCCACTACTCAGATTATAGAGCATTGGGAAAGGTTGTCATCCACATACCATCCATGGCACATGCTACATACCCAGCGGAACCTCATCAAGAAACAGACTTAGACATAGCTTCCAGTGATGGAAAAGAGTAGCAAGAGCCTAACCAAAATGAATGGAAAGTATTTTCAATTCAACATATTGGACTTCCATTGCAGCTAAATGAACTTGACGTGCTTGGTCTACGTGAAATAGACTTGAACCATGACTGGGGATCTCCTTTACTTGTCTCACTACACCAAATGATGGCTACCACATTTATAAACATAGCTCGCCCAACATTTCAAGTCCCCCACTTGCCCACTGACAGATCTAATAATAACGTTTCTCTTAAACAACAAAAAGAATTTGATATTATTTTTTCCCACCTATCTCCCAACACTTTCTAACCACCAATAAAAATAATTATTCAGGGAACTGCGAGAACTGTAAAGTCACACTTGATAAAATGCATCAAGTCTGTACTGTTGAGTTCATCACCAACTAGCCAATCCCCTTTACTACTTCTCACCCCTACATGTATTACAACTTTCAACATAGAAGCATTGTCAATTCACTTTGCATTGTGCATACTGATAAAAGATATGCCCCCCTTGCAAGGACAAACACTTGCAACCTTTGAGGAAAAAATGTTTTTCATTCACTACTTTCTTACAGATGAAATGATTTTTATCGGTCCAAAGTTGTTGCAATGAATTGACATGAGGTTGCGTGAGGCATTCCCCTCGCATAACCAACTGCCTTTCGAAAGATGCTCTTGATCATAATATTTGGTGACATTGGCCAGCTACCACTAGTCAAAGACATACCTATGTATGCTTCATATTAATATGGGGACATAGTATGGTGTAGCTTCACAACAATTATTACATTGAAAAAAATATTTTGACAAATTAGAGATGACCCTGTATAAGTACTATTCCGTAAACTTCTATGCAATTTAAGAAATGTGGAATCAATGCTTGCAGATTGACAATTACTGATCTCACGTTGAAGCTCCTTGCTCTCCTCTAAAGAGAAATTAGCTTTCTTATCTTCCATACATCTCTTTGAAACAAATGAAATGGTCTCACTACATAATAAACACATGTTAATGTCTTTAGCAAAACCTGTTACCTTGTCAACTGTAGAACAACTATGGAGCTCAACAAGTTTAAATCCAGATGACGAGCAACTATAATCTATGATCCTTTTGTGTATTGACCATAAGGTTATGTTATGTTCAAATCTTTGGGTTGAAACGAGCCTTGTAAATGGTGTACTAGGACACATCAAAAAATAGTTTACAAAGATATTGAAAAACCACCCCATCTTCCATTGTTTGTTGTTGTCCAATTCAATAATTACATCGGCCCTCCTTGGGATCCAGACAACCCACAAAACATCCCTATAACCCCATTAATTCGTGGTGCTTGGCGCCAAATCCCACTTAAAATGGCATGGGCCTTAACAATACACAAATCACAAGGCCTCACACTTTCAAGGGTTGTAGTTGACATTGGCAATATGATTGTCAAAGGTTGACATTCACATCAATTTTAAGAGTTCATGAAATTTCCTGCCTTCAAATTCATCTTGAATTCACATTCCAAAGATATGCATGCATGCATGTTCAAAGACCCTATGTTGCTCACCATATAAATGAAGTAGATTGATTGAGGTCGCTATCAAATGCAAGCGCCTAGAATCCATAAAGAATTTCTAAAAATGTAAGTTTGTTCCTAAACTTATTTCATTCCTCAATGTAAATATTTTTCAACCATGAACAGAAACTAACCCTTTACTTTTCCCATCCACTCTATGTTAACTCTTTCTACTAAATATTTTAGACAATACTTTTGTCATTCATTCCTAACTTTCCTCATTGGTTTGCTTTGTAGGTCAACCACACCTAATACACAAACAAATCTAGAAATTTTGTTGATGTACCAATGATAAAAATATGGTAAAATACATTCACTTTTTCATGATTCCAAAACAATAATACAATTGTACAACAATTTTTCATCTTCAACATCTATAAAAGTAGTTTTTATTTTTATTAACAAAATCTTGTATGCAATGTTTACAAATATTGTTCACAACATTGATAGTTTCTTCTGATTAATAGCCTTCCAATTCATCATATTGTACATGTCTACATTATGTATGCATCTAAAATACCAAAAATATCGCTCCTTTAATGTCCACAACACTTCAGCATATCCATTGCACACTAAGGTGTGATTGCTAGTTAATAGGCTTAAGAAAGTGTATGAGAGAAGGTCAAGGTATAAATATTATGCTTTTGTTGTATTTTTTCTTTTCATTGCTATATGGTTTACTTTTAAATATAGTTTGTTTCTCAATAAGAAATATAATTAAATTTTGAGTAGTTTTTTTTTTTTTTATTGACATAAGCTATAAAGAAAAAAGATTACAAAAATAATAATCTAAAAAGTGACAAACTTAATATTAAGTTAATATTATACATTTATTAGTTTCTACCATGGAACTATCGTCATATAGGCCTCAATCCTTAAACATAGATTAATATATGTTGCAACAATCAATGAGAATGCAAAATTGTTTAAAAATTTGTTTTAGGTTTGCTAATTCCATAGTTAACCTACATATTTTTTTATTGAAAATATTGATTGAAGGTTTTTTTTGGAGCTCTATAGTTAGGGTTTCAAATGGGTTTGCAGATTGCAAGAGGCTCTATCAACATTGCAAGGCAAGAGAAGGCATAGAAATCATTTTTTTTCTGCAAATTGTCAAAGGCTCTATGTGAATGTGTTTATTTTTTGGCACTACATGTTACAGTGATGCAACTTTTAGAATATTTTTACTAATTTTGTAGAGTTTTGAAGATAGGCATCCTTCATGTGAACTGTATGTGGAAGCAAAAAATGTACATAGATGTCCTTTTCAATGTCAAATGTGTAGTGTAGAATGAAATTAAAAAATAGGGCTTTTAAGAAAAGGACATAACCGTTTCAAAAAAACTTTCAAGAAAAAGCGCCTGGTAGGTGAAATGCTAAATTTTATAATATTTTTTACGGTCCTCCCTGCTTGTACCAATACAACATCTAGAACACAAGCATCTATCGAAGAGAATAGGAATTTCATCAGAAGTTGTATCACAACAAAATGAGGAAGCACACAAACTATATGATAGAATGCTCCAAAGAAATGTGATCTCAAAACATGATCAATTCATTTTCATAGGACGTAATGGTTTTGTTGAATGTTTTTAGCAATGATGAGGTTTTAAAACCTTTTGTTTCATTCTTTCTTGCGAACCCTTCTATTGATCCAATCATTAATACAATACTGAATAGATTAACATCGAACAATCCACTTGGCCAAAGGTTTCTATGTCTCTCCAATCAATGAAAAATATCTTACTTGTTTGGAGTTAACGTCAGTTTCTTTGAGCTACAAATATTCTTGGCACTTTACTTCCTAGAACATTTTGATAGGTGCTGATTTTTTTTCCTTTTCTTTGTGTTACAAGTCCATTCTAAAGAATGAGGAAAACATATCCTCTTTCCTCATATATTTTTGCAGCCATATTTCCTGGTGACTCAATAGCAAAAATGGTGGTGACAAATGGGCTTTCTAATTTTCTCAACATCTACAACACTCTAATGATAACAAGGTTTGTCCTAACTTGGTTTCCTAATTCTCCACTAGTAATTGTGAACCCTTAAGATAAGGGTATGTGCAGGATCATGATGGGCCAAAAAGTGGAAATAGTATGGGTATTTGTAGGGTATGTGGATGATGACTATTTTTTAACCCAAAATTGATGAAATGAAAAGGGCTTTTAAAGGAGATTCTCAGCTTTTCACCAATATAAATTATGCTTTACTTTGAATTTAATAAATTATTATTATTCATTTTCTATTTGAATTACGACTAAAGTCCTTATTCATAGCTTGATTGAAAAACATCTATAACTTTCAAACAATATCACATTTTTGGAATCCAAAACATCCAAAACATGCATCACATTCTATGCTTCTCATACTATAGTATTAAAAAAAGAAAAATTGAATTTCATGAAGTTTTGACCAAGTTAAGGTGGTCAGACATACGATTTTTTATATTTTTTAAAATTTGTAAAAAAAAATCATAATTAATTATTTTCTTGAAAAAAAAATAAAAAAAAATATGCATCACATTTGTACATGAGTCCTCTACTTATGTCTAAAATATTATAAAAAAATATTATCATTTTATTGTGGTTAGGGTAGTCAGACAAACACCTACTTCTTATTTTTTCCTTGAAATTTAAGTACTACTGCATTGAAATTTCAAATTCTCACCAAATAGATTTAAGAAAATAAAAAATAAACCTAGTAGTTTACAAAATACATTCAATTTTCTACAGATTCTATTCTTACATATTTTTGAAATAATATAGATGACTTATTCAAATTTTTACGTCAAGTTGCCTAACTCTGATTTTTTTGAATTTTTTGCCACTTAAGGGCCTGTTTTTTCCATGATGATCTTGCACATACCCGTAAGCCAATTTTATATATTAGTTTTTATATGTTGATTCAAAAGTGATGGTGATGAAATTTTTTTACAAGAATTTCATTTTCCCTTTCTTAGATCTATGGTTTTGGTTTAAAAAAAAAAAGAACTATTTTGATAGTTCAATTTTTTCATGTTTGTTCCATATAATCTATTAATTTTGACAATATATATTCTTCCTGTACATGATATTATAAAAAAATTAATATTTCTCACTCTATTAATCCATGTATCATATGGCCTTTTTAATTCTAAACTGGAATCAAGACCTAATGTGTTTCTATTGGAAGGGGACAAGATCCTTTTGTGGACCATAGGTTTTATTCTATTATTACTATCACATGATGTTTGGAACATAGGAACCCCCACTTTTATTTACCATTTTATATTCTTCCTCACAAATATAGTAAGTATAAGCTCTTCATGAAATCTAGATCATTTCTTTATAATTCTATATAAACACTACTTACAGATAAAAACCAGGCAATACAAATGATGCAATTGGTTATGTTTTTCCGTAAGTGAAATTTTATATTGTACAAGATAGTTCCCTTGAATTTTGAGTTCATAGCATGATTTTGGTGATTTTAAGACCATCTTTTGATTTGGTTTTGTGATACTATTCACAGATCATGCTAACTTACAACATACCCAATATCTGACTCATTCCATAATTAGCCGATAGGCTATATATTGCATGAGCTTTGGCCTGAAACAAGTCTCACGCCGTGAAACAACCATGGTTTCCCGTCAAAACTTTCATGGATTGTTGTTATGTCGTTCAAAGGCCTTCCATTGCTGCAACATTTGGTCCGTGTGCATAAAAAATTCGATGCTTTCCACCGCTTGGTTATGTTGTGTTGATCTGTTTGTTCATTTTAATTAGCGACGGGCAAGAATAAATAAGTGTTTTTACCCATGTGTATCAAAACGTATGACATGTGAGCATGTGAGGGATTCTTTCTACTACAATCAGGACATGAATTCATATCCTTTGCACTCACCACCTCCGCTGATCATGAAATATCGCATCACCCCATTGTTAAGTAAAAAGGAGAGGAAGAAGTCAGAGCAGACACAGTTATTTGAAGGTACACTCAATTCCAACCCATCCAAGCTCCTGTACTCTGTTGTTAATCTAATCCTTTCAGTAAGTACAAGACACATAGGGAGGTCTATCCACACCGTAATTGAGGAATTTAATCCCCCTCTTCACATTAATCTCCCGCAAGAAGGGACGAGGGAAGGGCACGCATTGAGGCAGATTTAATAGCTTGAATGGAGACCTCTGACCTATTTTCAAATGGCACATAGAGAGGACAAAAGAAGGAAGGGATGGGGCTAGGAGTCAATGTGGAAGCACAGAGGCATGAGAATTATGGGGGGTATGAAGTCCTTTAAAGAAATGAGGTCTCATGGAATACCATGATTGCAGGATATGCACAATATGGTGGTTTCTACAATAAGCTTTTGGGATTTTGAAAGAAATGCCTCAAAAAATGTGGTCTCGTGGACTGCCATAGTTGCAAGTTCTACACATGCACAAATCGGATTTGTTGAAAAGACTTGAAAGCTTTTAGGTAAAAACCTTCACTGGCATCCTCCCTGCCTGTGCTGCAATAGGAGCTCTTGAACGGGTTATGAATGCCTATCAAAGCATGTGAAAATGGTGTGAGTAAGGGTGCCTTGTCAAAGGGTATGGGCACCCATAGAAGCAGAAAAGGATAGAGGAATTTCGTGAGTGGGGGTGTGCAGGTGCGTTGAGAAGCTATGGAGAATCTCTCTGCAAATTGTCTGCACAGTTTTATGTATTAGAAGTGAACATCTCTAAAATCAATTGAATGGCTTCTTCAGTAGGGCAATGCTAGTTTTGTTATAAGTAGCCTCTGTCGAAGGTTTTGTATCTCAGAAATCTAACCATGGGAATGCATTGAGGAGGAGCTTGTGACGCTCTGTAAACTCTTCAACAAAATTTTCAACACCAAATTCAAGGTGGGAGCCAACCACAACTAAGCCTCTATTGAAAATGTTAGTACGTTAACCTTACACTTTGAGATCTCAAGAGCTCCTACTTTATTTCTTGGAAGATGAAGTAAATGGTTTCTCGATCATGAAGTTCTAGGTTTCTGCACTCTTTTCTCTTCCCTCTTTTCCCTGGTAAAATCTGTTTGATATTCTCTTTAGGCTTTGTTATCTAGGGAATTTTTAAGTTCAAAAAAATCAACATTGAAACTACGGGAGCACTTCTGAACGGGTAGACGAAACTAAAGAAGAATTGAGAGTGGCCCCACACCGTCTTTCGAAGCCAAAGAGGAGAAAAATTGCCATTTTAGTGACATAGTCTCTATTTTAGAAGTATGGAGATTATGTTCTAGTGAAGAGCATGGTAACCAACATGGGTGAGGACAATACCATATAGGGCACTCCATAAATAAAATTAATCATTTTTCCTAGTATAGCGATTTTCAAGAGATGACCATGAAGTTTTCAACGTGACATTGAAAAGCAAAGTGAAAGGGAAAGAGGAGGAAGAGTGAGCTATTGCAGAAATGTTTTCAAAGGTGGAATATGTTCAATTAGGCTTCAGGAAAATTCACCTCCAACAATTCATCGTCAACAAATTCACCTCCAACAATTCATCATCAACAATTCATCACCATGACAAATTCATCTCGTAGAAAATTCACTGCGATGAATTGTTGGTGAATTGTTGATGGTGAATGTAAATAATTGGATAATAAAATATAAATTGAAATTTGTAAGAATATTTTTCAGCGTTATTTATGTAGATTTTATATAAAGATAGATATTTTAAATCCATTGATATCAAGTCGTCTGAGTAGGGTGGGCTATGTGGTTGTAAGCGGCCGACCTATTCTGTCTTGAAGTGTGTCGTCAGAATACGGACGGAGCCACAACGATGAAAACATACTTTCCATGACAACTAAAAATATCAACCTCCATTCGCCATAAATTTGCATCTTCTACATTTATTGATGTTGGAAAATATCTGATAAGCCACCATTTCCGCCCCTTTATTGTGAATAGATTGAAGCAGCAAGAGTACGACAATTGGGTCTGGAGATTAAGCAGCAACAATACAAAAATTGGGGCTTCCTAAAAAATTCCTATTACCTCTGCCTATTTTCTCTCATTGGCATCATTGACAGGTTGACACAATTTGCACAGAATCTATAGGTAAGTCACTTCCCATGATTTTAGTTAATTGTATTTTTTTAACCTTCTACATTACATAAACCATTTGCATCTACTTGAAATTTACTAAGCTTTTTGTTTTAAGCAAATCCATTTCATGCCTATCTTGCTATCGTTGTAGCCTATGAGACGACACTTCTTCAAGGATTTCGTCAACAGTTCATGTGCCTATTCTATGCTTCCACATTATGTAGGGCACTTACAACCACAACATCTTAAAAAAATCCCCCTTCCGTTTGATGGATGTCCTCAACTTGGTTCCAAAGCTCCCATTTGGGGCTACGTAGGGAGGATGCTAGCAAGGTTGGGAAGCTAGGCGTAACACCCACCAGTTGCATTTTCTTAAAATTTTCTAAAGCCTTTTCAACAAACCCATTTTTAATATATCTTGCAATCATTGCTTTGCATGACTTGACAACTCTTTGAGGCATTATGTCAAATAGTTTGTGTGCCTTCTCTGTTCTTCCAATGTTCTCATACTTGTTTACCAGTGCCATTTTATACCATTAAATCCAAACTTTCTTCATTATAAAACAAATCTAGCCCTTCTGATGCACTCTTCGACTCAGAACAAGGTTATACCCACTACAGGAAATAGGGGACTTATTTGTGGGACAATAGGGAACAAGAGGTTTTTTTTACAGGATAGTAGTGGATGACAATTGATAAATTGGGGAGATTCAAAATTAAATAAATTTTCAAATATTCATATGATAAGGCATTCACCATAGCATTATATAATTGTATTACAAAATATTAGAGCTAAACTGAGGATTGACATGTTGACATTCAAATGAACAATAGATTTATATAATAATAATAGGAACTTAAGAAAATGAATTTAAAAATTTTCCATGCTTGCTATGTGTCATGCCTCGAGACTTTCAATTATATTATGTATTCCCTAATCAAATCTATTTGTGTGCACCTTATTTTATTATGGAGATGTAATTTAAAAAATACATGAAATATCCCTTATTTCAATATGCAGTGATGGCTTGCTTATCCCCATACATAGACTCATACATGTAAGCCCATTGTATGTTGTCTCCATAATCACAAAAATCACCTCCTTTAACTGATTTCTTGAATGTAGTCCCTTAAAACAAGTTTGGCACATGCAATCCTCTCAAACTCGCTTTCCATAGGGTAATTAAAACCAACCATTCTTTAGATATAATAGTTGATAGAAGGCATGACTGTTGCATTAAAGAAAGAATATAAGCCCAGAATGTGTTACCTATGAGGGTAAAGATTTTGTAAATATTTTTGTCAATTATTTACATTTTTAAAACCTAAATGGAGTCAAAGCTCTGGAAAATGTTTGCAACAATAGTTCTGGAAGCTGTAAAAAAAGAAACTATCCTCAACCTTTTCTATCATGGATGACATTATTTTACGATATTAAGTGCTAGTACCACTGAGGACCATCATTAGACATAATTCCTTCAACCTCATGTGCCCTCGATTATAGTTGGATGCCACTCTCTAGCACAATAGAAAAGAAATGGGCAGTTTTGGAAAGCAGGTAGCCTTTTTAAATACTAAATCTTGTGACAGCTAATTTGAATACAAATCTTTAATTATCTTGTTATATACGTCAATTTTCTTCATGTTCAGATAAAATATTTACATCCAAAGGACCAAAACAATATTGATCTAGATTGTGACATGGAAGTCCTTCGAAGTAGTAGTTTTGCGAGCAAGTTGTTGACCATCAATGCCCAACCACATTAACTTCTTGGGTTAGGGGCCTATTTCCACTATACTATTAAAAATTCTTTGCTTTGACAATCATGATTTCCCCGGCAATGAAAAATGTTAGGAGTAGATGACAGGTTCGCAATCGTGAGGAACTCAGTGAGTGGGACATATTGCCCAATAATAATAATAACAATCTCTCCTCCTGCTAGTGTTATTGCAAGTGGTGTGAATGCTTTTCTATTTTATGGTATTTGCAACATTTTAATATGCTTAGGTATTCGTAGACTTATCCTCATCTTTGTATGACCCATCCCATAAGTTGTTACTTTCCCAACTACTTTTGAGTAATAGATATCTTGTCTACAAAAAATAATTGTGATAATCAAAATTTTTGCATTCAATTCCTTACATTTCTCCATGGACAACTTGAGCAAGCTTGTACCTATATATAGTTTAAATAGCTCAAAAATATTTTTTGGGATGCTGACTTGTTCCAAGATGACTGGCAAGATTAAAATAATTTTCCCATAGCCTCTAAGAAGTACAAGATTTTGAGGAAAGGTTTTGCTTCAACAAAATAGAGGTTAGAGAATTGAATTAGTGGTTGTCTCTCTTACATCATTGAAATATCTATACCGGATACCTCAACCTCCCTAAATACATGTTTCCTTGCATCCAAGGCTATAAAGATTCTATAGCTAGATTTTTTGAATCCTCAAAATATTGCACTTCTCAAAAGCCTACAACTCAAATTTTTGGTACTTACCCATTTCATATTAGAAAAATAAGGTACTTAGATAGTTCATGCATGAAATAGATCTACATGAAATAGGATTTTCTAGGGAACCTGCCTCCTTGAAATTGAGAAGCTCATGAAATGCTCAACACACTACCATGTGAACAAGCACTCTATTGAGCAAGAAAACATAGATGTAGATCCCATCTTCTTGCAGGGCACATGGTGGTTTGATTAATGGACATTTATAGTTCACAATATGCACATTCACCAGGTACCTCATGCTTATGGAGGTGTTTTGAATGCATCACTGAGATTAGTAAAAGATAAAACTTGCAAAGCCTTGGTTACTCGTCTCACTAAAACATGAAAGAATGAGTCATCTAACCAGAAAATTATGGGGCTTGTTTGTAAACCATGAGTCTCAAAATAAAATCTTCTATTGCAGGTTTGTCTAATTTCATTAATCTAGAAAACAAAGGTTGTACATGAACATATTTTGATCATGAGTTTACAAGGTTAAAAATAGCTCAAAACAAAATCTTGTTACTAGACTATAAGATACACTCCTAGATAAAATATAATTACTTATTACCTACAATCTATACATATGAATAGTGGTTGTACTGAATTTGTGGTATTTAAGTTTTGTTTCACTCAATCAAGATTGATAGAAAGCAATGCATATTTGTAGTTTGCAAAAAGTGTAATTCTTAGTTAAAGATATTAGGAAAGCATGTTCATTATGTGAATGGATGAAAGGGCTCAAAACCAAAATTTAAAATTGTCACATAAGTAATCAACTACTTAAAACATCAGATATTCCAAAAAAATTGGTAATTTTTTTTATCTGAATCTATTTTGTCAATTGATTGTCTTATCGATGACACCAAAAACTTTGTCCCTTATTTGTGATCATTCAAACTAAAGTACATTTTTTGAGAATATTTAACTTTGGTTTCTTTCTCAGTACAAAAGTGGAGTACTGTTTTCCATACTATTATATATTGGTTGCATGAACAATTGTTACATTTGCTTGCCACGCTTCCCCATTGAATATTTAACATTTAGTTAACAAGAAAACTAAAAATATGCTACGTAAGGTTGAGACCTATGTGAATTGTGGGTAAGATTTAGCGAGATACATCTACCAAGAAAGAGAAGTTTTAGCAAACAATTTTTCTTATATGTCCTATTTTGTTGAACCAATGCTTAATCTTTTATTAATTTTCTAAAGCTATTCTAATTTGAAGAGCATCCGCAGAGCTGATATATAAGAGAGGTTAAGGAAGAAAAGCAATGTATTCTATTGATAAACATTTTTTGGTTTTATGGTGTATTACCCTGGTCACATTCTTTTTAAAACCAATTGTTGTTGATAGGTACTAGGCTAGTTGCAATCTTGTGAGTATGAGACAATAGCGACTTGATGACACTATTTTGTAGTGTTTCACAATTAGCTGCTTGATTAACTTTATTAATATCCATTTGAAGTCAGTTGTCAAATATTGGAGAACAAGAGGCAATTTTGTTTGTGTGCTTTATTAATAGAGCTATTACACAACATCGATTTTGTGGTTTTAAACGCCACATGCTTCATCAAATGGTTGAGCCTACTCTGCAGTGTCTTGCAAATAATGATTGTAATCTTGTAGAATATTCCATTTTTACATGATCTATTTCATTAATATTATTGTATTTCACAACAATATACGAGTTCTTATGTATGCTACAAACTTATCACAAATAATATTATTTTGTAGTGTTGCAAGTCGGTGGGATGATATGCTTTTAAATTTAGTTGGTATTTTTACTATATTTAATGTCGTCATACAATTTCTTAGTGTTGAATATGGATGATAGATCACTAGATTTGAGGTGTCCTTTCTATGTGTTTATAAAAGAATCCTACAAGAAATTGTTCATGATGTGCATTAAACCCTCTTCATTAGAATTGAAGTTTAGTTGAATTAACAATTAAAACTATTTATACAATCTTAAATGTTGGCAACATATATTATTTTCAGTGATAAATTTTAAACTACAACCATACATTAGTAAATGTGTTAAGTATTTTATTTATTTCTTTCTTTCATAACAATTTTAAAATTTATTTTTTATTTATATTTTAATTTTTAAAAATTTGATAGAGCCCTTTGTCATTGCTTCTCCATTGGTTCAAATACTCTTATAGACTTGTCTTCTACGAATGATAGTATTGCCTCAAACCAACTATTACATAATTTGGATGAAGAAAATTTTATTTCATTAGGATGGAGCGTGAATCAAAATGATTGGTCTTGTTACACTCTTGCACTTTATTGATAGACCCCTCTTATTTTATGCAACCTGCCATTTTTGTGAGATCCATCAAGTGGAAGGTATTGATAATTTTTTTTCAAGTATAGTAGATAAATCTATAAAGGTGAAGGTAGAATAGATTAATCTTCACAGTAACCTCATTCTGATAATTAAGAAGCTTTAGTGAATTAAATAAGAGCTTGAGACAAAACTTATTTTTTGGGGGTTTCGCTTTTTATATGGGAATCTCTTTTTTTTTTTATTTGGTAAATTTTACTTCCAAAGTGAAGTATTTTAATTTAGATGGCACAATTGTTTGGTAAATTTCCAATGCTTTATCAATTTTACCATATCCAATTCTACATACAATTTAAGGTTTATGCTATTATGATCTATGCTTATTGTAAATTGAATAGTTTGATGAAGAAGTAGGTAACAAAGTGTTGGAGGTGGAACAAAAATATAATGAGATACAAAGATGTATGCTCTTAATTGAGCATCTCTAATCTCTTCTTTGCTTTAATATGGTATAAAATACAATTGTTCTTGTTTAAATTTGTACTTTTCATAAATCAATAAAAATGAGACATGAATAGTTTAATATTGTATTTCCTATGAATAGAGTATTAAATATGAAAAACAATGACGTTATATTCCTTT